>CAVLEH010000022.1:0-41199 GCA_963662125.1 Diplazon laetatorius | reverse complement strand
ACACGCGTCGCACCTCTCTCTCTCTCTCTTTCGCGCCGCGACCCCCTCCGGTCGAATAGTTTTTTTCGTCGCTCGTAAATCTCGACGGGGTCATTCCGGGAAAGTGTTGTTATATTTATTTTCATCATTGTTGTGGTTTTCATTAAATGTACATTGGTTATTCGCGTCCGTTCGGAACATTCGATATTGTGGATTTGTTAAAATATATATATACATATATATGGTTATTCGTCGGAACAACGACGAGTGTGGTTATAAAAAAAAAAATAAGTTGTGAATCGACGACACGACCGAGTGGACAGGAAACTTAAGTGACTGAGAAAATTGACGGAGCTTCGATTGGAAATCATTGTTTCGTTTCAACGTGAGTGTTTTTTCGTTGTTACTTGTGTTTTTTTTTTTTTTAATCTTCTTAATCAATTTATATTTTCAACCGTATCGGCGATGCCCCTAAGCGATGCTTTTTTTCGCGACACCCAATTGCATCGTGGTGTCGAATATCGACCCAAGGCTTTGAAAAAAAAAAAATAATAGTAAATGTCATTTACCCGAAAAATCTGTGGAAATTCATTAGATCGAAAAGTTAACGAAATAATGAATATTGATTTACCAAAAACAAAAATTTGCCAAACGACAAATCGTCGAGGCTGAAAAAAATTCAACTGATCGCACGAACATTACACGAGTAATCAATGAGAGAATTATCACGAGATTTTGCTCCGAATCGACGATATCGATCTGTCGATTGATAAGACCACGTGGCTCTCTATAGCCATTGCTCGCTTCGACCCATCGCCCCGATGCAACCGAGATAATAATAATTGAAAAAAACATTCAATTCAATAGAAGATAAACAAAAACAAAAATGAATCGAAAGTTTAAATTCGCATTAACGTCTTATTACAATTTTTTAAAATATGAAAATTGAGTCAATCTTTGATTATTTATTTATTTATTTTTTTTTTTCATTCCGGAATATTGTTGGATTGTTTCTCATCGGTCACGTTTATTCTTTTTTTTTAAATCTTATTTCAATTATTATTTTATGTTAATATTATTATTGTTTTTTTTATATCAGCTGTTTTTTATTTAAAAATTTTTTTTTTCTTTATTCGTTCATATTTTTCAGTCTCATTTTGACTCGTTTTGATGAGAACAGAATAACGAGTGAATTTGACGGTATTGTCGGTCGACGTTGTCGTCGTCTGACGCCATCCGGACTTTTTCCACTTGGCACGATAAACCGGCGCTCTCTCGTCTGACCCCCACCCCCTTCCCCAGTTGGCTCTTACTACTTCAATCCGATTCGTCTCGATCTTCATTTTTTTTTCTTCTTACATTAGCCATTATTTTTTGCGACCTGTCTTGTTTTTTTTTATTTAACGTGCACTTTGCATTTAATATTTTTCAATTTTCAAGCTGTCACATAAGTTTTGTTAATTTTTTTCGGGAGATTAGCAAGGATTAAAAAAAGAAAACTACAAGACTCAATTTTTTTTGCTTTCCATTTTCAAACAATTTGCATTATTCTTTCTATTAAAATATAAAAAGTGACTTTCACAGTATTTTTGTGACCAGTTAAATATCTGGCGAAAAGTTTTTCGTTTAAACGTTGGGAAAGTCCGCTCCGGGTGATTTTGTCCGTCGGGCGCGGCAGCAGAATCAGCAGCAACAGCAGCAGCAACACTATCGGGCTGGGTAATACATAATCCAAGCGTGTAAACAGGCCGGATCCAATTACAACCGAAGCGAGTGCGGCGTTTGCTCGGTTTTGCCTCGCCAACTAAATCCAACTGCCGGCTACTGCTCTGGCCCCGCGGTTGACTGTGCCTTCGAGTGTGTGTGTGTGGATGTGTGTACCTCACTGCATGCATATATAGTCGTTGGGTGATGAAGCTTCGGGTCAGAGTCGCGACGTCCTGCTGGCTTTACTGGCATCAAGCTGGGGGTTAACCGAGTCCTCGTGTGTGTGTGTGTGTGTGTGTGTGTGTGTGTGTGTGTTTGTGTGTGTTTGGGTTTGTGTGTGTGTGTGTGTGTGTCGAAGCTTTCGCTGTCGTTCATCCTTTTTTTTTTTTCAATTAGAGAAAATTTATGAACATCATATTTTTTAAATTATTTTATTATAAATTTTTCAATTATAATAATTCTTAATAAACTGAAAATTTTTTCATTAAAATCAATTTTTAATATCGAATAATTTTTTATTGAATAAAAATATTTTATTATTTAATATATTATCAATTAGAGGACTAATTATTGGATATTTGGATTTTTAATAAAATGATTTTCAATTTATATAATAAATTGGAATAATACTTTTATTGTTGTAATTATTTTAATTGTAATATCAATTTTAACATTTATATTCTATAGACGAATTTCTTTAATTTCATTACTCCAATTTGATTTTAAATTAAAAAATTCTTTGATTTTTTAATAAAAAATTTGAAACAAATTAAAAAAATCACCGTGTCAAATGACTTGGATTGGAGACGAGGATTCCGTTTGTTTGTTCATTTATTTATTTGTTTATTTATTTATTCATTTTATATGGGTCGATTTTACTGCTGGCTTTACTGGCATCATGCTGGGGGTTAACCGAGTTCTCTCGTTTTGTGTGTGTATGTGTGTACAGAAGCTTTGTCTGTCGTTCATCCTTTTTTTTCAATATCTATTAATTTATTTTCATTTATTTATTATTCATTTATTTATCTATTCATTTATTTCCTATGCCTCGATTTTCCATTTTTATTTGTTATGTTTTTAAAAAAAATTATTTTTTTTTGCGGGTCTCGGAAGGATGAAAATGTATGAAAAATAGTTTTCCGACTAAATGATAATTGATTATAGGGCCTTGTATGATTGATAAAAATTATCGCACTATAATGAATCGAAATTATTCGTTTCAAAAAGTATTTTTCAATAATATTGTTTTGTTTATTAATTACTTATAATAACATGAGAATTATATCTATACACATATATGCCTCGAGAGACTGAGTGTAGTTTTTTAGTTACTTTCCTCAAAAATATTTATCGATAACAACAACAAGAAAATGTCAAATTTGAAAATTTTTGCATTTTCTCGCCTCGTGATTGCTCGTTACAAAAAAAAAAACAAAACAAAAAAGTTTCGATTCTACGAAAATGAAAATTCTGAAGTGCCAAACGATTCCGAAAACAATTTTTTTGTCGTGTCATTGTCGAATTAACGATTTTATTATTCTTAATATCATTATTATTATTATTCTGGAACAACAACCCCCGAAGGGTTTCGCGGACCATGAAATATTCGTCACCCTTTTCGCGTCGATGCTTCCCAACAACGAACTCGCGGTCCTCGAAGGCCAAAAGTTTCAATAACTTTCGGTATTGACCCCCCCCCCCCCTCTCCCCAATTTGTACCTGACGGGTTGTGCGTCCCCGAAGGGGACAACCACGAGACCTCGATCCTCGCGAGTTCTCTTGTGTGTAGCTACAACTCGCTTGTCGTCGTCATCGTCGTCGACGACGACCCCTCGACTCTCCCTACTGGCCCCCCAACTAAATGTCACGTGACCATAAATGTCAGAGCAGCGCCCTTGGCGCCATGACTGGCGGTTTCTCAGCCGGTAGACCCAAAATTGTGAGGGAAGTGAACGACCAGGGATGGGCATCCATTGAATGAAAATGTATTTAAAATACTTTTTCGAACAAATAAATATGATCATTTATCATGAAGAATTAATATTTTTCACATTTTTCCAATAATTATGGTCAATTTACGTAAATTATTATTATACAATGAATCAAAATATTTAATAAATCTGATAAAACTCATCATCATTTGGTGCGAAAAGTATTTGAAATACATTTTCATTAAATGAATGCCCATATCTGTGAACGACGACGAGGTCTCGAAGGTTTCGAAATTTTTCAAATGTTTCGACGGTCCGAAAATTTCGAAAATCCATGAATAGGAAAAAAAATGAATAGAAAAAATATTTGTCGAACTTACGGAGCTTTTGAAACCGATTGAAGATTCGGAACTTCGTGACGCACTGGTGGGGGGGGGGGGTGAAGGGGGTGGCAGCGAGTAAGGGTGCTGGTGCTGCTGGTTTGGGATTTGGGCGAGACTACGTGAGTCGGTTGTCTGATGTTGGACGAGTATGAGAGAGCGGTTAGGGAGTGAGACGAGAGTCATTGTCCTCCCTGGCTCGATGGATCTTGTCCGTCGAACGTGTTCTTGTCTCTCTCTCGTTCTTTCGCTCTCTCACTTTCTCTCTTGCTCCTTCACTTTTTTTTCCACCCTCCACGGCCTCTCTCTCTCTCTCTCTCTCTCTCTGTGTCTCTTTCACCTCGTCGACGGATACTGCAGAAACATTTTTTTTCTCCACGCCCCCCCCCCTTCCGACATCCCACCCCTTCGATCTCGAACCCGTGTGAAACTGGAGATTGGGCGCTACAGATGCTGCCGACGAAGCGATTTTGTTATTTATTTTTTATTCTTTTCCTTCTTTCGTTTTTTTTTCTCGACGTTGATAATTTTTTTTTAGTGTTTTTTTCTCATCCGTTGTAGAGGATCTCGTTGACGAGACTGCGTCCCTCTCTTCGAGCTTTCGAACCCGTGGTCTCTCATCGGACGATGAATTTTCATTGAGTTGAAAGTAATTCGTTATATATACAATTATACACGTCCGATTTTTTTTTAAAGAACGATGGAAAAGATGGAAAATTTAACAATCGAAATTTAGAATTTTATCGACGAATTGTTTCTTCAAGAATTTTTCGGACGACGATTCGTTCGAATATTTTTTACACAACATTTTTGTTATTTCACTGAAAATTCAATTCTTCGAAAAAAAATCACCCTGTTTGAATAATAAATCAAAGACGAAAAGAAAAAAAAACAGAGAGAGAAGACAAAATGAATAATTTGATTTGAATAATTATTCACGTGACTCAGTTGAAAATTGTTCGATCGACGATTTGAAAAAAAAATATTTAAAAAAAATTTTCAAAAAGTAATATGAAAATAAATTTCCTCATCGATGTGTGTGTTTAGTCTGTGGTCGATATGCTTCCGCGTCGAAAGCACGATGCATCGTCCGAAAAATGAAACCAAAAGTAATTATTTTCTTCACATGTATCAAACCAAAAAAAAAAAAAAAATTCTGGGCTTCGATCGTTTCTGACCGAATCGAGTTTTCGAGACGGTGCGGGGTAGAAGAAAAAACATACGCATTTGCCTGTGGCCATCAGAGTTGTCCTGGACCCTCGCCACGATCAGGATCAGCAATAAAAACAACAACAACCGTAGCAGCAGCATCAGCAGCAGCAGCAGCAGCAACAACAACAACCACGCGTAACTACACACCGCCGTGCTCGAGAGCGCGGGTGATGTTCGAGGGTTGACGGGGGTGGTTGAGGGTTGAGGGTTGAGAAACCGTTTCGACGTAGCTGACTGGGCCTAGGCGAGAGGGTTGCACATGGCGGCGTGAAATAATACTAACACACATAGCGAGTTGATATTGATTTTTCCAGACGCCTTCTTGCCCACCCTCTTTCTCTCTCTCTCTCTCTCTCTCTCTCTCTCTCTCTCTCTCTCTCTCTCTCTCTCTCTCTCTCTCTCGCTCTCGCTTTCTTTCATGCCTCATTCCTCAGTCTCTCGCTCCCTTCGCACGCTAAAGTATTCGTCGGCGTCTCGTCACTTCCCCATAGCCAACCCCTCCCCCCCCCCCCCCATGGTCACGTTTCGCTTCTCTTTATCACTCTCTCGACTCACAAGCGAGACACAAACCGACGCACAAAAACACACACACACACACACACACACTGTATAGCCACCTCAGCTACACCCACCACCCTCTTTGCATTCTTTTTTTATTCACCCCTATGTATATGTACATTGTACACCATGTACATTGTCTCGTGGCTAATATACCAGTTGACCGTGCTGTACGCTATTAGTATATATCATTCGTTTAGTCAGGTAACACAGAAGGGGTAACGGCTATTGGCCAACCAGCCCATTGATGGGGGACAGGGGGGAGGGGGGGGGGGCGAAAGGGTCATCGGTAAAGAAAACTCACGAGGTAGCAACGATGCATATCGAGTTTATCGTCACAAGGCTTATCAACGTCAATGTAATTGACGTTGTCTAGTTTGATGATGGGTTAATGGGGTAATTGATTTGTGATTGATAATTGATTTGTGATTAATAATTGATTTGTGATAAAAATATATTGATGAAATATTGATTGATTTGTGAAAATGATTTGTCCAGAGGCACAAATCGAGGTTGTGGAATTTCCAATGGAGGGGGGGGGGGGAAATTACATTACTCACTATTTTTAATGGCTAATGCAATTTTTTTTGTCCATTACAAATTAAGATAAATGTGATTGATGAGTAAAATGAATTATCTTGCCATTGAACATTGTTTTTCAATGAGTAATTGAATTTTTTTTCCCACTGCGAATTAATTTTAATGGATAATGGAATATTTTTTTCATTACACATTATTTTTAATGAGTAATGGAATAAGTTTTAATTACCCATTGTTTTTAACGAGTAATTCGACTTGGCCCATTAGCCATTGAATTCAATGGATAATTCAATTTTCATTCCATTATTTTTTATGAGTAATTGAAAAATAATAATAATGGACAAATTTCAAATACATGACTTTATAGGCCGCGTGTTTTTCTTTTTATTTGTTCGAATATATTTTTGAAAATATTCGCACAAAAAAAAATTCAGGCGTTTAATCGTTAAAAAAAAAAAATCGACGAACACCGAGTGTCTTCGCTCCCGATATGCTACTCGGAAGTAATTGCTCGTATCAAATTTAATAATACACCCGCAAACTGCTACAAAACCCGCGTGACTGTGGGCGAAGAGGGTTAGACGGGAGGGGGGGGGGGAGCGTCAGGGGGTGTTCTTTCACAATCCAGCGGGCGTATTTTACGCCCCATAAAATTCCGCAAATTTTCCAACCTTTCGAACCCTTCTTGTAGCCCTATCTCTCCACGGTGTATTCTCGTCGTGTCCCTCCATATATATATATATATATATATATATACATACACATATACTCACCACTCTGCGCCCAAAAAAGTCGTTGAATTATTATGAATCCACGATGTTCACGAAACGCTTTATCGCTTTGAATTTTATTCTTCAATCAATACATATATCCAAACTTGTCAAGTGTGAATTTGACTCGAGCGCAGAAAGTTTCGTACGAAAATTTTTGTGAAAAATAATTTCTAGAAAATCTATAAGACCCAGAACTTTCGTTACAATTTTTGCGATAAGCTTCGAGTGAGATTTTTCAAGTATTTTTTTCACGTGCTTGAGCTGTTGAAGAAATATATGAAATATCGGGAAAATTACAATGGCGAAAGGGTTTGCATGCACGAGTTTCGTACGTTTATGCGTGAAGCAAAAATGTACGTATAGGTACATGATTTACGAAAGTACGTAAATACACGAGCGTCGCTTATGCGAATGTGCTTATGCCACTTCCTTTTGCTGCATATCACGTATACATAAATATACAACTACATAAATATACAAATATATAAACGTATGTATAACATTTATATATATATATATGTATATATTTATGAATGGAGTTGTAGTACGGCCATGTTGGTACGAGCCATGGACATTAAGAACGAGGAGGACAGAGAGAGACCCTCTCCTCTCCCGTGCGGAACATTAATTTCCCTTACGTTTGCCAGAACTACCCCCCCCCCCCCTCCACCTTCCCACGATCTGCCCGGGGCAGAGGGTTCGGTCGAATCGCGACTATCGCGTCTATCCCCTCCCCCGTACTTTCTTATCGCACGAATGCCACGAGGAGGGAATAATGTTTCGAAAAGCTTCGGCAGGGTGGAGGGCAGAGGGTAGAAGGGCGGTGGAGGGGGCTACGTTAGCTAACCGTAAAATCCATGCTTTGCCAGACGCCAAATCATAGATTTCCACCACTTGCTCGAGTCACTTCCTTCGCTACTGATGGCTACACACCCTCTTACCTCATCGATCACTCATATTATTATTATTACTATTATTGTTATTATTATTATTATTATATTTTTTCGTTAACCCTCCCCCAGTCGCACTTCCAGATAATAACAGAAGTAATCGCATTCGAAAGATTTCCACCCAATCGATTTTCGAGAAAAAAAAAAATAGAACGATAAAATGTGAGGAAATTATTCGTTCAAAGTGGTTGAAAAAAAAAAATAACGTCACATCATTATGAATTTTATGGATTATGTACGAAAAAATTATTTGTGACGAATAAAAAATGGTGACATGTTGAAAAAAATTATATTCCTGTGGGACGTTGAGAAATATTGGATGTTGAAGCTTTTCATTCATTTTTTTCACCTTAATTTATTATATTAATATATTAATGTAAATTAATATATTTTTTTTTATTCTTGAGAGTCTAATAAATAAAGTTGATGACTCGCTACAGCACATAATTACATTCGTGCCTTTGTGTGCGATTCTACACTCAAACAAATAAAAATATACGTATATATAGATATATATATATACTTGTAAAATTTTATTCTCATTTATTCGAGAGCGGCTTGTGAAAGGGATGAAAGAGAGAGAGAGAGAGAGCGCGCGAATGGACGGTTGAATAACGTAGAGACACACAGAATTGGGGATGTGGGGGTGGTGATGTCGCTTGTCCGTCCGCGATACCTCTCTCCGCGCTTTCGGAATCCGTTAATTCGTTGCTCTCGGCGTAGTCCCGAGTAACGACGGTCGCTCTCTTTCTCTTTCTCTCTCTCTTTTTCTCTCTCTCTCGCACACGCGGGCTCGTGAAAGAAGGGGGTGAGGACGGGTATGAATGGAAGAGGAAGAGCGTGAGGCTGAACTGCTGGCTCGTTGAAATTAAATGAGAGAGAGATACAACGAGCTTTCGGCTTGCTGAGGGGTAGGGGATGGGGGGATGCAAAGGGCGGTTGATGGCTACACGCGGATTGCTCCGGTACCGACGCGAAAACGTCCCGACAAAAAGAACAAAACTGTGGAAACTGAGAGAGAGAAAAATAGTGAGACCAAGAGAGAGAGAGAGAGAGAGAGATTGATGTTTTTTAAATTTATTTTTGTCGTATTTATTTTATGCTATTCGTGCTTTCGTGCGTAAGAGAGAGATAGAGAAGAGATATATATATATATATATATATATATATATATATAGCGAGAGAGAGAGAGAGAGAGAGAGAAAGCGATATTTATTTTGCGCTCTGGGACGAGTCCCCTCAAGCGCCGAGCAATAAAAATTACATCAAGTGAATACATGTTTCAGACGGTATAGTATCATACAATTTCAATTTCATTTCGGTGGTGTAAAAGTTAGTAAAGAAAAAAGTGATCAAGAAGATTTTTAGAATGAGTTAATAAGTAAGTGAATAAATAAATAAATAAATAAATAAATAAATAAATAAATAAATAAATAAATAAATGAATGAATTAATAAATAGACAGACAAATAAATAAATAAATAAATAAACAAGAGTCAGGACTAAAAACCATAACAATGACAATAACAACAATAACAACCCCGCGCCCCTCGACGAACTACTCGGTCCGCCCGTCTCAGGGTGTCAGGGTTTTACAAGGATGTAATTGGCTATTAGGGAAATCTTCTGACTACTAGATTGCATTCGACTAGAAAATTTGCGCGTTTTCCGACTTAGAGATTATATATGACTAGGTATTTTGCAGGAGGTGTGTGAATAGAAGTTTCTTGAAGACGTCAATGGTTGGAGCTTCTCGTATTACGGTCGGCAGATGGTTCCACAGATCAGGAGCGGTTCCTATAAAGGATTTTTTCAATAATTCCGTTCTACAGTTTGTTGGATGTAGCCAGTCCTTTGGTCGTCTAGAGCTTCTCTCTCGATGCGGGTCTGCTTTCTTGAGCCTGTCAAACAAAAACTTGGGCACGTGTGAGCCGAGCAGTTTATAAATTAGGCAGCCGAGAAAATAACTCCTCCTGTCCTTGACTTTGAGCCAATTTAGTTGCTTGTAATGTTCTGTGATGTGGGCATCACGTCTAACATCGAGCACAAAACGAATACAGGCGTTCAAGGAACGGCTGAGGATCAGATTCTGCTCGTCTGTGATGTCGAGGTATACTAGGCAGCAATAATCAAGATGAGGAAAGACTAACGTCGAGATGAGTTTTTCTCTGAGCTTACAGGGCAATAGGCTTCTGCTGAGTTTCAGTTGGTACAGTATGCCGTTTACTTTTTTCGCTATCCTAGCTGTGTTCGCGGTCCATGACAGGGTACTACTTAGCGTAACGCCTAGACAAGTTACTTCATTTGAGAACGGTATCCGGACATTTCCGACCATGATAAACGGAAGGTCCTCGAAGGGCAAATTCGCTATGAAGCGACGAGTTCCGACTACTATCGCCTTAGTTTTTTCCTTGTTAAGAAGGAGCCCAGACGTCGAGGCCCAGTCAAGGATGGCATTAATATCTTCATTTACGAGTGCGATACTTTCCGCTACGCTTTCTGTCTTACAATGAAGGTAAATCTGAAGGTCGTCAGCGTAGAAATTGTACTCACAGTGTCTTAGTACATTACTAAAACCGCTAAGGTATAGAACGAATAAAAGTGGCCCAAGGACAGACCCCTGGGGCACTCCGTTTGTAACGCTTTTCCAATCAGATATTTTGTCTGTTACTGAGTCTCGTGTTGCTTGGCATCTTCCTGTTAGATACGAGCAGATCCAATGCAATGACGACTGTGAAAAATTTAAGTTTCGAAGTTTGTCGATTAATGTTTCGTGACGGACCCAATCGAAGGCCTTGGAAAAATCGAATAAAACTAGCAGTGTGACATGGCGCGTGTCGCAGGCCTGACGGACGTCATCCAGTACACGAAGAAGTGCTGTTTGAGTGTTGTGGCCCTTTCGATAAGCCGACTGACGTGGATCGAGTAAATCGTGCACGTTAAGGTGCCGCATGATTTGATCGAATACGATCTTTTCAAGTGCCTTAGAAAGAGCACAGAGGATAGAGATGGGTCGATAGTCGTTCGGGCAAGTTGGCGTTTTGACTTTTGCGATGGGGCATACAATAGCTAATTTCCAGACAGCAGGGAAGGTGCCTGTCATGAGCGAGTACGAGAAAAGGTGGTGGATCATTGGCAGCACGCATGGGAGAGCTAATCTGATGATCGCGATAGAGAGTTTGTCAACACCCTGAGCTGTTGATTTCGAGTGGGCGAGTGATTTTTTCAACGTGTCATAGCTGATGTCCTCAAAATAAAATTTGTCGTCACTGTAGATGCTCTCACCAAGATAGAACATATGTGGCGTTTCATATGTGGGGTCGACCCCTACTGACGCGAAATAGTCGTTCAAGCTCGTGATAGAGGTAGCAAGACGTTTTGGGTTACTGCTGGATTTGATTAGGCCTAGACTACGTAGTTCTTTCCAGATTGTCGACGCGTCGGTTTCTGCCGTGAAAAAGCGGTTGTAGTAAACGCTTTTGGCGTTTCTAACCATGTCTTGGACTTGATTTCTAAGAAGTTTGAAACGGTCATGGGCTACCTTTATTCGTTCAGCGTTTGAAGTATTTGTCCTAATCCTTCGCCACTCTCTGCGAGCCCTATCGCGATTTCCCATTTGAGTTTTGATTTCAGGTGTTAGCCAGGGTGCCGGTAATGTTTTCGTTTGGACACTGATTGTCGGCGCGTGTGTATCGAGACAGTGTGTTAAATTCTCGCACAGGGATGTGACTTTCGCATCGATCGATTCTGTATGATAAAAGCCATACCAGTCTAGTTCGCTAAGCTGCGTGAGAAAGGCTTCGCGGTTGAAGTTTCTAAAATCACGACACGTGAATTTCCGTGGGGGAAGTCTATCTACTTTGATTTTATATACAACGTATATTAGGTCATGCGCGGATAAAAATGGAACACCGTATTGTCCGTGGTCGGCCATCTTATTTATGTCGTCTATGATGCACAGGTCTAAAAGCGTTGATGTATTTTGGACATGATGTGTCGGTTCGAACGGCACTAGAGACAAATTTGACATATCGACGAAGTTGCGAAGGTGAATGCTGTCGTGAGTCCTCGTATTTAGGTCCGAATTAAAGTCCCCAAGAATTAGACAGTGTTGGTAGTGAGTGCTATATTGAATAAAAATATCTTCGAACTCCGATAAGTAGCCGACATGGGGTGGTCGGTAGACAACACTTACAAGCATCTTCGAGTAATTCAGTATCGAGATTTCAGCGAGAAGAAATTCGGGTTTCCCACAATATGTTCCGTCGGAGTGCGCCAGTATGCGTGCATTCAGGGACGTGTGTACGTACATGCCTACTCCGCCGCCGCCTCGTCCAAGTCGGTCGCATCGAAGTAAACTGTAGTCCGATAGTTTAACGTAATCATCCGAGCTTTCTGGTTTCAACCAAGTTTCCGACATACATATGATATGGTAGAAGTTTTCAGCGAAGTGGTAGCGAAATTCATCGAGGTGACAGATCAAAGATTGGCAATTAACATGACAAACACGAAGGAGATCATGCGAGATATCGCGAGTATGCTTAGCCATAATCAGTGTTACGAGCTTTGTCTGCAATGCGCTTTGACAAGGTCATGCAACGTTTGCCGTCTAGCGCACTGTGCCTGTTGTCTGCATCTTTGTGGAGAGATCGGCAGTTATAGCAAGTGGGTTCTAGAGCACGATTTTTACATGTAGCTGTTTCATGATTTTCTGAGCAGTGCGCGCAGTGTACTGAGTTCGGGCAGTCTTTGGCGAGATGACCGAAACCCAGGCACTTGAAACATTGCAGGACACGAACGTGGTCGTCGAAACGGCATGCAGTGTAACGAATGTATATTTTTTGTTTGCTTCTGAGAGTGGCTCTAATGTCAGCAGAAACTTCGATAACGCACGCTCGTGAGTTACGATTTACGCGTGACATGTATACGACCTTGACCTCCGGGTTCTTGCATTCTGCTAGGTTTTGCTTTATTATCTCGGACTCTACCTCGTCAGAGGTGAGACTCTCAGGTACACCGTGGACGATGAGGCGGGGCTTCAATTTGGACACTTCGCTTACTTCGAGACCGAGTTTCTGAAGAACAGGAAGTGATCGAATTTTATTTATGTCTGCCTCTGCAGCAACAATCCGGATGCCGTTGTTTTTGGCTCTGAGAACACGATCTACCTTCATTCCGACCTCGCCTGGATCGATGTTTTTTAAGACAGCTTCTTTCGTAAGCTCTGAGCTCGAAAATTTTGTTGCTGCATTTGCGTTTGGAGTAATAAAGAAGCTGGTAAAATTGTCGACGGAAACTGTTGGACCTCGAGATATTCGGACTTTACTTGAGTTCGCTATGGGGCCCTGTGAAGCAATGCTCGCATACGATAAAGGTGCTTGGGGTTTGAAGGTTGTTACAGCCTCTTTGACCCCTGAACATGCATCCGCGATCTGATTGACAGATTCAGTGAAAGAAGATTTAATGCTATCCTTAATGTTCGCTACGCACGCACGTGTGATCTCGAGTTTCGCGGAAAGTACTGCTTCTGCACAACGATCGTTTGTTAGAATTTCGCCAGCTAATGAAGAATAAGCCGCAAAGAGAGAGAGAGAGAGAGAGAGAGAAAGAGAGAAAGAAAGAGAGAGAGAGAGAGATTGATTTTTTTAATTTACTTTGTGCTCTTCGTGCTTTCGTGCGTGAGAAAGAGAAAGACAGAGAGTGAGAGAGATAAAGAGAAAGAGAAAGAGAAAATTATTTCTCGAAACAAACTATACACTATACCTATATATATATATTTATGTGTATATATATATGTCCATTTGTGTGTAGGTTTATGTATGTATGTGTATGTGGATGTGGATCGGGGTTTTTTTTTTTCACTAGTGAAACTACTGCTGCTGCTGCTGGTGCTGCTGCTGCTGCACAGTTGCCTCGGCACACACGTACGCGTGTACGTTAGCCGAGTTTAACGAGATCGTATTGGATACGCGAGCGTTAGGCAAGCCGAGCACACGGGTTTTATTACCTCAACCACCTGTGCGCATCCGGAGAACCGGCAAAAGCTCTCTCTCACTCTCTTTCTCTCTCTTACTCTCTCCCTCCCTCTCTCTCACCCCGTCGCAGTTCGTTCTCGTTCGAGCTTTCGACCTCTCGTACACGTACGTTACGTTTACCATTCACAATTGTGCGTGTATACCGATATTCAACGCAACGCGAGTCGAAAAAACAAAATAAGAAAGGAAGAAAAACGAAAAAAAAACAATGTGGCGCATTGGTCATTTGTTTTTTTTGTTTTTAATTTGTTATTTTTGAAATTGTTTTTTATTCGGTTTTTGAGAGCAAAGAATTTTTTTCTCGTTGTCATATGGCACATTCTGACAACAGTGACACCCTAAAATCTCCACAACAGAAATAAAATCGAAGAAAACAAATTTCGCACTGTAACACGAGGATTTTTTTGGGAGGAATGAAAATGGAAAGCAAATTCGATGGAAATTAAGGTATCGACTTGTCGTAAAAGTTGAAATGGTATTATCGATCGTTTGAATTCGCCAGCAAAATGAGGATGGAAGTAAAGCTTGGGGGTTGAGGGTGGATATATCGTAGCTGCTCGTGTAATGATATGTGTGTGTGTGTGGGTGTGTGTGTGTATGGGGGTGTGTGTAGACAGTGAGGGGTTGCAGAGAGGGGCGTGTTGATTTATGAAGGTCCCGGGACCTCGTCGGCCATTTTCGTGCCGAAGGAGATTCCAGAAGTCGTTTCACAACACCTCTCGCACCGGATCCCTTCGTCGATGTTGCGCCCCCCACCACCGAGTTTCGACGAATTTAGTCGTCTGCGTAAAATTCATCCCCACACCCTCGATCATCCCCTCCCCGCCCCTGCACCCCACAGGAAACTGCGAACCTCTCACTTTTCGCCACGAGCAGCAACGATACGTCGACCTGGACCATTTTTCTTCGACGAAACATTTTTTTTTTGTCTTCCTTACACCGTTAGCCACTTTTGCGCCTCTTTGAAAATATAATCGGCTTACAATCGCGGGTTTTGCTTTCGTCTTTAACGAATTTTTTATTGTTGTCGTCCTTTTTTTTCGGCGCCAATTACAATTTATTTATTTTTTTCTCTCTTTTTTTATTTATAAAAAAATGTTTACGGTTGATCTGACGTTTCGCTTTCATCATTAATGATTTTTTTGTTCTGTTTTTTGCACCAATTACAATTGATTTATTTTATTTATTTTATTTATTTTATTTATTTTATTTATTTTATTTATTTTATTTATTTTATTTATTTTATTTATTTTATTTATTTTATTTATTTTATTTATTTTATTTATTTTATTTATTTTATTTATTTTATTTATTTTATTTATTTTATTTATTTTATTTTTCAAGAAAACTTTTACGGTTGAGTGAATGAGGGGATGAAGGGTGGACGAGAAAATCGATGGGAAAACGTTTTTTGATCACCCCAAGTTGTTCCAATTTTTTTTTCATTCAATTTTTTGCAGCGCCCAAATTTATTTATAACGACTCGTAATGTGTTTTAAAAAAAACATCAGTTTGAATCGATTATTAATAGTGTTTCCCATTTGTTTGTTGCAGGTATGTTTGCGGTTTATCAATGGGATTCGTCTAAGGGAAAAGGTAATTAATTAATATTAAGCTTTCGTGTTTACGGGGAAATCGAAAAAAAAAAAACAACAACAACAACATCATTTTTTTTTTAATTTCACGAAGCAAAGAGCAAAGCGTGTATATTTTCGCGGTTTTTCGTGGCAACGATGAGAGCGCATCTTGCATTCATTTGCCTCACGGCGCTTCTCCCTCGTTTGTGTCATTCACTTATTTCATTCTTTCAATTTTTCTTTTTTTTTTTTTACTTTTTTTTATCTTTCATTGTCCAACCCCATTTTTTTCTCCGTCTCTAGCTCGGTTTGGTCGCTATCGTCGTGCTGGAATTAGCGATTCGTCTCACGTTCTCTCGTTGCCAACGAGTCCCTCCCCCCTCCTCCCTCTCTTTCTCTTATCCTCACCCCCACCCCTCCCCTTTACGTCTTTATTAACTCGAGCAACGGACGTGGTACGTTGTCGCAACGTGCGTTGTCCTCATCGTCGTCGTAAAGAGTCGGACGGGGTTCATGAAAAAAAAAAAAAAAAAAAAAAAAAAAAAAAAAAAAAAAAAAAACCAATTGTTTCACGACAAAAAAATATTTAATTTTCAGACGAATGATCGAAATGAAAAATGAATTAATGAAAATGAAAGATGGATCAAAGCCGAAAATGCTTTTAGAAGTGTGAAACATTAGGTAAAAATTTCGGGAATTTTTTTCGAGGGGATAAAATAATTGAATCCATTTTCAAATTTTTACACAAGCTTATTATTATAACTTCCAAGTTAAAAAGATAAAAATTAATTTTTTATTTTCGAGATGACCAAAAAAGTTGCACATCAAAAGAAAAAAATGTTTACACAAGTTTATTATAACATCCAAATTTAAAAAAATAAAAATTTCGACTCGTTCAGAATTTTCAGCACCAATCGTCGTATTTACGTGGTACTTTATTATTGAAAATGAGATGTCGTCCCAACGACATTGCACGAGATAAGCACGTGATAACAATGTTTCTATATATATATATATATATACAGTAATGATGTAATTTATCGTCATAAATTTTTGGTTGTAATGTGAATACCTATTCGTATGGTAACGACCGAGATAGATATGGACGAGGATAACTTCCGGTCTGTCTCATTTTCTCATTGCCTCTGGGGAGGCTGGCGAGGAGGGGCGGAGGGGAGAGGAGGGGAAGGGCGATAGGGACGAGCTGGCTTAATTAACGAGCTCGAAATGGGAATGAGTATGGACCGATATACGTACCACAGTGTATTTGCTATATTATATATACTGGCGTACTCGCCAGTGGGACATGAAGGGCCTGAGGGGTTGGGGGGGTGGGTTAGGGATAGGCCGGACAGTGATTCCCGCAGTGAAGTAAATTTGCTTGCACACTAGCCAAACTCATCTCTCGTCCACGTTCATTCCAAGCAAAAAAAAATTATGTATAAACTATGTAAATGGGATTCAGCATATATGGATTATATACCGGGTGTCTTATTTTTATCTTACACCTGATTTAGCTTGAAAAATAATATTAATAATATAATAATATTCCGATCAAGTATTAAGTGAATCATTGAACCTTAAGGATAAGAAGAGCGATGTAGAAAAAAAACTTTTTTTTTCCATAATTCAAAATGGCGGTGGGAAGGTCGCTGACATCATTTTTAATAATGAAACCATGCTTTTTGCTTTTCACTAAAAATGTTTCCCATATAAAGTTTGTATTATAGATGATATATAATTTTTTTTACTTGGGATTTCAACATTCGATTTCGAGAAGAAAGAGAGAGAGAGAGGGAAAAATACGAATATTCCGTTCTATCTCGGCCATCGCAAAATTCCCTCGGTCTCGTTTTTTTTTTTTAATCTTCTCTTTTCTTTTTCTTCTTTTATTATTTATGCAAATCTCGCGGTTGCGAATTACTCGTTGATCCAACCCTTCGTCTCTGCTTCATATCCTTCTTTTACTCTCGCGCTCTCTCCACGCTGCTCTCTACCCCCCCCCCCCCCGCTCTCTCTCTTCTCTCCTTTTCCCTCCGCATGTTACCCCATTTGCAATTGAAATTTATGTACCTCCGGGAGAAAAAAAACACCCCGAAAGAGGGAGGCGGGGGGAGGAGAAGGAGAAAGAAATTAACTCGAACGAATAATAACTGTGCGAGGCTCTCGAGATAAAGTTTATTTGTTATTATTGTTATTATTTATTTTCATCTGCTTTGATAACGCAGAAAATTTGAGAAACTTCTTTCGTACCTCCCTCTTACACATAATAATCATGAATTATTATTATTATTATTATTATTATTATTATTATTATTATTATTATTATTATCATTATTATTTAGTCGATATTACAAGTGCAGATGAGTTTCAAGCAGAATTGTTCGTAATTGAAAAAATATATATATGCTTCGACGAGGTTCATTTATTATTATTATTATTATTATTATTATTATTATTATTATTATTATTATTATTATTATCATTATTATTATTTAGTCGATATTACAAGTGCAGATGAGTTTCAAGCAGAATTGTTCGTAATTGAAAAAATATATATATGCTTCGACGAGGTTCATTTATTATTATTATTATTATTATTATTATTATTATTATTATTATTATTATTATTATTATTTATTTATTTATTTTCATGTTTGCGTTTCACAATAATACAGAAAATTAAATCAACTTCATACTCACCTCCCTCGTACTCATAATAATCGTTAATTGTCATTATCATTATCATCATCAGTATTTTCCAGTCGATATCACAAGTACAGATAAGTTTCGAGGATGCTCTCACGCGATTTAAAAAAAAAAACTAGTAGTTCGAGATTTCGATATTGCTGATGAACTGGTGAATATCGACGATGGGAGAGGGGTGAGATGGTCGAAAATGCGAGTCCAGCAAAGTTGGTGAATGTGGCTATTGGGTGAGGAGGCAGAGGGGGAGGGGGGGTCGAGGTGGTACCGATAACTCGAGAGTTGAGCTACTGGCACACGCTCGTGCCGTTGGAGTTGACACTTGCCAACCCTGATCCTTTAGTGCTGAGGAAGAAGGGGGAGGGGCGGGAGGGGAGGGGGGGGGGTGGTTCTCTCTTCAGTCAATCGACGAGGGTTGAAGCACCGGTCTTCGCCAATGTGAGGTACAGCCTTGTTTCTATCAGCGTCCACATCTACCCCTCTGCCCCCCCCTCCCCCTCCCCTCTCCTTGCCCCCACCCACGACTGGTTCTGGGTTCCTATGCAAATTTACTAATTGGTACCCTCGACGAACGTGCCAAACTCATTCCCCGTTGACTCGACGAACCTCGACGTTATCGGACGTGTGTATACTTCGTTTCTGTCTCCATGCTGTCAGGTACTTATTTTGTATATATATATATATATATGTATGTATATATAATATATGGATATGTGAGGTTACGCGAGGAACGGAGATTTTCAGCGCCCTTTCCTCGTGGAACATCGCATATGCACTTTTTTATGTGTACAGGATTTTTTTTTAAATTAGTCGACATCGAATGTTTATCGAGTTGAATTGTCATAGTTATTTTGTCATAGCTTTCAAATTTTAAGGATATTTTCTTTCTAAATCCGTTTCGAATCTTAATATCTTCTGGGAGCAGTGGAATTGAACAAAAATTTTAAATAAGGACCACCCTAATGTACCGGGTGTCCCATTGGAAAAAATGCACTCGAATTCAACTCTTCGGGGTAAGGGCGTGACGGCACAATGATTCGGATTAAAGTTGTGGAGGTTCGAAGGATGCTGATGAGATCTATGATATTGCGGTTCATGTTTTTATGCTGTAAAACGAACAAAATGGTTTTTTGGCTATAACTTTTTTTCTATGGGTCCGATTGAAATGATCGTTGTTTTGGCGTGTTCAGGGGGACAAATTCTATCCAAAACACCCCTTACGAAGGTCCATTGCTCGAAAATTCGAAATTTCGATTTTGCGTACACTCACTTTTCCCCGAACCCTTGGCTTCTCAAAACGAACAAAATGGTTTTTTGGCTATAACTTTTTTTCTATGGGTCCGATTGAAATGATCGTTGTTTTGGCGTGTTCAGAGGGACAAATTCTATCCAAAACACCCCTTACGAAGGTCCATTGCTCGAAAATTCGAAATTTCGATTTTGCGTACACTCACTTTTCCCCGAACCCTTGGCTTCTCAAAACGAACAAAATGGTTTTTTGGCTATAACTTTTTTTCTATGGGTCCGATTGAAATGATCGTTGTTTTGGCGTGTTCAGAGGGACAAATTCTATCCAAAACACACCTTACGAAGGTCCATTGCTCGAAAATTCGAAATTTCGATTTTGCGTACACTCACTTTTCCCCGAACCCTTGGCTTCTCAAAACGAACAAAATGGTTTTTTGGCTATAACTTTTTTTCTATGGGTCCGATTGAAATGATCGTTGTTTTGGCGTGTTCAGGGGGACAAATTCTATCCAAAACACCCCTTACGAAGGTCCATTGCTCGAAAATTCGAAATTTCGATTTTGCGTACACTCACTTTTCCCCGAACCCTTGGCTTCTCAAAACGAACAAAATGGTTTTTTGGCTATAACTTTTTTTCTATGGGTCCGATTGAAATGATCGTTGTTTTGGCGTGTTCAGGGGGACAAATTCTATCCAAAACACCCCTTACGAAGGTCCATTGCTCGAAAATTCGAAATTTCGATTTTGCGTACACTCACTTTTCCCCGAACCCTTGGCTTCTCAAAACGAACAAAATGGTTTTTTGGCTATAACTTTTTTTCTATGGGTCCGATTGAAATGATCGTTGTTTTGGCGTGTTCAGAGGGACAAATTCTATCCAAAACACACCTTACGAAGGTCCATTGCTCGAAAATTCGAAATTTCGATTTTGCGTACACTCACTTTTCCCCGAACCCTTGGCTTCTCAAAACGAACAAAATGGTTTTTTGGCTATAACTTTTTTTCTATGGGTCCGATTGAAATGATCGTTGTTTTGGCGTGTTCAGAGGGACAAATTCTATCCAAAACACCCCTTACGAAGGTCCATTGCTCGAAAATTCGAAATTTCGATTTTGCGTACACTCACTTTTCCCCGAACCCTTGGCTTCTCAAAACGAACAAAATGGTTTTTTGGCTATAACTTTTTTTCTATGGGTCCGATTGAAATGATCGTTGTTTTGGCGTGTTCAGAGGGACAAATTCTATCCAAAACACACCTTACGAAGGTCCATTGCTCGAAAATTCGAAATTTCGATTTTGCGTACACTCACTTTTCCCCGAACCCTTGGCTTCTCAAAACGAACAAAATGGTTTTTTGGCTATAACTTTTTTTCTATGGGTCCGATTGAAATGATCGTTGTTTTGGCGTGTTCAGGGGGACAAATTCTATCCAAAACACCCCTTACGAAGGTCCATTGCTCGAAAATTCGAAATTTCGATTTTGCGTACACTCACTTTTCCCCGAACCCTTGGCTTCTCAAAACGAACAAAATGGTTTTTTGGCTATAACTTTTTTTCTATGGGTCCGATTGAAATGATCGTTGTTTTGGCGTGTTCAGAGGGACAAATTCTATCCAAAACACACCTTACGAAGGTCCATTGCTCGAAAATTCGAAATTTCGATTTTGCGTACACTCACTTTTCCCCGAACCCTTGGCTTCTCAAAACGAACAAAATGGTTTTTTGGCTATAACTTTTTTTCTATGGGTCCGATTGAAATGATCGTTGTTTTGGCGTGTTCAGGGGGACAAATTCTATCCAAAACACCCCTTACGAAGGTCCATTGCTCGAAAATTCGAAATTTCGATTTTGCGTACACTCACTTTTCCCCGAACCCTTGGCTTCTCAAAACGAACAAAATGGTTTTTTGGCTATAACTTTTTTTCTATGGGTCCGATTGAAATGATCGTTGTTTTGGCGTGTTCAGGGGGACAAATTCTATCCAAAACACCCCTTACGAAGGTCCATTGCTCGAAAATTCGAAATTTCGATTTTGCGTACACTCACTTTTCCCCGAACCCTTGGCTTCTCAAAACGAACAAAATGGTTTTTTGGCTATAACTTTTTTTCTATGGGTCCGATTGAAATGATCGTTGTTTTGGCGTGTTCAGGGGGACAAATTCTATCCAAAACACCCCTTACGAAGGTCCATTGCTCGAAAATTCGAAATTTCGATTTTGCGTACACTCACTTTTCCCCGAACCCTTGGCTTCTCAAAACGAACAAAATGGTTTTTTGGCTATAACTTTTTTTCTATGGGTCCGATTGAAATGATCGTTGTTTTGGCGTGTTCAGAGGGACAAATTCTATCCAAAACACACCTTACGAAGGTCCATTGCTCGAAAATTCGAAATTTCGATTTTGCGTACACTCACTTTTCCCCGAACCCTTGGCTTCTCAAAACGAACAAAATGGTTTTTTGGCTATAACTTTTTTTCTATGGGTCCGATTGAAATGATCGTTGTTTTGGCGTGTTCAGGGGGACAAATTCTATCCAAAACACCCCTTACGAAGGTCCATTGCTCGAAAATTCGAAATTTCGATTTTGCGTACACTCACTTTTCCCCGAACCCTTGGCTTCTCAAAACGAACAAAATGGTTTTTTGGCTATAACTTTTTTTCTATGGGTCCGATTGAAATGATCGTTGTTTTGGCGTGTTCAGAGGGACAAATTCTATCCAAAACACCCCTTACGAAGGTCCATTGCTCGAAAATTCGAAATTTCGATTTTGCGTACACTCACTTTTCCCCGAACCCTTGGCTTCTCAAAACGAACAAAATGGTTTTTTGGCTATAACTTTTTTTCTATGGGTCCGATTGAAATGATCGTTGTTTTGGCGTGTTCAGGGGGACAAATTCTATCCAAAACACCCCTTACGAAGGTCCATTGCTCGAAAATTCGAAATTTCGATTTTGCGTACACTCACTTTTCCCCGAACCCTTGGCTTCTCAAAACGAACAAAATGGTTTTTTGGCTATAACTTTTTTTCTATGGGTCCGATTGAAATGATCGTTGTTTTGGCGTGTTCAGAGGGACAAATTCTATCCAAAACACCCCTTACGAAGGTCCATTGCTCGAAAATTCGAAATTTCGATTTTGCGTACACTCACTTTTCCCCGAACCCTTGGCTTCTCAAAACGAACAAAATGGTTTTTTGGCTATAACTTTTTTTCTATGGGTCCGATTGAAATGATCGTTGTTTTGGCGTGTTCAGAGGGACAAATTCTATCCAAAACACACCTTACGAAGGTCCATTGCTCGAAAATTCGAAATTTCGATTTTGCGTACACTCACTTTTCCCCGAACCCTTGGCTTCTCAAAACGAACAAAATGGTTTTTTGGCTATAACTTTTTTTCTATGGGTCCGATTGAAATGATCGTTGTTTTGGCGTGTTCAGGGGGACAAATTCTATCCAAAACACCCCTTACGAAGGTCCATTGCTCGAAAATTCGAAATTTCGATTTTGCGTACACTCACTTTTCCCCGAACCCTTGGCTTCTCAAAACGAACAAAATGGTTTTTTGGCTATAACTTTTTTTCTATGGGTCCGATTGAAATGATCGTTGTTTTGGCGTGTTCAGAGGGACAAATTCTATCCAAAACACACCTTACGAAGGTCCATTGCTCGAAAATTCGAAATTTCGATTTTGCGTACACTCACTTTTCCCCGAACCCTTGGCTTCTCAAAACGAACAAAATGGTTTTTTGGCTATAACTTTTTTTCTATGGGTCCGATTGAAATGATCGTTGTTTTGGCGTGTTCAGGGGACAAATTCTATCCAAAACACCCCTTACGAAGGTCCATTGCTCGAAAATTCGAAATTTCGATTTTGCGTACACTCACTTTTCCCCGAACCCTTGGCTTCTCAAAACGAACAAAATGGTTTTTTGGCTATAACTTTTTTTCTATGGGTCCGATTGAAATGATCGTTGTTTTGGCGTGTTCAGAGGGACAAATTCTATCCAAAACACCCCTTACGAAGGGTCCATTGCTCGAAAATTCGAAATTTCGATTTTGCGTACACTCACTTTTCCCCGAACCCTTGGCTTCTCAAAACGAACAAAATGGTTTTTTGGCTATAACTTTTTTTCTATGGGTCCGATTGAAATGATCGTTGTTTTGGCGTGTTCAGGGGGACAAATTCTATCCAAAACACCCCTTACGAAGGTCCATTGCTCGAAAATTCGAAATTTCGATTTTGCGTACACTCACTTTTCCCCGAACCCTTGCTTCTCAAACGAACAAAATGGTTTTTTTGGCTATAACTTTTTTTCTATGGGTCCGATTGAAATGATCGTTGTTTTGGCGTGTTCAGAGGGACAAATTCTATCCAAAACACCCCTTACGAAGGTCCATTGCTCGAAATTCGAAATTTCGATTTTGCGTACACTCACTTTTCCCCGAACCCTTGGCTTCTCAAAACGAACAAAATGGTTTTTTGGCTATAACTTTTTTTCTATGGGTCCGATTGAAATGATCGTTGTTTTGGCGTGTTCAGGGGGACAAATTCTATCCAAAACACCCCTTACGAAGGTCCATTGCTCGAAAATTCGAAATTTCGATTTTGCGTACACTCACTTTTCCCGAACCCTTGGCTTCTCAAAACGAACAAAATGGTTTTTTGGCTATAACTTTTTTTCTATGGGTCCGATTGAAATGATCGTTTGTTTTGGCGTGTTCAGAGGGACAAATTCTATCCAAAACACACCTTACGAAGGTCCATTGCTCGAAAATTCGAAATTTCGATTTTGCGTACACTCACTTTTCCCCGAACCCTTGGCTTCTCAAAACGAACAAAATGGTTTTTTGGCTATAACTTTTTTTCTATGGGTCCGATTGAAATGATCGTTGTTTTGGCGTGTTCAGAGGGACAAATTCTATCCAAAACACCCCTTACGAAGGTCCATTGCTCGAAAATTCGAAATTTCGATTTTGCGTACACTCACTTTCCCCGAACCCTTGGCTTCTCAAAACGAACAAAATGGTTTTTTGGCTATAACTTTTTTTCTATGGGTCCGATTGAAATGATCGTTGTTTTGGCGTGTTCAGGGGGACAAATTCTATCCAAAACACCCCTTACGAAGGTCCATTGCTCGAAAATTCGAAATTTCGATTTTGCGTACACTCACTTTTCCCCGAACCCTTGGCTTCTCAAAACGAACAAAATGGTTTTTTGGCTATAACTTTTTTTCTATGGGTCCGATTGAAATGATCGTTGTTTTGGCGTGTTCAGAGGGACAAATTCTATCCAAAACACCCCTTACGAAGGTCCATTGCTCGAAAATTCGAAATTTCGATTTTGCGTACACTCACTTTTCCCCGAACCCTTGGCTTCTCAAAACGAACAAAATGGTTTTTTGGCTATAACTTTTTTTCTATGGGTCCGATTGAAATGATCGTTGTTTTGGCGTGTTCAGAGGGACAAATTCTATCCAAAACACCCCTTACGAAGGTCCATTGCTCGAAAATTCGAAATTTCGATTTTGCGTACACTCACTTTTCCCCGAACCCTTGGCTTCTCAAAACGAACAAAATGGTTTTTTGGCTATAACTTTTTTTCTATGGGTCCGATTGAAATGATCGTTGTTTTGGCGTGTTCAGGGGGACAAATTCTATCCAAAACACCCCTTACGAAGGTCCATTGCTCGAAAATTCGAAATTTCGATTTTGCGTACACTCACTTTTCCCCGAACCCTTGGCTTCTCAAAACGAACAAAATGGTTTTTTGGCTATAACTTTTTTTCTATGGGTCCGATTGAAATGATCGTTGTTTTGGCGTGTTCAGAGGGACAAATTCTATCCAAAACACCCCTTACGAAGGTCCATTGCTCGAAAATTCGAAATTTCGATTTTGCGTACACTCACTTTTCCCCGAACCCTTGGCTTCTCAAAACGAACAAAATGGTTTTTTGGCTATAACTTTTTTTCTATGGGTCCGATTGAAATGATCGTTGTTTTGGCGTGTTCAGGGGGACAAATTCTATCCAAAACACCCCTTACGAAGGTCCATTGCTCGAAAATTCGAAATTTCGATTTTGCGTACACTCACTTTTCCCCGAACCCTTGGCTTCTCAAAACGAACAAAATGGTTTTTTGGCTATAACTTTTTTTCTATGGGTCCGATTGAAATGATCGTTGTTTTGGCGTGTTCAGAGGGACAAATTCTATCCAAAACACACCTTACGAAGGTCCATTGCTCGAAAATTCGAAATTTCGATTTTGCGTACACTCACTTTTCCCCGAACCCTTGGCTTCTCAAAACGAACAAAATGGTTTTTTGGCTATAACTTTTTTTCTATGGGTCCGATTGAAATGATCGTTGTTTTGGCGTGTTCAGAGGGACAAATTCTATCCAAAACACCCCTTACGAAGGTCCATTGCTCGAAAATTCGAAATTTCGATTTTGCGTACACTCACTTTTCCCCGAACCCTTGGCTTCTCAAAACGAACAAAATGGTTTTTTGGCTATAACTTTTTTTCTATGGGTCCGATTGAAATGATCGTTGTTTTGGCGTGTTCAGGGGGACAAATTCTATCCAAAACACCCCTTACGAAGGTCCATTGCTCGAAAATTCGAAATTTCGATTTTGCGTACACTCACTTTTCCCCGAACCCTTGGCTTCTCAAAACGAACAAAATGGTTTTTTGGCTATAACTTTTTTTCTATGGGTCCGATTGAAATGATCGTTGTTTTGGCGTGTTCAGAGGGACAAATTCTATCCAAAACACCCCTTACGAAGGTCCATTGCTCGAAAATTCGAAATTTCGATTTTGCGTACACTCACTTTTCCCCGAACCCTTGGCTTCTCAAAACGAACAAAATGGTTTTTTGGCTATAACTTTTTTTCTATGGGTCCGATTGAAATGATCGTTGTTTTGGCGTGTTCAGAGGGACAAATTCTATCCAAAACACCCCTTACGAAGGTCCATTGCTCGAAAATTCGAAATTTCGATTTTGCGTACACTCACTTTTCCCCGAACCCTTGGCTTCTCAAAACGAACAAAATGGTTTTTTGGCTATAACTTTTTTTCTATGGGTCCGATTGAAATGATCGTTGTTTTGGCGTGTTCAGAGGGACAAATTCTATCCAAAACACCCCTTACGAAGGTCCATTGCTCGAAAATTCGAAATTTCGATTTTGCGTACACTCACTTTTCCCCGAACCCTTGGCTTCTCAAAACGAACAAAATGGTTTTTTGGCTATAACTTTTTTTCTATGGGTCCGATTGAAATGATCGTTGTTTTGGCGTGTTCAGGGGGACAAATTCTATCCAAAACACCCCTTACGAAGGTCCATTGCTCGAAAATTCGAAATTTCGATTTTGCGTACACTCACTTTTCCCCGAACCCTTGGCTTCTCAAAACGAACAAAATGGTTTTTTGGCTATAACTTTTTTTCTATGGGTCCGATTGAAATGATCGTTGTTTTGGCGTGTTCAGAGGGACAAATTCTATCCAAAACACCCCTTACGAAGGTCCATTGCTCGAAAATTCGAAATTTCGATTTTGCGTACACTCACTTTTCCCCGAACCCTTGGCTTCTCAAAACGAACAAAATGGTTTTTTGGCTATAACTTTTTTTCTATGGGTCCGATTGAAATGATCGTTGTTTTGGCGTGTTCAGGGGGACAAATTAGTAGAGAAGCTGGGCCGGTTTCAGGACTTTACCCTCCCTACCTTACCGGCCTCGGTCGGTAAAAGTTACCGGCATTGATGGTAACAGACAGTCGGTAATGTAGATCCCTAGATTATCGGTTGCTTGATCATGGATCGATAATTTGGGTCGATGATTATGTTTTTTCCCGCCAGATGGCGTTTCGGTCGCTCGTCATGCTATGTTATCGGTTGCTCGATCATGGATCGATAATTTGGGTCGATGATAATGTTTTTTCCCGTCAGGCGGCGCTTCGGTCGCCGTGGTAATAGTTACCGGCATTGATGGTAACAGACAGTCGGTAATGTAGATCCTATCTGTTATCGGTTGCTTGATTATGGATCGATAATTTGGGTCGATGATTATGTTTTTTCCCCGCCAGGCAGCGCTTCGGTCGCCGCAAGATTTTTGAAAATAATAATAATAATGATAATAATAATAATAATAATGATAATAATAATAATAATAATAATAATAATAATAATAATAACGGAGGGACTTTGAATAAAAAAAATTTTCAACGAAATTTTTTTCCCGCCAGGCGGCGCTTCGGTCGCTCTTTCTCTCTCTCTCTCTCTCTCTCTGCAGATTTAGGCCTCTCCTATTCTTTTTTACTACAGCGACAGTTTGTGCAAGATTTTTGAAAATAATAATAATGATGATAATAATGAATAATAATAATAATAATAATAATAATAATAATAACGGATGGACTTATTATTATTGAAAATTTATATTATTTTCTTAAAAATTTTCAAAGAAAATATTACATACATGCTAATGAAAAAAAATAATGATAATGATAATAATGAATGATAACAACCGAATATTAATCTAAATTTTTTTTATAACATTTTTTCCGTTGATTCACTCATTGAAAGAATCTTTTTCGTTGGTAAGGATATGTGCGAGATTGCTTGGCTGGTGGTTTTCTTGCACTCCACAGTGACCCCCATGGCTCTATTTGTCGCATGTTATTAATACAAAGGTTGCACATGGGCTCGACGGGGGGTAGGGTGTCGATGTCGGGGTCAAGCCGACTTCGCTCGAGCTGGGTCTCCTTTATGACCAGCGGGGCTTGAGATTCAAAAGTGTCCTTCGTCTGTGGAAAATCTTGCGAGATTTGACACCACAGTCATCAGCTATCGGAGGGATGTTTGTATATATGGTTCAAGTGTTTTGACGCGCCTAGAAAACACGCACAATGGAGGGCTCTTTTTCAATATGAAACTTTTGCATAAGCCCACCAACGTAGGGCTAACAAGGGGAAGGCCTCGACTGCGACATTGACTTTTCAATGAAACTATCATAAGTCGATAGTACATTGAAAATCATTAGACACGTGTCCCGGCTTCTTTGATGGTGGGCCCTAGGTTAATTATTATTAATTTTTTAAAATCACGGTCGCCACGGCTGATAAACCAGGCACCACTTACGTGCGTTACTGTCACCAAGCGCCGAATGGCGCAGGGACAAAGCGTTAGCCCAATGATCACGATGTCGATGGTTCGAATCCTGTTGGTGTACATTTTTTTTTTATTGCTAATATGCAAACAATTATTTTATGACGCTCCGCTGGTGATTGAGTTTGTTTTTTCTATAAAACAATAGTTAGATTAATGGGAAATAAAATCATGCCGGAACTTTTTGGATTATTTTCGAACATAATCGTGATTTATTTTTATTCACGTAGTCGTGGATCACAGTCATCGTAGAAACATTTAAATCACAACGTACTCCGTGTGATTCGTTCGTAAAGACGTCATCGTAAATGAGCGAATCTGCAGCCCTCCTCACGAATCAAGAAATAATAGAAATTGGTTTTCACAAACGTGAGGCTTGAGCACTTTTCCGTAACTTTAACGTAGGATTTGTGCACTTGAAAGGAGACTATCCGCGAACGATTTCGAACGATTATGTCCGAAAATAATCCAAAAAGTTCCGGCATGATTTTATTTCCCATTAATCTAACTATTGTTTTATAGAAAAAACAAACTCAATCACCAGCGGAGCGTCATAAAATAATTGTTTGCATATCAGCAATAAAAAAAAAAATGTACACCAACAGGATTCGAACCATCGACATCGTGATCATTGGGCTAACGCTTTGTCCCTGCGCCATTCGGCGCTTGGTGACAGTAACGCACGTAAGTGGTGCCTGGTTCATCAGCCGTGGCGACGGTGATTTTAAAAAATTAATAATAATTAACCTAGGGCCCACCATCAAAGAAGCCGGGACACGTGTCTAATGATTTTCAATGTACTATCGACTTATGATAGTTTCATTGAAAAGTCAATGTCGCAGTCGAGGCCTTCCCCTTGTAAGCTGATGAGTTCGGTCACGTTCGACAATAAATTTTCTTCTTTATGAGTATCCTGTTTACGTTTAACCATGTATTTTTTTTTTATGAGTTTTTAAGTTGTTTTTCTCTTTCGCCAGCTCTGCTTACGTTATTGAAAAGAAAATTTTCGTTGACGAACTATTTGACACCACAGTCGTTAGCTATCGGAGGGAGGTTTGTATGTATGATTCAAGTGTTTTGAAACGCCTAGAGAGAGCTCACACACAATGAAAGGGTCTGTTTTTCGTTAACACGACTGAGGAGCCTCATTCGCACCCTACCATATCTTTTCGTTTTACGAGTTCTCAAGTTGTATACTCTTCGACTCCGTATATATTATCGAGAAAAAAATCCAGCGACAAAATATTCAGCAACAAAATATTCAGCGTCAAGATCTATATATTATGACTAGCACGTATGAGAGTGTGTGAAAGGAATGTCGTATGTCGATGACTAGTATTTACACTAGAGAAAACAGAGCAGTCTTTCGAACGCATTTTTTTATTCTGTAGTATATATTTATTTCTCAAAAACATCTACATAATATTTTTCAGTTATAAATTCTTACATTGGGCCATCCATTTCTTCAATAATTTAACATTTTCTCCAGCACAATTTATTTTTGAATTATGATGCAGCGGTATCGTTGGAGTGGGGGAACTTTGCTGTAGCTTATGGAGCGATGGACAATCGAAGTCTTCGAGGTTGACAATGCGCCGTTGTTCGGTCTCACCAATTAAATTTTCCATCCATAGTTTTTTCTCCAATCCCTTCACGTATATTATACGAGCTCCCGCAAGGGTTTGACAAATAAGCGTTTTCGATACTGCGTATGGTATATTCCCCGAGTCCCACGTTAGTCCATGAAAGTTGCGAGTAAGCCATCCATTTATAGACTTGTACTTTGCAGGTAGACTATCCCAAGCACATGGTGGTTTCAAGATGAACGTCCATACTTGCGATGCGCTCTCATGAACGGGGATAGCTGCAAATTCCTTCAACACAAATTGATTGTGAGGAATCTTAAATCCTTGCACATCAATTATCCACTCCATTGTAATTTTTTTTTAATGAAGGATAGTACTCGCACGATAAAAAATTCGAGATTGAATAAAGCATCGATCGATCGAGAGAATTTATACCAATACCCCCCACCACCACCCAAATTCATTTGAAAAATACAATGACGGGTTTTATGGAGGAGGAGGATAAATTAACGCATATCGATCGAAGACAAAGAATTTTTTCCACACGTGTGCGCGCACGTATATGCGTATGTGTACGGGCCTTCATGTGTGTCTATATATTGAACAATATTTTTGAGTTTGTGCGGATAATAATTAACGTAGAACGACCATCTCATTAAGCAGCATGGACTCGTGTAATACGGTATGTAAAAAAAAAATCCCTCACGATAAAAGAAATCACATTTTATTGATATGAAAATTATTATAGGTTCGGTTCGATCTCACGGTGGAAATTCATAGAATGATACAGTGGGATTATGCGTATCGCGCGGCGCGACGAGGACCCTGGGAGGAAAAAGCTCGAGATACAGAACGGTTTAATCATCGAATATCGAACGTTGAACGAATTATCGAACCCATTCTGACGCACCATCATCGAAACTGCGTTTGGCAGACACGCTTCAACGTCGATGAGAAAATGTAGATAGATATATATGTATGTATATATTAAGCATCATAAAGTAATTGTTATCATTTTTACCATGAGTGTGGACGTGTTTGGTCGATCGTTGTCGAACAAAAGAGGGCTGTCAGCCGGTCGCGGTCCTCCGGGTGACGGATTCAAAATTTCCATCGATGGGCAATACGATATGGAGAATAAGAGATTATGCAATCTCGCTGACCCCGTAAAAGAAAATGATGCTGTCTCGGTAAAAATAATGGAAAATATTGTTAAAGGAGAAGTAAGACCCGTTTATAATATCACATCATCTTTGCGAAATCAATTGGATGATTGTGAAACGATTATGCAAGAACTCGAGACCAAATTTAATGAAAATTTGAAAAAACAGAGGAGCATCGATGAATCGATGGAAAATCTAGCGAAGGAAAATTCCATGCTTATTGCGAATATGGAAGGTCGACTGAGACGATTACATAGCTCGCACATTTTTGCGGTTACAAAACTCGTTCGTTTTTTATTGAGAAAAGCTAAAGCTCCCTATAACGCCAATCAGTCGGAAATCGCAGCCCTCGAACAACATCTGGAAAAAAATCAGTTGGAAATCGCAGACCTCGAACGGTATCTGGAAAAACCGGAGCTCTCTATACCGACAATCAGGGATAATTCGAGACCTCCGGACTACTCCACAACCCAAATTTAATGAAAATTTGAAAAAACAGGAGCATCGATGAATTGATGGAAAATTGCTCGTTCGATTGCAACTCGAGATCAAATAAGAATTCGATGCATCGCGAGAATTTATACAGGCATGCTCCATCACTCGAATTAATTTTTAAGATACGATGGCTTTTTTTTTTTTTTTATTTTTTTTTTTTTTTATTTTTTTTTTTTTTTTTTTTTTTTTTTTTTTTTTTTTTTTTTATGGAGAATACCCTAAACTTACGCTCCTGTTGTGGAGGGGGTTAGAGCATTTTAAACCCTTTTGAGAAATATCCCCCCACCCATTTCTTGAAAAATCGTCGTGGCTTTTTCAAATCAACGATCAAAAGCTTGCTGGCAGTTCAACAGACAACATCATACGCTAACGAAGCATGGAAGCACATACGAAGGTAAGAAAATATAGATATATATAATCTATATACAAAAAATCAAATGTATTTAATCAAATGTGCATTAATAAACTTTTTTTCAAATTTATTACAGATACACCAAAGCATCTATAATAATAATAATTATCTGTGCAGTTGTGGCCAGCATCAAAACGATCCTCGTTTCCAAATTGTGCGTCTTCCTCTACCACAGTTTGAGGTTCGACGGCGAGCGTTATTGGTATGTTTTTTTCTATATTATAAAATAACAGTAAATAAAATCAATTGATTCTAATTCGATTGTATAATTTTGTTTTACAGATTCCTCTATCGACACCATATGATCCGGCAAATTATTGGCTGCTCGTAAAAAATACGACCCCCACTGCAGCAAGCAGCATGGTGCCGGATGACCAGTGCTCATCGAGCGCCGACCCATCTTCAACGCGAGAAAGTAAAACCCTCTCGCCTCCTCTTTTACGACCCAAGTCTCCGGACAGCAGCAGCAGCGACTCTTCTCCACCACAAAAAAGGAAAACCCCCTCGCCCCCTCTTTTACGACCCAAGACTTCGGACAGCAGCAGCGACTCTTCTCCACCGCAAGAAAGAAAAACCCCCTCACCCCCTCTTTTGCGACCCAAGACTCCGGATACATCGATTCAAAAAACGAAGCGAAGAAAAATCGCTCACCGACCTGCGATTTCATTATACAAGACTGTGCTTTTACGCAATCTTTTCCGAAATGTGAATGGCAAAAAAAAATAATAATTAAAAAAAAAGATTTTTCAAATAAAATTAATTGTAGTAAGGTTTATGAAATAAATAGATCAAACATATTCAATGCAATTTGTTGGTATTTATTACAATGATTATCATCCTCCTTTTTTTACATCGATTTAAGTTTGAAAAAAAATCAAAATAATACATTTTTTTTTTACAATATTAGCATCACCGACGACGACGTTAGCTTAGTAGTCCGAATCCACAGTATCGTAGCCATAGTCAAACTCAACTCGAGATGGTAGTGGTGGTGGTGGTTGTAATCTCACTGCTGCTTCTGCTGCTGCTACTATTGCCGGCTTATACGTGTTGAGGTACCATGTTTTTATTAGACGCACATTTAAACCAGCGCAGTGTGATGTCCTCCCCATTAGTGGATGATTATTACAAGTACCAGTGATTTTTTCACCCAAATTGTCGAGCGATGGACAGCCCAGGTCTTCGATATTGAGGGCCAGTGGAACGTGTTGACGAAGCCATTCGGTATTCTCCGTCCCCTTTGCGTAAACCGTATGAGCGTTTTGTAGCAGCATAGTGAGAGTTGAACTGAGGTCTTCGTAAGATATATCACCACCGCTCCACGCAATCCCATGATAATTTTTCGCAAGCCATCGATTCATGCTCTTGAAATTATCGGCGACCATGCACCAATGCTGCGGTGATTCGAACAGGCACACTGCAGGTGTGGACTCTTCTTCGAGAGCGAGCACTGCAAGCTCTTTGACAATTAGCGAGTTGCCGTAATTTTTAAAACCTTGGACGTCTACAACGTACTCCATTTTTGTAACGAATAATGCAAGACGTTCGAAATCTCAATTCTTTATACTTTTCTCCCTACTCCATGATTTTACTATTTCTTTGACTACTAATGGTGGGAGAAACCAATCAACGTAAAGATTTTCCGTAGCCACCACCCATATCCATAATCTATATCGACTCATTTTCTAAAACACCCAATCATCATCAGTGTGTTCGAAAATTTGTCACAGCATCCAATGAACATGAGGATGTATCCTCGAAGCTTTCTTCACCCAATCAGCAGAGAGATCTATATTCCTCATGAGTTTTCAAATAGCATAAATACGAGTCCTCGATGGTCGGTCCGGTAAGTGTTTTTTCCCCGTCATTCGATCTAGTTCGAAGGACAAGGAAAACTGTAAACTAGTTCGAAATAGTGTGAAAAGAGCCATGAATGCTCACGAGTGTCTCGAGTCGGTGAAGATTTGGGATGCGGTACTTGAGCTCATGCCCAGGCTGGACGCGACCGAAATAAAAAAATGGTTAAGTCGTCTCGAAGATTTAATTCGAGACTATGAAAATTTCGCGATAAATGCAAAAGGTGCAGAAATAAAAAAGTATTTGAACACGTTAGGACTTCTCCGCGGTATTGAAATAAAATTTAATGGTTTTTTGAAACGTGGTGATGGGCTGAAAGCCGATGGTGGAGACGCTGTGAGTGCCGTTGAGTGGGTGGATCTGAGATCTGCGTTTAAGAACCACATTCGAACCAGTGCAATTGTTAATTTGAAACATATAGGGATGGAGTCGTTTATGCATGACTGCATGCGACTTTTTATTGAAAAACTCACGGGTATGCTGGAGGTGCGGAAAGACTCAGTGAAAGTTTACGTGGTGCTCGCGGCTAAATTCGCGGTGTTGAAAAGCGATGAAGAGGTGGTTGAGATAAAATATTTCAACACCAAAGCGCAGCCAATTTACCCCACCACAAATGTCGGTGAATGGTTTAATAAAAATGTTCGAGATCCTCTTGAAAAAGATTTAGAAGAGTTTGAACAGCGTGAATCAGGGTGGTCGCTCCGCACGGTGGTAAATTTGACTATCCATGTGAATAAATTCAATCCGATGCGTGGCACTTCGTTCATCGATTTGCCCGTATCGATTCGACGAAAACGTGCATGTATTAATGTACAAAACGGTGATAATATGTGCTTTAAATGGGCCATATTGTCGGCATTACACCCAGCATCTCCTCAAGAAAAACCATCTCGCGTCTCATCATATTATGCATATGAAAACGAGTTGAATTTCAACGGGATCGAATTCCCTGTGCAGCCGGTTCAAATTAAAAAATTCGAAAAACAAAATTTAGTTTCGGTGAATGTATACATTCTGAAAAAACGCCACGGTAACTTTACCGTGGCACCTTTGCATATTACATCTGCAAAAAAGGATGTACACGTGAATCTTCTCCTCATTCAAGATCACTACATCGATGAAGAAGATGACACCGACAACGACGACGACGACGGCGACGATAATCGACAATACCAAGCACCCAGATGGCATTATCTTTGGATAAAAGATTTGTCGCGCTTGGTATCGAACCAGCTATCGAAGCGGAACCATCGAGTACACATTTGCGATCGTTGTCTCTATTATTTTAGAGACGAAGAAAAATTGGCCGCACACGAAATTGATTGCCGTAATATGAATAAGTGTAAAGTGACGATGCCTACGATGGGCAATCGGATTCTGCGTTTTAAAAATTATGGGAACCGAGAGCGCGTACCGTTCATTGTATATGCCGATATTGAATGTTTGCTGAAACCGACGCGTGACGAGCATCGTTATCAAGAACATGAGGCATTCAGTATCGGCTATTACGTAAAATGCAGTTATGATGCGACAAAATCCGGATATTACGCATTCAGAGGTGCTAATCCTGCTGAATGGTTCACTCGAAGGCTCGAGGATCTTGCCAGAACTGTGGAGGAAATCTTCAGAAATCCCCAACCAATGGATCGCCTTTCCGCACAGGAGCTGCGCGATTTTTGTACTGCGGATACCTGCCACATCTGCGCGCAAGAGCTACTGGCTAGCGATAGAGTAGCCGACCATTGTCATCTGACTGGAAGGTAAATGTCTTTTTGTTAATATATGATGTTTGAATTCTACGTTTTTTCATTTTTTTTTCATACATTATTTTCTAACTTTACGTATTTTTGTTACAGATATCGAGGACCAGCGCACAACCGCTGCAACTTGCAATTTCAGGATTCACGAGTCATTCCGGTGGTTTTCCACAATCTGACGGGTTACGATGCTCATTTCATTGTTAAAGAGATCGTAACAAGTTTGAAAGGTCGAATCCAGATTTTGCCGCAGAACAAGGAGCGATACATCTCATTCACAAAACACATCACAGGAAGTGACATAAATTTTCGATTCATCGATTCGTTTCGGTTCATGGCATCGTCTCTGGAGAAGCTCGCGTCATACATGACTGATTTGAAGATTGTGCGCAGTGAATTTGATGGACTTTCAACGCATCAATTCAATTTGATCACACGAAAAGGAGTATTCCCCTACGAATACGTTGATTCGATGGGAAAACTCGCGGAGAAAAATCTTCCGCGACAAAGTGATTTCCACAGCATCCTCAATAACAGTGATGTGAGCGATGCGGATTATCAGCACGCAAAACAAGTGTGGCAAGAATTTCAAATTGGTGATTTGGGCGAATATTCGGATTTATATTTGAAAACGGATGTGTTGTTGTTGGCTGATGTTTTTGAGAACTTTCGGGATAATTGCATCAGTGCATACGGGCTAGACCCTGCACATTATTATACAACGCCCGGTCTCACTTGGGATGCTATGCTAAAGCATACTCAGATCGAGCTGGAGCTTTTAACAGACCTCGATATGTATATGTTTATCGAGCGCGGGATACGTGGTGGAGTGAGCCAGTGCTGCAACCGTTATGCTCGTGCCAACAATCAGTACATGAGAAATTTCGATTCCACTCAAGATTCAAAGTATCTCATGTACTATGATGTGAACAATTTATATGGGTGGGCAATGCTGCAGTCATTACCTTACAAAGGTTTTAAATGGCTTGAAAACTGCAACGAAATCGATTTCACAGATGTTCCCGATGATTCACCCGTCGGTTATGTACTGGAAGTCGATCTGAGTTACCCAGCCCATCTCCACGATGCCCATAAAGATTTACCACTGTGTCCCGAGCACAAATGCTCACCAGGATCAGCATCACAATCAAAGCTATTGACAACGCTGGAACCCAAAAACCGGTATGTTCTCCACTATCGGAGCCTGAAGCAAGCGTTGAGGTGCGGATTGAAACTCGAACAAATACACCGAGTCTTGCAATTTGAGCAAAAACCATGGCTCAAATCATATATCGATTTAAACAGCGACATGAGAAGACGTGCAACAAACGAGTTCGAAAAAAATTTGTACAAATTGATGAACAATGCGGTATTCGGGAAAACAATGGAGAATGTGCGGAACCGCGTCGATGTGAAACTCGTGTCGCGTTGGGAGGGGCGATACGGTGCAGAAGCATTGATTGCTAAACCGAATTTTCATAGTTCAGCCATCTTCGATGAAAATCTCGTGGCTATACAGCTGAGAAAAATTGAGGTGCTTCTCAATAAACCAATTTACGTGGGTCTATGTGTGCTTGACTTATCGAAAATTCTGGTTTACGATTTTCATTATGATTATATGGTTGCTAAATTCAAAACAGACTGCAAACTTTTATATACGGACACCGACAGCCTGATATATGAAATCCGATGTGCCGACATTTATGAAATCATGAAACGTGATATTCATAAATTCGACACATCGGATTATTCTCCAAGCAACCAATTTTCGATGCCGTGTGTTAATAAGAAAGTAGTGGGGCTGATGAAAGATGAGTGCAACGGGCGGATCATGACCGAATTCGTAGGCTTGCGTAGTAAAATGTATAGTCTGCGAGTCGATGGTCACGATCACGTGAAGAAGGTTAAAGGGGTGAAGATGGGTGTGGTCAAAGACACCATCACTTTCGAAGATTTCATGGAATGCCTGCGGGAAAACACCAGCCAAACCCGAGAACAACGAATAATTCGTTCACATTTGCATAAAGTATTTACGGAGAGGCAGGTGAAAATTGCCCTGAGTCCTCACGATACCAAACGCTACCTTCTCCAAAATAGCACCGATACACTTCCATGGGGACATTATAAAATACCAACGATGGCAACGGCAACGACAACGAATACAGCGACGATGACTACGACGACGACGACGACGAACAATAGTCATAATGATGATGATAATAATAATGGAGGGGATATGGACCAGCCTCCCATCGAATTATGCTGATGGAGGGAGAAAGCTGCTGCTGCTCTATATAAGCCGAGGATTAAATATTTCTCATCAGACGTGACAAAGATTCGTCCTCGGCAACTCAACCGAAAAAAAATCTCAACAACTTTTCACAACCGAAAAACACGCACACACACACGCAAACGAACAATGGATATCGAGCTACTCAATGGAATCGGACGCGTGGATAATTTTCTTCCGTTGAAGAAAATGAAAGAAGTCCAGACCAATCGGCTTTACAAAGTCACGGACTTGAAGCAAATCAACACAAGATTTGGTCTCAACACCTTGGCCGGCCTCGATGACAGCTTTCAAGTTTTCCTACCGAAGCGCATCTCCGTGGCATTTGAAAAAGACTCGACATTGTTCAATCGTGTGAGTGAGATGGTTGAAAATGGAAAATTGTCATTGAAAAAGTTTGTTGAAGATGGAGAAAAAAAATATGTAAAAATTGAGTTTGTATCTGAATGATATATATTTTTTCTTTTAATAAATCATTTTTTTTTTACATTTTGTAAATACACATATATGAAACTATTGTTTTTATTTATAAGTCAACCTTATTTATCCAGCTATTATGCGAACTATCAAATCCCAACCATTTAACATAAGCTTGATTTCCGCGTTTTTTAATTACTTTTTCCACGAGATATACATCGGGGTATTGGGCTTTCTGCAGCTCTTCTTGATAAAAACCGCCAGCGATGGGTTGATCTCGATAATCCATGAGTTGATACGTCGTGGGATTGGTAAGTATGACTCGATGAATCGTAAAAATCTCCGTCGTCCAATTTGGGGTGTAGCCTTTCTCGAAAACGTGTTTATTCTTGCTGACTCGTACTTTGTCGCCGACTTTGAATTTTGGTATTTTGCGTTCACCGCAATGATTGTGTGGAAAACGTTTTAATAACGTTTTAAAATTCGTTGTTGTAACATCTTTCGGCTTCATGGCAATCGTTCGATGTTTGGTGTCGTTATATGTTGCGATGAGATCGGGTAAAATATCCAACCATTTATAACTTCCACGCAAACTAAATTTTATCCACATTTTATTTTTGAGTGTGCGATTGAAACGTTCAACAATAGATGCCTTGAGATTGCTATATGTAGAATAATGATTAACATTATATTTTTTCATGAGATTTTGAAAGTTTGAATTGTAAAACTCTTTGCCATGATCAGTTTGTAAATTTTTCGGGACTCGGCCTTTTTCGAAAATAAATTTCATAGCTGTGGTAACATCTTTTGCGGTTTTCCGTAATATGGGTATGGCCCAAGCGAACTTTGATAGCACATCAATGACCGTTAGCATATATCGAAAGTCTTTGTTTTCTCGGGCATATGGTTGCATCTCCACAAGATCGGCTTGCCATGTCTCATCTAAGCCTCGTACAAGAAATTTTCGTCGTGGATAATTGCGTCGCGCAGGTTTATGCAACTCTTCCACTAATCTTCGTCGCTCCATACTGTTGTTGTTGTTGCTGCTGCTGCTGCTGATTATCTCTTGGTAAAATTAACGTCCCATGCGCGCACATCGACGCTCATTATTAGACTGAGCATATTCATTTATCATGGTATTAATAAATAATTCGAGCTTCACGCAATTCTTCAATTATTGAGACAATTTCATTCGTATGACTGGGATTCCCTGCAGATTTTTCCGCAAGCAATAAACGCAATCGATCGACCAATTCATTTGGATCATCCCAGTAAACGTAGTCCATTTTTGTATTTGTTCGAGCAATTTTGAAACGCGGCAGTGCTCCACCGGTCGATTGACGCTTTCGTCCCAACTTATCCGCAATATGTGGAGCTATATAGTTTTTGAATTTTTTACTATTTTGCGTTCGCACACTTTCATCAGCATGATAATTTTTCTTATATGCATTTGTATTATTTAAAATTTTCGTATAATTATTTCGATCTTCGATGCTTATGAGATTTCCATCGGGTTCTTTTCTGAATAATAATTCGAGCAGTCCGGCAGTTCTACGATATTTATCATGACCCACTAATATATACTCATTGTTGAAATTAATAGGTGAATTTCCAATCATAAGTGTACCATTGGATAATTTTCTAACTCCATATATCAAATCGAGAAACTTTTTCCGATTTTTATGCAATAAATTGAGATATTTATTCATCATTGATTGTTCTTTCGTTTTTCCCGAAAATTGTCCATAATCATCGCTATCATCATCATCATCATCATATTCATCTGCGGTTATATATGACGCATCATGATCTCGATTGAAAGGGGCATCCTCTTCCTCCTCCTCCTCCTCCTCATCCTCCTCCGCGTCCTCCTCCTGCTTCTTCTCCTCTTGCTTCTTCTTCTCTTGCTTCATCTCCTCTTGCTTCATCTCTTTTTTCGTTTGCGGTAACCAGTTTTTCATTTCATTTTTAATCTTACGGGGTTTTTTATCGGTAACGTTAATAAGTTTTTCCAATGGTTTGACTATTGGCATGAAAGTTTCATCCAATGCTTGCTCCATATTCTGCTTATCCGCTTTTAAAAGTTTGTATTTTTGTTTAACCGCAGCTCTCGCTTTTTCCAATTGAGAAAGTATTTTTTTCTCACGACGGAACTCTTCAGCAGCCATGTCTTTTCACTTCAATTGATCACCGCGTACTATATATTTTCACGGTCTCGCACATCTATTTATGATGATGAAAAAAAGCAATCGAATCCCTTTCTATAGCGTCCATTATCGAGACCCCGACGATCTTTATCAATCACCAAAAATCCATAATTATCATCATCATTCCAACACTTTGAGCACAAATCTTTGAATTGTGGATATGGCATATCCGTATTCACATGATCATCATAAATGTGTTTAAGATTTATTTCATCCTGACGAAAAATTGCCAACATATTGACATTATCACGAACCAAAT
>CAVLEH010000021.1:0-72500 GCA_963662125.1 Diplazon laetatorius | reverse complement strand
CGTTCAACTCAGTTTTACCAGTATTGTATCGTGAAATAGTATTCCCACTCACAGTGGATATCCATGTGCAATCGCCTCAATTTTCCTAAAAAAATATTGATTTTCAATTTGGACTGACAAAAAGCTCTACAAATCGAGCTTTAATTATAAAAAGCTATTGTTGGGCGTTGCCGGTGAATGGATTTTTTAAGGTATTCTTATCAGAAAGCTGAGAAAATTTCACAGGAACTCCTTTGTATTTTTTGAGTTGGGTTCGCCGTAAGTTTACTTAGAATTGAGTGAAGAACAAAAATTCAATTTTCCAAATTTTTTGAAGTGAAACTTCTCTTCTCGCGTTCTGACATTTCTGGCCGGGGTAAAACCAGAATGCGTCGAGCTAGTGTACTTAGGCCAGCTGGGAGAGGGACGGGGGGCACGGAACACGATGGGGATGGTGTAATCTGGACTTGTGGACAGCAAAACTCCGGAGACCCGAAGACTCGGCGAAACGTAGACAAGGAGAATTTCATGACCGTGGAAAGTTGGACCTGGGGATGCTCACTCAGCTTGGCCCCGCCCCCCGATCCCGACCGAGCCCGACGGTGCGAGGGATCAGTGGGTCTCAATCTTCGCCTTTCCGCCGAAGCTTCCTACAGCAAATCCAGAGCGCGTAGTTGGCGCGATTTTCAAAGCAGCGCGCCCGGACATAATCATTAGAATCAAATGTATTTTGAATACACACGCACACGCGCACACACACACACACACACACACACACACATATATATATATATATATATATATATATATATATATATATATATATATATGTATATATATGTACCTGAATTTTCGAAGAATTTTTCATCTATTATTTTGCCTACGATTATATCGGGCATTTAGTGATATTTCCATTTGATTTGTTTTCTTCTCAATTTTGGTAGTATTTTATGGCTAAATAAAATTGACACTCACAGTGATTTTCCATGTGAGATCGTTTTTTTACCAGCGTAAATAGCATACACGTAAGAAAAAAAAATTGGAAAGTCAATATTTTTTTTTGCCAAGTTGAGACGATCTCACATGGAAAATCACTGTGAGTGTCAATTTTATTTAGCCATAAAATACTACCAAAATTGAGAAGAAAACAAATCAAATGGAAATATCACTAAATGCCCGATATAATCGTAGGCAAAATAATAGATGAAAAAATCTTCGAAAATTCAGGTACATATATATACATATATATATATATATATATATATATGTGTGTGTGTGTGTGTGTGTGTGTGTGTGTGTGCGCGTGTGCGTGTGTATTCAAAATACATTTGATTCTAATGATTATGTCCGGGCGCGCTGCTTTGAAAATCGCGCCAACTACGCGCTCTGGATTTGCTGTAAGAAGCTTCGGCGGAAAGGCGAAGATTGAGACCCACTGATCCCTCGCACCATCGGGCTCGGTCGGGATCGGGGGGCGGGGCCAAGCTGAGTGAGCATCCCCAGGTCCAACTTTCCACGGTCATGAAATTCTCCTTGTCTACGTTTCGCCGAGTCTTCGGGTCTCCGAGTTTTGCTGTCCACAAGTCCAGATTACACCATCCCAACACGATGCTATAGGAGTGGGCGCGGGACTGGGAAAAGGAAGGGCGCGCTACAAAGCATGATGACAGCGGCACGGGCGGCGGGGGGGCCGAGGCAGAGCCCTCCCCCCCCCCCCCGCCCCGCCGACTATGGTGTTTTGAAGACTCGTCGAGAGCACGGTCTTATATACAGGTCTGGAAACGAAGCCCGTATTTCACTGATGCCGTGAGGCACATCAACCGTTCTCGCTTTTTTTTCCGTCCGCCGCCACATGCGTCGCTGCCATCGGAGTGTGATATTGTCACGGTCTTATATAACCGTGGGTTACCCTGGGTTACCGTGTTATTGTTTCCATTCCCACGTGGTGATCAGTGGTTACAAAACATTGAATTAAAAAATATTCAACTTATCTAAATTAATAAACACTGAAATTCCATAAAGGACTTACTTCCAATTCAGCTATGTAAAAAAAATAATTTTGGTTTTCAATAACCTTATTATTGGATGAATAATGAAATAATAATCATTATTGTAATTATTATTATAAACGTTTTATCATGTGTTTTCTTTCTTATCACTATATATACGATAGGCTAGAGGTTAGATCGACGCCGCATGCACCTCATTCAGAAGAGTGAGAGAGACAGGCAGAAGCTACTCTGCCTGTCCCTCTCACAAAAGAGTCTGTCCTTGTTTACACACTCCGATGTCAGCGCCACTGTGGTGGCGAAAATCGGAAACTATAGTGAAGCCGTATACGATGCCTACCAACTCGTTTCCAGACCTGTATATAAGACCATGGTCGAGAGCGTCGAGAGTAGTGCTCAGGGAGACTAGAGTAAAGGAGTCCGATCCCTTATGGCGGAGTCGTCCCAAACGTGACCCGAAAAAGCGAGGCACGATGTTAGTTCCAATTGAGCCGCGTTGAGCGCTCTTGTCGCTCGGAACTACTGTGAAGTTTAGCGTTGGTGATGAAACGAAGTGAGCGGACATATAGACACATCTTGTGCTGCATGTGACGTAACCTCGATGCGCGCCAACTTTTGAAAATTTAAATGGAATAGTAAATCTAAACTAACACACACTAACCCGAGCTGATCGCCGTGCTCTCCACTGGGTTGATCACCCTGATCCGCCAGATTCACCGTCACTTTCACCTTAAATACCTTAATTGATTACGACAATTAAAATCACTCACTAAACAACGATCAAATCTTTGTTTACTCATTTCGCCCGCCCCAGCTGATTAAATCTATCCCGCGATTTCTGTGTCAAAGTGACTGTCTCAAAAATATACCTACCATCCGGTTTTGGTATGCATAACATATGTAGAACTATAATTGACGATATGCTGTATGCATACTAACACAGGTCGATTTTCGCCACGCGGCCCAGTTGTACAGCAACAGATGAATCATATTCAACGACAAACCAGATTGCCTCAAGCGAAAATCTCACTCAAGCCGCAGTAATCATGGCAAATAATAAGGTTATAATTTGCAATCTTATCATGTTTGAATAATTAAAAATGATTTTGTGATAACAGATCGTTAATTTGGTCGAACTTTCAATTCGTTTTTTGGCGCCCATAGAAGTCACCGATACTAACGACGCCGTGTGCGCTGGCACGCAAGTAGCGGACCCGAGAAAGACATTTAATTGGCTCGTGGCCCCAAGGTCACCGATACTAGCGACGCCGTGCGTTAAAAATGGGTCCTTGGATGGGCGGGGACTGTTGGAGCGGTCTTGCGCTCGCACGAACTGTGGGCGGGCCGGTGATCAGCAAAAAGGAGCTGGAAGGGTCATCGGTGAGGGAAAGAATCCCTCACTCTACCCACGCTACTCCAGCGTGCTAACCATTCAGCTATCACTTACATCAATACAATAAGTACTTTTCTAATATTTAAGTTGTTGCCCCGAATGGGGTTTCTCGTGGAAATCGAATAAGTAATATTCACATTGTGGTTGTTTAATCGTACATGTCACCGAACAAAAATGAAACATTTGCAGTATCGATCGCCTCCAAATCTAAAAATTACTGGAATATTATTATTTCAGTAATTTGAATAACAGCATAGCAATATTACTCATCAATATTATAAGCTGCGCTCATCACACAAAATGTACGACAAATAGCAGATCAACGATTCAAAATCGCCGCGCTTGGCCGTCCCGAGCAGAAGTGGCGCCGCCTGGCGGCGCAATCTTGGGCGAGGATCTGTCCTCGCTTTTTCCGACCATTTTTTTAACATTGTGATCGGACTCCTTTACTCTAGTCTCCCTGGTTGTGCTGCCACATTGAGGGGAAGCGAACATTTTGAGAGGCCCCCACCATACGGTTTTGTTGAGTGGCGTGTGAGGAGAGGCAACTCGCGCGCGCGCGACTCGTGTCGCTGCCGTCGCGACATCACTCTGATGCTCTGCCTCTCTGTAAATCTGTAGCTGCTGCAAGCCGCGTGAGGTCGCGTCGGGCGCAGCGGCTGGCAGCTCTGGTCGAGAGTAAAGCCAAAGAAGATAGATTACATGGAACCGTATTCGCCGTGTTAGCGTTTAGCACGAGGAATAGAGTTCCGACTTTTGGCGATAGTTGGCGCGCTGATATATCCGTGTGACAGACACATGGAAGAGACCCGAAGCCCCGCCCCACGCAGGCATCTCTTTCGTACCATCGCGGCCGCGCGATAACACTTGCCCTCTCGCACTAGTGCTGACTAGTCCTATATCCATGCTCGCGCGAGACCGTGCGATTGCGTCATCAGCTTCATGCTAGGCGCCGAGAATCGCGTTTTCAATCCTCGGATACGATTGTGGTCTCGCTGGAGTTCACGTTAAGGGGATCCCGGACCGTTCGCATCCGCCACGAGTTCGAGAGATAGCGCCATAGGCGCTCGTGGCGGAGCGAGAGAGAATGAGCTCCGAACGTTCGGGATCCCCTTAAGATGATGGAAGACATAAACTTTATCCGTCTCCCTCACTCGGCAGTGAGCGCCGCTGGCGCTGTCTCGCTCGCACTCGGATAGGTCTTCCATCACCTTAAGGCGATGGACGACATCTTCAAGTGCGAGAGAGTCCGCGCTATCGGTGCTCGCTGCGTAGCGAGAGAGAAGGAGAGAGTTGATGTCGTCCATTGTCTTGTAGCTGAAATCGAAAAAACTATAATCCACAATTTTCTTCTTATCGTTGGTTGGGGTCTATAGGAGAGCAAATTAAAGTTTTCGACCCTTTGACCATAGAGCGTTAACCACTCTCTTTAACCAATTAAAACCCATGCCAAACCTAAAGCATATAGCGACAAAGTAACTATCGGATTTATAGGCAAATTAAAATAGAAGTCACACACGTGTTTTTTCTTTTGTCAATTGCAATTGTTTATAAGATTATTTAAACGAATTGTTCTGAAAATCATTAATTCAATAAAATGAGTATGCCAATCGATTCTACGCAAAAAAATATGCAAACAATGTATGACGCATTTTTCCGTCAGAGTCCAATTTATTAGTGTAAAACCGTTATAAACAAATTGACCCCATCAGATCCCATGCCAAGCCTAGAGCATATAACGTTGAAGTTACTATCGGATTCATAGGCAAACCAAAAAAGAAGTTACACGTGTTTTTTCTTTTGCCAATTGTAATTGTTTATAAGAAACTATTTAAACAAATTGTTAATTGGCAAAAGAAAAAACACGTGTAACTTCTTTTTTGATTTGACTCGAATCATAATAATAATAATACTAATGATACTAATATTGATAATAATTATTATCATTATTAACAATAATAATAACAACAACAACAACGACAACAACAATAATAAATTTGATCCTTTCTGATTTCTCGAAGAACGAGCTGCTTGAATGACAGATATATAGGCGCCCCTCGCTAATACAGAGCTCGAGTGGGGTAGTGGGGATGAGCCCGCTCGATCTGAGCTGGGGCACATGAGAAAGAGTGGGCCGTCCGAGTGCCCCACAACGTAGACCGTAAGGAGGAAAGAGACCGCGTAACCATAGCTGGGGCATATAAGAAAGAGTGAGCCATCCGACTGCCCCTCGTCAATGCAAACCGTGAGTAAAAGAGAGACACGGAAATGGGGCGGAGTCAGGCGAGAATGTTCTGTGTGCGTGCACACGGACGAGCTGCCCCAGCGTTAGCAGCGCCACGCTGGGGCAGTAGTGCCCCCCGATCTCGAGGCTCTCTCGCCTATCCTGAATACGGTTCCATGTAATCTATCTTCTTTGGTAAAGCGTTAACGAGCGTTCTCGCATACCCGCACACGTATCGTTTTTTTAAGTGAAACTTCTCTTCTTTGCGTGAAAATTTGAGTTTGTTTCGAGGTGAATATGAAGCAGTTCTGATCATGTGATTCGCAATATTCCGGTTGGTTTGTGAGCTCATAGCCTCAATGATTGGTACAAAAGCTTAAATCCGTTGTATCAATTCAAAACCTAACCTCAAATGAGTGATGTCAAAAAACCAGGCAGACACTCATGCTGCTGATTTGGGTAAAATGTTGCCCAATGAATCTCACATTATTATTCTCTCTGAAACTTGGATGAATAACGAAGAAAATGTCAACATTCCTAATTTCAATTGTGTTTCTCAAATCAAAAGATCTTTTGCTCGTTCAGGTGGAGTTGCAGTCTATCACAATGTTAACTCTGTGCATGTTTTAACCCCTCATATTCAAATGGACGCTCAATTGCTATCAACCGTTCAAACGTTTTCATCCGAAATTGGTGAACTATGTGCAACGCAATGTCTCACAGATTACGGACAGAGTATATATGTAATAGCTGTGTATATCTCTCCTAATAGCAAATTGATGTTATTATACGTTTTTTGCGTTCTGCGTTGTATTTGTACACACCAGAGTTTGCTGAAGACATGCAAATATCTCTTCAACCGATGATCCTAAGTGGCGATTTTAATGTAAATTTGCTCACAACGACTCAAAGCCTTTGACTGAATTCTTGAAAAGAAGATTTCTGTTGAAGATGGCAAATAATCCACAAATACCGACTACAAAACATGGAACAACGATTGATGCGGTTTTTGTTAGAGGTTTAGAGAATGTTCGATGCAAAGTATTTGCAACTTATTTCAGCTATCACAAAGCCATTGCGTCTTTCTTGCCAGCACCGGAGCAAGAAAATAATCAATGAATTATTTTTCGAATGATTATTGTAACGCTGTGACGACGAACTCTCCTTGTGACGCAGAGATAGCCAACTCTCTCTAGATACCACCCCCGGATGACCATTGCACAGCGACGACGACGAACTCTTCCTGTGACTCAGGGATAACCAACTCTCTCTAGATACCACCCCCGGATGACCATTGCCCAGCGATGACGATGAACTCTCCCTGTGACTTAGAGATAACCAACTCTCTCTAGATACCGATCGGAACAACTATATATATCGCACCTCGGACACCCCGAAAACCAGTCTACTCGGACCATCGAACCTACGACGGTCTTATATATAATTATACTCTACGGATATCAATTATTGTAGATTCCACGCCGAATAATATTGTAATAGTCTGTTATACGAATAAAAAGAAATCATAGAGAGACTATAGTGAAAGCTATAGCCTTCTCTTCCTTTTTAAACAGTCTTTATTGATTCGAGCCCCGTAACATTTTGGCGATCCTGCCAGGATAGTACTCGCGATTTGCCGAAAGTTATTCCATTTGTACGAGCTACATCTCAGAATTAGCCACGACTTGGACCCTGAACTTTCAATAAATTCACATCGAGACTATCCGATACGAACCCTGGGACGTCCTCCAACGGAGACATCACCATTCAACAAAGGGACAACGTTCATACGAAGCAATCACCGGTAAGCATAATAAATCGTGGAACTCAGCCCGTGAACTGAGAACCTCGTCAATAAAAACCGAATGTGAACTTCTATGACAAACAAGCTTATAGCAGCTTGCGAAGCATAAAGGTTGTAATAAAACCGCGCTTAAAAAAAACGTAACCACACTGGCCTTCGTGAAATATCGCGTTCGGAAGGAATTCCAAACCAGCGGAGAAACGAGCAGCAGTGGAACTGATATAATAAAAAGGATCCAGAATCCTTGCAACACGACACCAACCATGTCGAGAGCTACGTCACCCAACAAATCCCTCACAGAGGATCGGAGCACAATGCTCATTTTAGAAAAATTAGATTCGATATCCCTCCGACTCGAACGAGTCGAGACAGGAGTCCTCACGCTAGGAGAAGAAAACGAAAGACGTTCCAACGAAATAAAAGCCATATGGAAGCACTTAAAAGCCGACATCACCGAGGACGAAGCACCAAAACTTCCTATAAACCCGGGATTAAACGCGACTATGGGATTACTCACAGCTTCACAAACTCGAGAAGAAAGATCCAGAACACGCGACCATAGAAGAGGAACACCCGACTCCTCACCAGAAACATCAAACAGAAAGTACGAACCGCACCTAGCCGACTTTGAGTCACCAAGCAGCGCAATCAACTATGTGAGAACGCTCAGAGGTCACGATGACGTCGGGGTGGAAGAATTTATACGATCGGTAAAACGCGCACAAGCTGTCTGTGACCGACCAGAAAGACTTTTAGACCTCATTGTCAATCAACGCATAGTAGGAGAAGCTGAACGAAACATCAGAGGCCTAGAGATAAACAGCTACCGCGACCTATTCCAAGCCCTTAGAGATAACGTAGCAGCAGCTACGTCATACGAACTCGCGCGCAGCAAACTCATGTCAACCAAACAACTCAACGAAAACGTGAGAAGCTACGATGAGAGATTTCTCGAAAGATACAACGACCTTCGTTACACCATACAAAACGAAGCCAGCGCAGATACATCTCGCATGGAAACACGTATTGCACTAAAGATCGAAGAGCGTAATATAATTAAAACATATATCGGAGGACTACGCGACGAGATATGCATGCAAGTACGTAGCGCACAACCAAAAACACTACGTGACGCACGCATGGAGGCACTCGAAACGGAAACCTTCCTGTTGGAGCGACGACGAAACGCGCTTCCCGCAGCTAACCGACCCCCTCCACCGACACATAATCGGACCCAACCAGTGAGACAGAACAACTATCCACCACGGCCGTCTCACTCGAACCAAAATACAGGAATACGATCAAACAAACCAGATAGAATTCTCAGCACCGGAGGATTACTGTGGCACTGCAGATGGCAGTTGGGAAGATCCGGAACAACCGGACGATACCTCATCGACACAGGAGCATCAATAAATTTGGTCAAGGAACACATGGTCCATCCAGCTTGTTATCAAGAAGTAACAATCAATCCAAGAACGTTTAGGATGGGAAACGAAGTACACAAAACAACACACGAAGTACACTTAATACGTCTAGGAAAACCAGTACCCTTCTCTATCATACCCGACGACTTCCCCTTAGAAGAAGAAGGATTGATAGGACGACCGTTCCTGGACAAATACGAATTCGCCATCACCAACAGATCGCTCATGTTGGACAACATACACTACAAACTGGAGAACTCAGGCTATGAAGTACCACCCAAAACACATCAGGTTTTACACATAGCCACCGTACAAAAGAAAGGTTACGCCACTATCAATGACCACCCGATCATTCCAGAAGGAGTATACCGTGTTAAAAATCACACGATCAAAGTACCTTTTACAAACGAGAAACACTTACCAATATACCTTAAACAATCAGAAATCACTTCAGAAGCAGTAAAAATCAACACAATCACCACGCCACACAACGACATCAATCGAGTAAAAATCCTCATGGAAAACACCCGATTGGCACACATTGAAGATAAGATCAGAGGACCACTGGCTCAAACAATATCACGTTACCACGACATATTCGCGCTACCAAATGACCCATTACCGTGCTCACCCGACACAGAGCATGTGATCAAAGTCAAGGACGATAAGCCAATCAACAACGCAAGCTATCGCCCCCCCGAAGCTCACAAACAAGAAATCAACAGGCAAATGGGAGAAATGTTTGACAAGGGAATAATACGAGAATCTAAGTCACCATACAACTCACCTGTATGGGTAGTACCAAAAAAGGCCGACGCATCGGGACAGAAGAAATGGAGAATTGTGATGGACTTTAGAAAACTCAACGCGGTAATCAAAGATCTCATTAAAACATCAATCAACGCCGAAGAAAGAAACCAACGATGGGACGAAAACATCCAAACGATCGGATTCGCATACAACACATCTGTCCATGAAGGACACGGACACACGCCTTTCGAACTAACGTTCGGAAGAAAAGCCAGATTACCATCCTCTATCGACAGTACAAACAACCTGACGTACAACGATTTGAAAGAGAAATGGAAGAAAAGACACAACGAAACCTTGGAAAGAGCACGAAACCGCTTAATCAAAGCCAAGAAAAAAAAGCAAAGAATATCACGATAAAAACATATGTCGCATGCAGCCACTGTACCAAATAGGAGAAAAAGTTTGGACGACGGACGGAACTAGAAAAAGGAAACTAGACGATGACTGGGAAGGCCCATATACTATAACAAATATATTCGATAATAATAACTTAGAAATCGAAAAATTTGGCCAAAAAATTCGAATTCATATAGATCGAACCCAACCTTTTTCCGGACATGAAGACAATCACGTGGATGGTCTTGCTATCGACTCAGATAGCATGGACAATGACGACAACACTAACAGTTCAACCACTGAATGACACTACATTCTTCCTAGAAGACCTCGGAAAAGCCAAGCTGTACCATCAGACATGGAGAATAGTTGGAACGATTGAATTAATCGATCTAACAGATCGTTACATTCAACTACGGAAAATGAACATAGACGCCGAAACAGCATGCCAAGACAAATGCAATGAGAAAACCGCAATCGGACTGATGAATGCCAGATTGAGAAGAACCCACAACGACATCCAACTACTGGCACACTTGACCAACAAGAAGCGCACCAAAAGAGGGTTGATCAACGGAATTGGATCAATATCTAAAGCCCTCTTTGGAACACTATCAGACGACGACCTGAACCACATCAATCAGGAGATTGACAAAATATACGAAACAACGAACACACTAGGACAAGGACTATCAAACCAGACACGAATAATTAAAATCCTACTAAGTAACGCTAGCCACGACCTGAACGCCTTGGTAAAACTAGGAGACGAATATTTGAAACAAATAAACAAAACCACCAGCCAAATAAACAACAACACGATAGATATTAACTTAGCCAATCAAATTACAATCAGTGGATTCCTACTAGCCGATCTTCAGGAAGACACTAACACCTTACTCAACGCTATCAGTGACGCTAAACATGGCATTATTCATCCCCAAGTATTTGCCCCGACGAATCTTGCGGACGGGATTGCATCACTCGAAAAAATCAACGGAGTCCCGTACAGCCTCGAAAGCAAAATCGAAAATTACCATGACATCTTGAATATGGCGCAAATTAATATCATGCTGACGAGACAGAGACTGACTTACATTATTGACTTACCTCTTTGGGAACAAGACACATACGACATTAAGCACGTAATCCCAATCCCACGGAAACAAGGAGACGCCTACACAGCTCTTATACCTGAATCTCAATTCGTCCTAATAAACAGAGCACATAGTTCATACGTACCTACGACAGACGAAACTCTACTAGCCTGCACTACTTCGGGAGATTTCAAAGTCTGCAAAAGATCCCAACCTTCTTTCCTGCTCGCGGAAACCGAATCCTGCGATACCCAAATCCTCAACAGAAAGACTAAGACTATGACGCACCCAAAATGTAAAACCGCGTTATTCATGATACAAGAATTAACATACATACAACTGCGCAACGACCAAGGATATCTAATTTTTCCTCAAAACGAACAATACTTAGACACTATTTGCGGAAATAAGATAGAAATGATTAAGGTCAGTCGACCAAGTTGGATAAAATCGAACGTAGATTGCACGGTAACAACGAACGGAGCAATGTTAAAAATCGCACCCTCCAGCAATGTAACTATAGACATACAGTATCACAAAGATTACAAACTACCTTTCGACGAAGCTAGTATCAACCTCATCAAAAACATCTTGATTCCTGTCCAACATCATTTAGACACTAATGAACTCAAAGAATTAGAAGCAGATCTAAACTCAGTACAAAATCAAATTGATCTAACGAAAAATCAAAGAAGAACAAAAACTTGGAGCGAAAACGCTATAAGCATACTCACTATCTGTGGCTATGGATCACTCGGAATTATTATCCTATGGACCCTAAACAAATTGGGAATATTCGAATGTTTAAAAAACTGTGCTCCGAAAATATGTCTAAAAATATGCTGTAATAGACAAACTAATTATGTACCACCCACGGATTATCAAGTAGTGTACCAACCTGCTATCGAAAGAACCAACCCCTTACCACCACACACGCAATCTATGGCACCTCTGGTAAAAACCTGTCGACCACCAAGGAAACGACATGACTTCCGGGAGTAAGTCCAATCTACTCAGGGGGATGTAACGCTGTGACGACGAACTCTCCTTGTGACGCAGAGATAGCCAACTCTCTCTAGATACCACCCCCGGATGACCATTGCACAGCGACGACGATGAACTCTCCCTGTGACTTAGAGATAACCAACTCTCTCTAGATACCACTCGGAACAACTATATATATCGCACCTCGGACACCCCGAAAACCAGTCTACTCGGACCATCGAACCTACGACGGTCTTATATATAATTATACTCTACGGATATCAATTATTGTAGATTCCACGCCGAATAATATTGTAATAGTCTGTTATACGAATAAAAAGAAATCATAGAGAGACTATAGTGAAAGCTATAGCCTTCTCTTCCTTTTTAAACAGTCTTTATTGATTCGAGCCCCGTAACAATTATGTGATTTAATTTTACGTAAGTTGTTATGTACATTTTGTAATAAAATGGGTGTTTCTTATATATGCTCTGCTCATTGTATATCAACGTATATGAAATCATTCACTGACATGAAAATAAGACTAATAACACAATCAATTTATTTGTATTTTATTTTCTTCATTTCCTTCTTTCCGTTTACTTGTTTCTTTTTCTTACTCAAATTTTATTCAGTACGCGCGAAGTTTCACTTCTGCCTTGTGTTCTTTAACACACAACGAATTTTTTTATTTACATTTATGTTATTTGGGGTGATAAAAAAATATATTAAAAATCTGCTTTGTGCATGAAATTGTATCAGATTGGCGGAAAACATATTTGTAAAGATTTCAAAACTGGGGCATGGTTAGGTCTCGAAGTTTAGAATTTTTAATGTTTCGAAGGCTCATAAGTTCGAAATGTTTTTATTCGAATTTTGATGTTTCGACCTTGCACGGTTTCGAAATCCCAACGGTCATTAATCCCAACGGGCAAAGTTTCGAACGGTCATAGTTTCAAAAAAAATTCGAAATGCAATGTATCGAAAGCGCAATTTTTCGATAGGTCACGAATTCGACTCGCCAATGTTCCGACGGACCAAAAGTTCGACAACGTATATATAGGTATAGTGGCGTGAAGATTGCGGGAGCTGCAATCTTCAAGCGGTTGAACGAGCTGCTTCGCCACTATATCTATATATACGTTGTCGAACTTTTGATCCGTCGAAGGATTGACCGTTCGAAACATTGGCGAGTCGAAACATTTATTTTCGAATTGTTGAGATTTCGATACATTGACCGGTCGGACATTTGATCGTTCGCATTTTTTAAATTCTGTTACATGACCAGTCAAAATAAAAAAATGTGGTCAATTACCGACAAAACATTTATTTATCATTTTATTCGGAACTAATTTTTGCGGCGTATTTTGAAGCATTATTAATTTGAATATTCCAAAAATGAGTCGTGTTATTATTTTTTTTAAAATACACTCGTCAAAAATATTAAGGGACCACTTGAAAACTGCCAAAATTTGTCGAAATTTCAGGCATCTGTATCTTCGCGAAAAAAAGTCGGATCCAAATGATCAACAACTCGTTTGAAAGCTTGATTCTTTTACTTTCGGACTCAGAGGTTCAAGAATTTTTATCTCTCCCTGCCACTCTGTGCCAAGGGCCGAAACAAAAAAAAAACTGTTCCCTTAATTTTTATGAAACTTCTCGATGGCGGCTGGCGTCCGGAAAATTTTTGACAGAAAATTTAGTCAGACCGTTCGAAAGATTGTTTATTTCTGTGCAAAACGGTTTTTTATTCATTGCTGTGCGATTTTTTTTGACCGAGTTATCCCCTCCCAAAGCAAAAAAGACATTTTCTTCTTCAAACGCCTGTATCTCCTGAAATAATGATCGTACAACAATCGCCCGGATGTCATTGGAAAGATAAAATTATACCCTTTCAAATGCCTACAAGAGATTTTCCAAAAGAATTTTTTTTCTTCCCATTATTTACATTTCAAAAACATGTAAAATAATGGCACTCTCGGATTCCTTAGTTATTCGGCCGCCATCTTGTAAAAAATGGCAAAATCGAAAAAGTGGCCCTAGCGTTTCTTAATTGATAGTGTCATTAACAATCATGCCAAATCCCGAGCTGCTGCGATTTTTTTTTCTGCGTGTTCGCAGCTGTCAAATGTTTGATTCAATTGAGGGACCGTTCTTTTCGTCATTTTCATCAGAGAAAAATATCCGACAAATTTTTAATTACTGTATCTCTGCGAAAAATTATGCATCTCTTATGAATCAGGGCTTTTCTTAGAGTTTTAATTTTTATGAATAAAAAAAAATAATCTGAAATCCGTTTCGCTTTCTTCTGCTTCACCCTCAACTGTTAAAGACCTAAGACAGTCGTTTCTTAATCTTTCATGAGATTTGAAAACATCTGTAGGGTAAACATTTTTTTTTCTTTCAATGATTTTTTTCAAAAGTTTTGCCGATGCGTAATCGAATAGGAAATCGGTTCATGTTGATGCACGACAATGCCCGACCTCATACGGCAAATGTTACGAGACATTTTTTGGCGGAAAACAACATCCCTACGATCCCGCATCCGCCAGTGAGTCCCGACCTCAATCCCATCGAGCATGTTTGCGACATTCTCGAGCGAAGAGTTCGAGAAAACTCGCATCGGATAAGAACTCTCGCAGATTTACGGAACGAACTTTGCCGAGCTTGGCATGCCATTCCGCAATGGCAAATTCGTCGGTGCATCAATATGCGAGAACGACTCGGAGCGGTTAGTCAAAATCGTGGTGGAAACACTCGTTATTGAGAAAATTCCGAGTTTTTCTTGCCGACTCGCAATTAATAAAACCCAGTCAGGGAGAATCGTCGAGAACTTTTGAAAAAAATCATTGAAAGAAAAAAAAATGTTTACCCTACAGATGTTTTCAAATCTCATGAAAGATTAAGAAACGACTGTCTTAGGTCTTTAACAGTTGAGGGTGAAGCAGAAGAAAGCGAAACGGATTTCAGATTTTTTTTTTTATTCATAAAAATTAAAACTCTAAGAAAAGCCCTGATTCATAAGAGATGCATAATTTTTCGCAGAGATACAGTAATTAGAAATTTGTCGGATATTTTTCTCTGATGAAAATGACGAAAAGAACGGTCCCTCAATTGAATCAAACATTTGACAGCTGCGAACACGCAGAAAAAAAAATCGCAGCAGCTCGGGATTTGGCATGATTGTTAATGACACTATCAATTAAGAAACGCTAGGGCCACTTTTTCGATTTTGCCATTTTTTACAAGATGGCGGCCGAATAACTAAGGAATCAGAGAGTGCCATTATTTTACATGTTTTTGAAATGTAAATAATGGGAAGAAAAAAATTCTTTTGGAAAATCTCTTGTAGGCATTTGAAAGGGTATAATTTTATCTTTCCAATGACATCCGGGCGATTGTTGTACGATCATTATTTCAGGAGATACAGGCGTTTGAAGAAGAAAATGTCTTTTTTGCTTTGGGAGGGGATAACTCGGTCAAAAAAAATCGCACAGCAATGAATAAAAAACCGTTTTGCACAGAAATAAACAATCTTTCGAACGGTCTGACTAAATTTTCTGTCAAAAAATTTCCGGACGCCAGCCGCCATCGAGAAGTTTCATAAAAATTAAGGGAACAGTTTTTTTTTTGTTTCGGCCCTTGGCACAGAGTGGCAGGGAGAGATAAAAATTCTTGAACCTCTGAGTCCGAAAGTAAAAGAATCAAGCTTTCAAACGAGTTGTTGATCATTTGGATCCGACTTTTTTTCGCGGAGATACAGATGCCTGAAATTTCGACAAATTTTGGCAGTTTTCAAGTGGTCCCTTAATATTTTTGACGAGTGTATAATATAAAAGGATTTTTTTATTCTTTGCTCTTACGCTACTAAATCTTTTTGAACCATGTAATTAAAACTATTTCAAACACGATTGAAAAACTTTTAGCGGCAACGAAAACTTTTACATGTTGAGGCCCTATAATTTATAAGTTGTACGCATTTTATGAACTCGCAATGAGTTAATTCATAAAAAAATTAATTAATTCAGAAAACATCAATGTTTGATTTTTTTTAATTCTAGAAAGTTAACCTTTTTTCAAATTAATAAACGGCGAAGAATAAAAAATTACTCAGATTTTATAAGTTTAAAAAGTAATAACTCGATCAAATATTGGAATATTCAAATTATATAAGGGAATTAAATTCTCTATAAAAACGGTTCTAACAATTTTTTCCGAGGAATGTTCATTCGCATAGATGTTCCAAAAAAATGTTTATGGAGCTTATGTAAAAAAATAAAAATGACGAAACTTGAGAATATTATTGTATTCGAAATATGTAAAAACAAAAAAAATGTTAATTATTATGTTATGATCACATTGTACCAGAATTGTACCTGAGCGAGAAATTCGTAATTTTGCGGAAGGAATTAACTTCCTCGCTCACTCCACGAAAGTTTTTCCGAAATATCTTTAGGGATACAAATTTTTTGGCTATAAGGCTGTGACGGATTACCCGCGCGGCCACAATACGCGTATCTGATCCTATTTCTACCGTATTATGCGAAGCGACCGAAGTGGCCGTGTTTGTCGCACACACAAGAGGCTCTCGACCCATACGCATAGCGGGACGGAACGCCTGAATTACCTGTGTTGGGCACGAATACATCGAAAGCACTCGACTCCACTCGTCTGTGCGCCGTACGAGCGCGCGCCCAAGCGCCTCTTCCCCCCACCCCCCTTCAAGACGATGGACGACATAAGCTCTCGATCTCCCTCTCTCCGCAACGAACGACGACGGCACTGTCTCTCTTGCACTCGGCGGTCGTCCATCGCCTTAACCCTTCGACTGCACACTTCCGCCACCGATCTATAACTGCATACAGGGTCAAAACGACCCAACGCGATTTTCAAACCGTTGTATTTCGGTAAATATGCATTTTTCCGTTTTTTTGGTAAAGTCATTTTTTGCAGTAAATTATGTATACTTTATGGTCCAAAACTTGATTTTGGCCGAAACCGAAAATTAAATGCCAAAACATTCGTCCAAAGTGGAGCATATTGTAACGAATTTCTTGTCCCTGTATTCGTATTTATTTTTAAAATTTTTGGGATATCTCGAAGCAGGGTCGGTTTCGTGGTGTCGTGGAAATCATGGTAAATTTTTTATTATTATTGTAGGGTGGAACGATCGTTTATTGTAATTTAAAGTTCAATCATTATTATTTAACTGTTCGTTGATTCAATTATTCGATTTTCTTTAAGCATTCAATTACAGAATATTAAATAAGTCATGTCCAATTCGTCGCAGTGTTCGTCTCCACAAATCTATCGCATATTATTTTACAGATTTCACATTTCAAATTACCAAGTCAGATTTCAAACATTCATGTCCAAGTCGTCGCATTGTTCATTTCCACAAAACTATCGCATATTATTTTACAGGTTTCACATTTCAATTACCAAGTCAGATTTCACACATTCATGTCAAAGTCGTCGCATTGTTCATTTCCACAAAACTATCGAATATTATTACAGGTTTCACATATTACGTTTTCAAATATTCATTTCGTTATTATTTCGAGGTCATTATATTGTTTTTATTATCGTTCCGTTGATAATTTTATTGTTTCATTATCGTTCACTTCAATACACATCATTCCATTATTGAATTTTTTATATTATTGGATTATTTTGTTTATTTTAAATTATTATTTTTATTTCAGCTTTATGTTGATTCTTATTTTCGTTTAATGTTCGTTTCCACAAGATTAATTTATGTAGTTTATTTCACGGTCTGGCGATAAGATGTGCGACGTTGACTCGTGGCCCAGCCACCCACACGACCTCCATTTCGATTTTATGTTTTTGCCGTTTTGCACGTGGCATTATCGAGTTCGCAAACGATACTGTTTTTCGATGGTTTAGTAAGACAACGAACGTGTGGCACCGACCACGCGGGCCGGGCGACTGGGGTGAGGTAAACTGCCTTACAAGGCAAATCAAGGGTCACAGGTATTTGATTGGCCCCATGTTGACACGTGATCGATTCTCGATCACGCGGTCGAAATTGTGACCACGGGAGGGGGTAACGACCGTTACAATATGTTGAAAAATGCATGTTCACACGAAAAAAATCGTATTTTTTTCATATCAATTTTAAAAAAACCCTTTGGGGCTTTTCAAGAGGAAGGTATGTAGATACGAAAAAAAAAAAAAATGTTGACCAACCCTCCAAAAAACATATTTATCCGAAGGTTTGAAAATAAGCATTTTCGGAGTAGTGAAAAATGGGAAAAAAATAACTCCTACGTCTGATTAACCATGAAAAACATTAAGTTTTTTTCTCTTTTATAATATTAAATTATTTTGATTGAGCGCAATCGATACATTAATAAATTCTGTGGAGGTTGTATAACGAACTTTTGCAAATTCGTTATATATATGTATTATGATTATTAAATAAATGCATGGAAAATCTTTTCGTGGCCAGAAATTCGAATTATTATATTTCTTTTGTTTTTTTATACACGCAATAAAATTTCAACACAGAACGTTATTTTGAAATATTTGGCCACGGTCACATTAATACTTTAATCATTTACACACACACACACACATACATTCATAAATATCATTAATACGGATCGAATTAATATACATATATATATATAAAAAAATATAATTCAGAGATGATATAGACTTTCGTATCAAAATAGACAGGTGTACTCATCTTTTATGTCGAAGAGGAGATTTCGATGATTCCGGAAATACCAGGCCTGGATTTTTAGTGCGGAAACCAGTCGAATCGAAAATTGTCCGGATCGTTTGCCGGGGCTTCGCCGCGTCTACACGTGCCTTTGAATGTGGAGCACGCACGTCGTCGATTATTGTCGATGTTGCTTCGTCGGTGGTCGGAAGAGAAGAGCCACGAAGAGCTCAAGCAAACGATCCTTTTCGAAATTCCGTAGTTGGTGGGGATATTGAGATTTCGACTATTGCCGTTCAATTTGGCGCTCTCAATCACCAATAATTTCGCGCGGGAACGCGATAAATTTTGAAATCATAATTTATCATTACAGTTGCACAGTTGGAGCACTGGTTTTTCGTTTTATGATCGTCTGTATGACCACACAGACCGCATCTGTCATAATCATTTTTATACTGGCTGCTATACCGGATCTTAAAGTGGAGTTCTGTTGCAACCTCCTTTGAAGGAAAGGCCGCAATAGACAATGAGCAATTTTTTGTTGGCATTGACAGCCCGACAACTTTTCTTTATTCTTATTCTAATTTACTTTTGCACACGTATGCAAAATGTGGCTGCTTACAACTGCCTGGTCGGGAATGCAAAAAAAGAATCTCATAAAAAAAAGAATCGCATTCGCTCATATTAACGATGTAATCTTCATCTTTACTTATTTGGACATATTTTGACCGAAATCGTCGCCCTCGTCTGATTATTTGAGAGAAAAGCGCTCCGATTTCCGAATTTGTTGCTTATTCGAAATCCTAAATATATAATTTATTATAATAGAACAAAATAACACACATTCTATTAACTTTTACTATCATACCACACTTACTTTTTAAGATTCCAAACAAAGTTTCACAGAAAAAAAATCGAATTTTCAACGCAAAACTGCACACATGGGGTCAAAACGACCCAACGTGAATTTTGGGCGGCTGTCTTAGGTATATTGATAAGGTTTGGGGAAGGGCCATATCATCCGGCTATAGAGTAAGGGTGGGGGCAAAATGTGGCATCGAGATTTGGGCGATTAGACCCGCTCCCTCTGAGATACAATCGACGGAAGAAAACTTAGTGGGTCATAATGACCCCAAATGCAGTCGAAGGGTTAAAATCGCTGTAGAAAAACGTAGAGCCATCGTAACCCAGCACGACCTCGAGCGTTGAGCCGACGCCCGACTTACATAAAGTTAGCCGATCGAGGGAACCGATATAAACTTGGAAAATTTTAAATAATTGTTGGTAAATTGTCGGAAACTGTTGGCACAAAACCAAAAACTGTCGGTGCGTCGTTAATTTTATAATCAATAAACAAATTTGACCGTCAAGTTAGCCGAAATATTTTCAAATGAAGCCGGATTTTGATGGTTGGGGGCTCAATCGATGCGGATTTAATTGTCGGTCACGAATATATCAATAAAAAAAATTGTCGGCCCTTATTTTCTAAGAAAATCGAAGTTTTTCAATATTCGAAAATTTTCGAAGCTCGCCGCCAGGTGGCAAAGCGTCGTAAATTAAATCTCAACCGATTTTGATAAATAAGGGGTTAAATCGATACAAAATTTACCGTTTAACAAGAAAATAGTAATGAGAGAAACTGTCGATGGTAAGGTTTCTATTAAACCGAATAAAACCACAGGCACCAGCGTTACGATAACGGTGTCCAACAACGAGCGCTGTGATTAGCCGACAAGCGGGACGTCGAGCGCTGTGATTGGTCGACGATTCCGCTTGATATTTTTTCGAACGAACGATCATAAATCCGAAGATACTCAACGGATTTCGATGTAACTGGTCTCGATCGATTCAGAAACAATCCAGGAACATTATTATCAAACTGTCGGACGAGTTGCGTTGATGCTGGGTCATTGACAGCAGCAATCACGATACCCGGGGACGTCGAGCGCTGTGATTGGTCGACTAGCGGATTCCACTTGGTATTTTCGAGGAAACGATCATAAATCCGAATATACTCAACGGATTTCGACGTAACTGGTCTCGATCCATTCAGAAACGATCCAGGAACATTATTATCAAACTGTCGGACGAGTTGCGTTGATGCTAAGTCATTGACAGCAGCAATCACGATACCCATGGAAGTCGAGCGCTATGATTGTTTGGCGCACGTTGATCTGCGAAGTATCATCGGAAATTCGACCTGTTATTGGTTGTCAGATAAATGGAGCGGCATCAATGCCCATGAAATTAATACGTTTTATTAACTATGAATCATTCACAAAGTTTCAACTGAAGTATAAAAGTGCAGTCATAGGTGATAATTTTGTTTTATTGTTGATCAGGCGTTCTTTTTTTATTCGCTTTCCGTTAGTCATAATTCTAAGCGTATTAACATGTTTCATTCTGGTGGTGCTGACGCGCTGAAAAAAACGTGTTTAACTGCGAAGAAGATTTTGTTTTAATTACCAACACATTTCGGAGCACTAGTCAGAACTGAACCACTGATATATATATATATATATATATATGTTGTGAATGATTTGTGAATGATTCTTAGTTAATAAAACGTATTAATTTCATGGGCATTGATGCCGCTCCATTTATCTGACAACCAATAACAGGTTGAATTTCCGATGATACTTCGCAGATCAACGTGCGTCAAACAATCATAGCGCTCGACGTCCATGGGTATCGTGATTGCTGCTGTCAATGACTTAGCATCAACGCAACTCGTCCGATAGTTTAATAATAATGTTCCTGGATCGTTTCTGAATGGATCGAGAGCAGTTACGTCGAAATCCGTTGAGTATATTCGGATTTGTGATCGTTTAATCGAAAATGCAAAGTGGAATCCGCTAGTCGACCAATCACAGCGCTCGACGTCCCCGGGAATCGTGATTGCTGCTGTCAATGACCCAGCATCAACGCAACTCGTCCGACAGTTTAATAGCAATGTTTCCGGATCGTTTCTGAATCGATCGAGACCAGTTACGTCGAAATCCGTTGAGTATCTTCGGATTTATGATCGTTTATTCGAAAAAATATCAAGCGCAATCGTCGACCAATCACAGCGCTCGACGTCCCGCTCGCCGGCCAATCACAGCGCTCGTTGTTGGACACCGTTGTCGCAACGCTGGCGCCTGTGGTTTTATTCGGTTCAATAGAAACTTTACCATCGACAGTTTTTTCTATCACTATATTCTTGTTAAACGGTAAATTTTGTATCGATTTGACCCCTTATTCATCAAAATCGGTTCAGATTCAACTGTACGACGGTTTGCCACCTGGCGGCGAGACTCGGCTTCACTCCTCTATCGTCATCGATGCTATTAATGATCGAGCATCGATGCAATTCGTCCGACAGTTTGATAATAATGTTCCTGGATCGTTTTTGAATCGATCGAGACCAGTTACGTCGAAATCCGTTGAGTATCTTCGGATTTATGATCGTTTCCTCGAAAATACCAAGTGGAATCCGCTAGACGACCAATCACAGCGCTCGACGTCCCACGGGTATCGTGATTGCTGCTGTCAATGATCGAGCATCAACGCAACGCGTTCGACAGTTTAAATGCAATGTTTCCGGATCGTTTCTGAATCGATCGAGACCAGTTACGTCGAAATCCGTTGAGTATCTTCGGATTTGTTAGCGACAAAAGAATATGCGTGAGTGAGGAAATGCGAGAGAGGGAGCGACGAGCGTGCGTGGCGCTCGCGTAGGGAGGGAATTGAGAATTCGGAGCAAGGTGCGAGAGAGAAGCAGGGGGAGAGTAGGGAGTCCGACTCGTGACGTTGAGGACGGTGGATCAGAGCGTGTGTGTGCGAAAACGGCGGGTAAAAGGATCGAGCGAAAAAGCGACGAACGTGGGTCGCATCGTACGTAATCTTGCGTGTCGAACGATATAGTAATTAAGTAAAACGATTAAACTCGCGAGAGTGCGCGACTAAGCCCCTTAATCGATGATTTGCGCAAACGCGCGATTAGTTTGTATTTAGTATTAAATTTAAACGCACAACGGAATTTATTTCCCTATGTTAACTTTAAACTTCGCGGGGCATGATGGGTGGTGCGTGCATAAGTCTCACAAAATAAAATGAACTTTGCTTTCGTATCATTGATTGATTTCAGTAATATTCCCCCTCGGCCCGTAATTTTCCCGAAAGATTCCTCATCCGACGTAACGATAGTGACAGCATCAGTCTATCGTTAACACATCAGAAGTGGGATTGTGAACATTTTTTTTGAGTTGGTGCGAATTGCGAACGTTTTTTTTTTTTGGATTGTGAACATTTTTTTTGAGTTGGTGCGAATTGCGAACGTTTTTTTTTTTTTTTGGATTGTGAACATTTTTTTTGAGTTGGTGCGAATTGCGAACGTTTTTTTTGGATTGTGAACATTTTTTGTTGTGCATAAATCATGAATATTCGGTGCGAAAAGTCCACGCGAAACGTTGAATTTTTCGAAAAGTGCGTCGAAAATTAAGTTGAACGATCACGCGATTTCGAGCGTTCATCGAAGCAATTTTTTTTTTTTGTGTGTCGTCTTTCTCTTCTTATTGTGTACGACGTTCCCTTTGTATTCGCGCGGTATAAACAAACCGTTCAGATAATATCGAACCGAACGAAAGTGATCAAGGCTATAGACAGAAATATATATATATATGGTATTAACACGTAGTGCTGGTGCTTGTGCGAGCAATAAAGACGAAAGTGTCGAACTATTAGAAATAAACATGCAGAGGACGCCGTTCCACGGTAACCGTGGAAATATACAGCCGCCGAGTAATCTTGCGAATAACGGTGATAATAATAATAATCTCGGAGTGAATACTCTCGGCAACGAATTCCCGTCGAACGGTGTGAACCAAAATATGTTCAACGATTCTCTCCAAGGTAATCTACGACCCAGCGGTCAATTTCGTAGATCGTTGGATTTGCCGCCAGCGCTCTCGCCTCAAGCAGCTGTCGATAACGTAGGTAGCTCGCAACAAACAGCCGGTGGGTTACCACATGGGTACAATACACCGCTGCCTACCTTGCCTACGGTACCACCCTCAGGGCAACTGGTTAACGAAGCTGATGAGAATGCGGGAGAAAACGGAGTCGAGAATAATCGAAATTTTGAGAATTCCAGAAACACGGCGCCTTACAACGGCGCGAGGCCTCGAATCGCGGTAAGTCAGTTGTTGCAAACGGACGAACGGAATCGAAGCGAGCGTCGACGAAACCGTCGACATGGCCTCGGAAATGTCGGACTCGGCGAATCACCAACAAATCAGGCACCGATGTTACCGACGTACACTGATTATAGCATTTATAGCAATCAACCGCCACAAATGCCCAGTAATCCGTATGTTTTTGCACCCTACGGACGACCGCCGCCGCCGTACGGACAGCCGCCGACAACAGCTGATCTCATGCAAATGATGATCGAAGAAAACCGCCGACGCGACAGCATGTTCGAGAGGGTCATTCAATCGCTCCGTGGGTCACCGGCGTACGACCAGGCCTCTCCACAACAAGGTCTGTGCTACCAGGTCATGCCCGATTTGTCAAAGCACATCGAGACATATGACGGGGAAGGAGGAGGAGCAAAAGCGCGCGAATGGATAAGAACTCTCGATGGAATGCGGACTCTTCATCATTGGCCGGACAGCATCGCTCTCGAGACCGTCAGAATGCATCTGACGGGAGGCGCAAAAGATTGGTATCGTATGCATTCGCACGAATATAATTCATGGGAAACGTTCCAGGCAGGTTTCAAGCAGACATTCACGACGTACGAGAGTCATACGGCGAAATGGCAGCGTATGACTGGGCGAATCCAAAAGAAGGGCGAAGCCACGCAGACTTATTACCACGCGAAGATTCGACTGTGCTCGGACTTGGGACTGGACCTGATCGACACGAAGGAACAGGTGCTCGTCGGTCTCTGGTCGAAAGACCTGTGCAGTGCGATGGCAGCGCGCAATCACAACAGTCTGGAGGAACTGTACCACGATATCGTCAGCTTCGAGCGACTCGAGGAACAACGTGTCAACAGAATTCGAGGAACATACACTTCCAACGCCGAAAAAAGTAAGATCGTTCCAATTCCTAAAACGTTCACGTCCACGACTACTTCTGCCGCTTCATCTGCACCCAGCGCGAATAAAAATCCCGATACTCGTACACCTATCAAGAACGAAGCTGGCGAATTCAAATGTTACAATTGCAACAATTACGGTCACATGGCGCGAGCATGTCCAGAGCCTCATCGTACGTCTATTTGCAGGAATTGTAATCAACCAGGACATACCCAGCGTCATTGTCGTGTGGCCAAACCGGAAGGATCCGGCCTGGTGCAACAAATCGATGGACCGCCACGAGACGCCGTGGCAAAATATATCAAATCAGCGAGCATCGGCGGGCGCACGTTACAAGCGTTCGTGGATCAAGGTTCTTCGGATTGCACGATAACCGCAATTACCGTGCTACGAGAAGGGTTACACATGGAGCCGCTGGTAACCGAGCTACGCAGCTTCGGACCGGACCACTACAAGGTATATTCACCAGGAGTAGTTCGGGCCGACGTTACGCTCGACGACGTCACGGTCCGCGACGTCGCCTTACGAGTCGTTCCCGACGACGCTCAGGCCACGCCCGTCTTGGTGGGCCGAACGTTCACCGACGCTCCAAACGTGAATTACCACAAGATCGGGGGGCAACTGATCTTCACCTTCGCCGAGAACGATCCTCTCAGCAGCGTGGAAGCTGTCGAGGACCGTACACCGCAGTTCGACGTGGCCGAAACCGTGCAGGTGCCGCCACACTCGATGAACTACGTTCGAGCGACCGACGGAGACAGCGAATGGACGTTACCGGTGTTGAATACGACCTCGAGCATCTACTGCGTCACGAAAGGACGAACACTCGTACGCGGCGAACTCGCAGTCATTCCCGCGCGAGACCAGAAGCCTCCACACGCGCCAATTCACCGAGACGAGCTCGTCGTAGGACCGAATCGACCGGCAGAGGAAATCGACGACCTGCTGAGTGTGGTAAACGAATTTAGAGACTGTGTTTCCACGGACATTAGCGATCTCGGTTGTACCGACGTGATCGAGATGGACATAACGGAAATCCCAAATAGTAGACCGATTTATTCAAAGCCATACAGAGCAAGCAACTCCGAACGCGAAAAGATAAAGTCAATCGTCGACGAATGGAAGCGCGAGGGAATTGTAACCGAAACGAATTCCCCCTATGCAAGTCCTGTCTTACTCGTTAGCAAAAAGAACGGAGAATCGCGTCTCGTAGTCGATTTTCGACGGTTAAATCAACAAACCGAAAGAATGAATTTTCCATTGCCAGACATAAACGATCATATTGCGGAAATCGGAGATGCTCGTTCATTTATTACGTTGGACTTAGCCCACGGGTACTTGCAAGTCCCTCTAACGAAATCCGCGCGCGCGAAAACAGCCTTCATCACCCCTGACGACACCGGCGAGTTTACACGCATGTCGTTCGGATTGATGAATGCACCGTTCTATTTTTCAAAATTAATGCAACGCGTCTTGGGTCCATTACGCGACGATTCGATAATGTTCTATCTAGACGATGTTCTAATTCCGGGAAAAACATGGTCCGAACTCCGCGTAAGACTCGTGAAAACACTAGAAGCATTGCGACGTGCCGGGTTAACGTTGAAATTAGCGAAATGTCAATTTTTAATGGAACGTATCACGTATCTCGGATATATAATCTCGAAAGACGGTATCGAACCCGGAGCGCATAAGTTGCAGGGAATAATAGACTTTCCAAGTCCACGCGACGTGCACGAAGTACGCCGATTCCTCGGGTTAACGGGATTTTTCCGCAGATTCGTACCACGTTTCGCCGAACGAGCGGAACCGTTGAGTAGGTTGCTGAAAAAGAATCGCGAATTTACGTGGAGCGACGCGGAAGAGCAAGCATTTCTCGATTTAAAAGGAACACTTGGTTCGAAGCCAATTTTGCAGATGTATAGCCCGAAACGACGTACGGAATTGCACACGGACGCGAGCTCGATCGGTCTCGCCGCGATGTTAATGCAGGCCGACGATGCTGATCAATTACGATTAGTGTACGCGATAAGTCGACGTACACATGAGCCCGAGCGCAACTATCATTCGTCGAAGCTTGAATTATTGGCCATCGTTTGGGCCGTCACGCGGTTGCGAACGTTACTAGTCAACATCGTATTCAAAATCGTTACAGACTGCCAAGCGTTAATTTACCTGCGTGCGAATAAAACTAAGAATCCGCAAATAGTCCGATGGTACGCTCTGTTAGGCGAGTTTAACTTCGAGATAGAGCACAGGCCGGGAGAAAAGATGAGCCACGTAGACGCGCTCAGCCGAGCCCCCGTAAACGCTCCCAATGATGTGACTGAGCTGAGTGAGATTGCCGACGCAGTTTATACCATTGTAAGCGTCGAGGATGAGATTAGAATGTATCAGTGCGCGGACGAATTGCTGAACCGAAAGTGCGAAATTTTACGAAAACCAGTGCGCGAACGAAACGCACACGAAAAATCGGAAGTGCGCGATTACGAAGTAAACAACGGTATCCTATACAAACACGAAAACGGAAAAGAGCTTTTCGCGACCCCGCGCGCGATGCGAAAAAGCCTCGCGGTAAAATTCCACGATCTTCAAGGTCACATGGGAACCGATCGAACCCTGGCGAAAATGAGAGAACGATACTTTTTCCCAGGAATGCGAGCCTACGTCAAACGGCATATACGCGCGTGTTTGCAATGCCTATTAACGAAAGCTCTCACGGGAAAGCAAGCCGGAATGTTGCATCCCATCGTGCCGGGAAAGAGGCCTTTCGAAACAATAAACATAGATCATGAAGGACCGTTCGTCAAAAGTACGCGCGGAAATAAATATATATTCGCGATGATAGACAATTTAACGAAGTACGTGATAATAAAAGCGGTGCGCGATACCTCGGTACGCGCCGTTCTACGCGTTCTCGACGGATTCGTCCTGGATTTCGGAGCACCGCGACGAATTATTTCGGATCGAGGTACAAGCTTTACGTCGCGAAAATTCGCTGAATTTTGTGAGAAACACGGAATCGAGCACGTGCTCAATTCCCCGAGACATGCCCAGGCGAACGGGCAGATCGAACGACTGAATCGGACTCTCGTGCCCGCTGTACAAGCCAGCGTAAAGCACCCCGACGGACGAGATTGGGACGCGAGAATCAAAGAAATCCAGCGCGACCTTAACGAAGCGCCGAATAAAAGCACGGGAGTGAGTCCCTTTAAAGCGCTATACGGCTATAGTGCACGACACGACGAGGGAGCCCTACGTTACCTCACACCGGAGAGCGGGGACGAGTATAGATTGCCAGTCGAAATACAACAAGAAGTACGCGAGAATATTGAACGAGCCCAACTGAGCAGCAAGGAACGTTACGATCGAGGACGTCGCGAAGTAACCTACGAAATCGGAGATATTGTGGCCATGAAAACGGTCCCAGTACAAACCGGCGACAGTACGAAACTGCAACGAAGCTTCCGAAGCCCTTTGGTCATCGCTAAAGTGCTGCGAGGCGACACATACGAGGTTATCGACCTCCAATCCTCGAATACGAAACGAAGATACGTTGCGACGGCACATGCAAGTCAACTGAAACTCTGGAAACCGGAAGACGACGAAGAGCCAGATAATGAGCAATCCAGCGACGATAACGCGAACCGCGAGAACGATAAGGATTCCGACGTGCCTTCCACCGACGAAAACGAAACTAAAGAAACGATAAACACAGCAGGAACCGTAGGACCGACAACCGAAGTCGAAAACAAAAGACGAGCCGAAGAAGCGTGTCCAGAGACCGGCAACGATGACGATACTCCTAAAAACACGAGCGAGGTTCCGTCCACCGACGAACCTGAAGATAGAACGCCGATAGAAGACGAACCTGAAGACGAAACGACGGCGTCCGCGACGGAAACGCGACGATCGGGACGCACCAGGAAGATGCCGAAACACTTTTGCGATTACGTGCTAGATCGAGAGCTCGAGGACGAGCTAAACTAGGATGGCCGAGTGTTAGCGACAAAAGAATATGCGTGAGTGAGGAAATGCGAGAGAGGGAGCGACGAGCGTGCGTGGCGCTCGCGTAGGGAGGGAATTGAGAATTCGGAGCAAGGTGCGAGAGAGAAGCAGGGGGAGAGTAGGGAGTCCGACTCGTGACGTTGAGGACGGTGGATCAGAGCGTGTGTGTGCGAAAACGGCGGGTAAAAGGATCGAGCGAAAAAGCGACGAACGTGGGTCGCATCGTGCGTAATCTTGCGTGTCGAACGATATAGTAATTAAGTAAAACGATTAAACTCGCGAGAGTGCGCGACTAAGCCCCTTAATCGATGATTTGCGCAAACGCGCGATTAGTTTGTATTTAGTATTAAATTTAAACGCACAACGGAATTTATTTCCCTATGTTAACTTTAAACTTCGCGGGGCATGATGGGTGGTGCGTGCATAAGTCTCACAAAATAAAATGAACTTTGCTTTCGTATCATTGATTGATTTCAGTAATATTCCCCCTCGGCCCGTAATTTTCCCGAAAGATTCCTCATCCGACGTAACGATAGTGACAGCATCAGTCTATCGTTAACAGATTTATGATCGTTTCCTCGAAAATACCAAGTGGAATCCGCTAGATGACCAATCACAGCGCTCGACGTCCCACGGGTATCGTGATTGCTGCTGTCAATGATCGAGCATCAACGCAACGCGTCCGACAGTTTAAATGCGATGTTTCCGGATCGTTTCTGAATCGATCGAGACCAGTGACGTCAAAATCCGTTGAGTATCTTTGGATTTATGATCGTTTATTCGAAAAAATATCAAGCGGAATCGTCGACCAATCACAGCGCTCGACTCCCCCGGGTATCGTGATCGCTGCTGTCAATGTCCCAGCATCAACGCAACTCGTCCGACAGTTTGATAATAATGTTCCTGGATTGTTTCTGAATCGATCGAGACCAGTTACATCGAAATCTGTTGAGTATCTTCGGATTTATGATCGTTTGTTCGTAAAAATATCAAGCGGAATCGTCGACCAATCACAGCGCTCGACGTCCCGCTTGTCGGCCAATCACAGCGCTCGTTGTTGGACACCGTTGTCGTAATGCTGGCGCCTGTGGTTTTATTCTGTTTAATAGAAACTTTACCATCGACAGTTTCTCTTATCACTATTTTCTTGTTAAACGGTAAATTTTGTATCGTTTTATTTATCAAAATCGGTTGAGATTTAATTTACGACGCTTTGCCACCTGGCGGCGAGCTTCGAAATTTTTCGAAAATTGAAAAACTTCGATTTTCTTAGAAAATAAGGGCCGACAATTTTTTTTATTGATATATTCGTGACCGACAATTAAATCCGCATCGATTGAGCCCCCAACCATCAAAATCCGGCTTCATTTGAAAATATTTCGGCTAACTTGACGGTCAAATTTGTTTATTTGTTATAAATATATATATATATATGATATCTCTGAGGCAAAAACCATTGTATCATATCGCGGAGATTTGGCAACGATGTGATCCCATGGTTGCCGAATCTCCGCACCATCCATATCAAGTTGCGGTCGCATGAAATACAGCGCACCCACGCGGCTGCGAATAAAAATATTTCTATTTTTCCTTCTCTACCTCCATCTGATTTTTTTTAGCTCGGGGACAGAATACACTCCTTGCAGATTTTTTTCTTCAGAAATCATGAAATTTTAAGAAGCCGTGATACTGAATCAGCACTTTTTATTGCTTCCGTTATTTTTTGGAAACATTAAATTCGAAAGGAAAACAAATGTAGCCTTTCGACCGCTACTTGATATGTCAAACATTTTTCAAATTTCTAATCTTTCTCTCGATTAGTTCATAGAGGTTACGAACATTAATTTCAGATCATCGACCAGGCTCGATCCTCTACGAACCAATCTTTCTTTATCGGTTTTTTTAAAGATGACGAACGGGTGAGCTAATGGGACGCATGCCAAAAAACGAAATGATTGACCGCGATGTCGACCTGTGTAAACATATAGACGAATAACTTCAAACGCAGTGTTTGAAAGTTATAAACTCATCCTGTCACATTCGCATCTCCCGCCTTCGGTCAGATCATGCGCAGAGCGGGCCAATCAGAACGCTACGTTCATTACCGGCCTGAGCCAGTCTCAACGCACATACGTCTGCTATCTCGGCGTAGAAAGCCGAGTAGTCCCGACCATTTCCGATAAACCCGTGCTCTCCCCCGTATTCTCAGCGAACTCAGCAAAACACGATTTTTCGGATTCTCGCCGGCAGCTGTGCGGATGGTGCGGAGATTCGGCAACCATGGGATCACATCGTTGCCAAATCTCCGCGATATGATACAACGGTTTATGCCTCAGAGATATTATATATATATATATATATATATCTATATATATATATCTGCAGTAGGCCTAATGCAATAAGAAAGACGGAATGCAAGAGAGCAAGGTGCTAATTGAAGATAACGGTGGTGCGAGAGAGCCTGGTAAACATAGCTACAATGTAAGCGAAAGGCGCGACTGGATTGTCGCGGACGAGACGCAAACGGCGAAAAAATTCTCCTAACCAAAGCCATCATCCACAAGCATTTACGTGCGCGCGAGCTATATCAAATATCGATCGACTACGTCGGTAATTTGCCGGTTGGATTATTCACGCTGACGGTGTGCGCGCGAGCGCAATACAAAAAGCGCCCAAGATTACTTGGTTGAGAAGCATCAGCACTCTTGTTGATCTCCAACTTTCCAATTTCGCCGCACCACGGCTGTGGCGCTTATCCACGCCCACTGCGTGCGCGCGAGCGCAATTCGACGAGCGCCCGAGATTGCTTGGTTGAGTAGCATCAGCACTGTTGTTGATCTCCAACTTTCGGATTTCGCCACCAGGTTCGCACTGTCTTCCATCGCAACCACTAAAAAGGCCTCCTCCAGACATCTCCCAACTCATCTCTGCGCCAACATTATTTCAGCGGCACAGCACGGCACCGGTGGCGCACGGATCGCCTGTACCCGTGGTTACGTTCCTAACAACGGTGATCGCACCTAACCAAATTCACACACATAAGGTAAATGTCCCTATGGCCGACCATGCTCCCTCTACCGACCACTTTTACATAAAACGTTATTTACGACGCTGCTGGTTAATCGAAACGTTCATTAGTGTCGTGGAAAAATCGACGAAATTCGTGCACTATAAAAGATTGCAGCGTGCAGAATAATTACAATGATTATATACAATTGTTTATGCATTTATTACCGCACGTCACAATCCGAGCGTATTCTTAAGAGCAAGGTTAAGAATTGTCGATCGCCTAAATAGTCCGTAATTTGTTAAAAATCAGTTTATAGCGTATACTTAATTCGAGCGATGAAAAGTTCCTTACAGTTCGATTTATATTCAGAAAAAAAATCAGTCAGAAGCTATGATTTTTTCTTCAATCCAATGGTCGAGGTTGGGCACAGCAGATCGACTGCATGTCCCCATTACCGTACATATCTGTTGATATGACAATAAACTGACGTCTGCACGTCAGTTTATTTGAGGTTATGAAGATGATTACGAAAATCTGTAAAATTATATCATTTTTTAGCACAAGTGTTTGGACTCGGTGTGTTCACAATGCTGTAGACCTTGTGATCGAAGTCTGCGTAAATAATTTTACGCAGATTACATTACGCGGGGATGGGTCGAAAAATGATGGTCGGTAATGGGGGCATGCTCGGTCGGAATTGGGCACAGCTGGTCGGTAGAGGGGGCACACACTAGCCCGGCTTTATCTAGCAATTAGTCAGTACCGACTCGATGGAATGGATTGAGTCTACGATTTTCGGAAAGTTAATAGATAAAGCTATCCACCAGTGTGAAAATCTTCCTCCGATTCGCTCTCGTTACGCTTAAAAACGCCACTCTTCTGTCGGGTCGGTCTTATATGGTCGGCCATAGGGACATTTACCTTACGCACTCATTCCTAAAATATTATTTTATCGGATCGGGGCAGAACCAGATATGGAAGACAGCAAATGAAATAAATACCCTGTTATCCGTCTTAATAACGAATGAATAACTCCCGGTAAATAAAAAAAAGCTTAGCATGTATTTATCTAGGTTTCTTGAGATTACGGTAAGGAAAATATGGCCTATGTTGCCTTACAGCTTTAATAATATATGTTAACCAGACCGTGAGGGATTGCAGCTTGCAGCCTGCCATTTTTTATAGTTTTCATTATTTGCCGGTACTTTGAAAAGTAAATATTTTTCAATTCCGTCCGGCTTGCAATTGGGTACTACGCACTTCCGCGGCATGGTACCATCTAACCTAAATAAGACCGTGGCCAAATGAAAACTTCTCCTAACACTGGGTACAGGCGATAGCAGCGCCGCCCTGAATGGTGGCCAGCGACGGAATAAAAATGGCGTCAATAAGGAGACCATGGTGAGAATATCCGACCATGGTGAGAATATCCGATATTTTGAATTTTACGTAAATTGCACATGTTTATTAAATAGCCTTTCTAGATTATTGTCATTAATATTATTATTAACACTATCATTATATACTCAGCAGAAGAATGAAAGAAAAAAGACATGGTGTGAGATTATATTATTTATAATAACACAGTGACAATATCACAGGTTAAAAGTATCTTACATTTTACAAAATTTTGCAATTTTCTTTTTATTTATTTGGTTGTTTTTTCGTCGTTCTGCATTCATACGGGTTGCGAGACTCATCATTCTTTTCGACACAAAAATACTTATAAGCATATATATTTCATGCTATGTGCGTGCAAGTTGCATGGAAAAATCAGGCTCCGTACGAATAAACATCGTCAAAGATATGCTCAAAAATGAATAGGGATCCGGAATGTTTTTCAAAACTCGTTTTTACTTCACTGCTACTTAATTTCTTGTTTTCTACGTGGACGGAATCCCGACAAAACAAGCTCACGAAACGCACGAGAAACCCACAAAACTCAAGCAGCGGCTAAGGCCGCACACAGGACTAGTGGAGCCGCGTATAGGCCAGCAACCGAACGAATCATACGGACTGGCAGGCGAAACGTCTCACTGTATAGGAATAGCATTAGTCTGTCAGCCCCCTGAGAACAAGCGAACATAACCCTTGTGTGTGACGCGCTGGCCTTTTATACGCAAATTGGTTGGAGCCGTAAGTTGTGATTAAAATAAAAGTAATATAAAATTGTAATCAAAATGTATGATAAGAGAATTTGAAAAAATTGTCTTCCTCGATATGGAGAGTAAAGAGTACTGTGAAAGTCCATGTAAACGAGGTACATATGTATTAATTGCATTTTTCCGGAATTATTAGAGGTTCAATATCTAATATTTTCTAACTAAAAACACGTTTGTGTTTTTAAATGCACTTACCTTTGGAACTTCAAACAGTTTTCTCTGACTCAAGCCACTACCGAGATATTTGCTTTCGCAATTTACTATGAAACAAGGTTTGGGCATTTTTGCATCTCATAATTATTCTTGAATCACGGAGAAACAACTATTGCGAATTGTTAGCGGTTATTTTGACGTACCGTAAAGACCCTCGCGGATGACTTGAACTAGCCGGGTCGATGCGAGTACCTCATTGGTCGGTACCCCCTCGATCGCTGCGCCACCAGTGCAGCTATGCACGGTCTCACCCGAACTCGTGGAGTTCGGTCTCCTTGCCTCTACTCACTCTGGTAGAACCGTGATCTATGTTCCTCGTGTTTATTTTTTTCTTTGCCTCCGGTTGTCGCGTTCGCGTTCCAATTTTATACCGATTTTTCAAACGATAAAATCAGGGAAACTCGTGAAAAAAAATATGAAGCAAGAAACAGGATTTACGGAAGCCAGTGACAGCAGTGATGCGTCGGACGATGAGAGCATGTCAGATTCGGATTCACATGACTCTGACTCCGGATCTTGGCGAATTACAGGTTAAACATGGATTTCGATTACCAAATGCAACGATTCCAGTGAATATGAGTCGAATGAAGTAGTTCTAGTATCACAATCTATTACCTTTATTGTGTGTGTGTGTGTGTGTGTGTATGAGACTGTGTCAAAAAAACAATTTATTATTCATTTTTTATGTCGCAGGTCACAAAAGTTGGTGGTAGGCCTAAAAAAATTCTCCCGAAAGGCCCACTTGAAAAGATTTTTTTTTTACGGATCCCAAGGCAAAGGTTCTCTTCTCCGTTTGAATAACAAGGGAAAAATATTTTTTTTGCTTATTTCGATGAAAATGCCAATGAAAAACATTGCAATCCGAATCCGCCGGATACCATTTTTCAGGGAATTGAATTTCCTTCAAAAAGTATCAGAGCCTCAAGTCAGACAATCAAGAGACGCGCTAGCGTCTCGAGACAAGTACATTTACCTATTCAGTTACCTAACTTACCGGCCTTCTCTCGAGACGCGACTGCACTCTCTTATTCTGTAAACCGGGCGAACTCTAACCCCACTTTAAAATATTTTTATAGATACACCGCGCTATTCATAAATGTTTAATTGCAGTTACATGCGATATTTTTTTATATTTGGATTGGGACCAACACCATTGCTGTAGTTGCTGTTATGCGAGAGATATCGAATTATTTTCATGATTAAAATCGTGCTTCTGACGTTTTTCGCCAAAATCGTTTTCAGAGCTGTCGCGCACTTTTCAGTGGTCATAGCTTGCCAGATCAGGCCCGTCTATTCGCTGACATTGCTGTCATCGCAGTCTCCACAGGTTACAATCACTGAGGACCAGCCAGCCTGCCTGACGAGATCAGCTGACATGAGAGCGATAATTAACCAAAAACCACGTATGATATATGAAACTGATCACGAATTATTCAAAACGCATTCGTTTGTGGGCTGTAGTAAGATGAAACGTTTTTAACAAGTTTATTTATTTTCTTTGCAAAGAGTAGTTAAATCCCATCAAAAAGCCCAATGGGTAAAAAAATGAAGACAAGTACATTTACGGGAACGCGCTTTCACAAAAAGGTGTGAGATCAACTGGAAACATTGAACGCATGTATTCGCATCAAGATGATTTTTAAATTTATAAATTCCAATTTTTTTAAAATCACAGCAGTACTTGGTGAGTTAATATGTTACAGCTACTATCCAATGATAGAAGATGTAACTTTATTTAGTAAAAATAGACAGACTATATCTTTACATTATTATTGAATAATTAAATATCTGTCTTGACTTTGAAAAAAAAACTCGCCAAGTACTGCTGTGATTCCCAAAAAAATTGGAATTTATAAATTTAAAAATCATCTTTATGCGAATAGTTGCGTTCAATGTTTTCAGTTGATCTTACACCTTTTTGTTGGAGCGCGCTCGCGTAAATGTACTTGTCTCAATTTTTTTACCCATTGGGCTTTTTGATGGGATACCATTCTCTAGGGAATTGAATTTACTTTAAAAAGTATCGGAGCCTCGAGTCAAAAAATTTGATATTTGAGTTTTACAGTTAAACGCTTTGTTCCATATGAAACAAGGGTGCAAAGTAGAACCTTGCACATTGCTTCCTCATAGTTTTGTACCGTTTTCAAATTATTGAGATGTAAAGTAGAACCTTGCTCATGGCTTCTTTATTTAAATTATTAAGATGTAAAGTAGAACCTTGCTCATGGCTTCTTTATTCAAATTATTAAGATGTAAAGTAGAACCTTGCTCATGGCTTCATCATCTTCTTACACATTTGCCAAAGCTTCTTCTATGAGGAACCATGTGTCGATCAATTTTGGCTTCCTCATAGAGGAAGCTTTGGCAAATGTGTAAGAAGATGATGAAGAAATCAGCAAGGTTCTACTTTACATCTTAATAATTCAAATAAAGAAGCCATGAGCAAGGTTCTACTTTACATCTCAATAATTTGAAAACGGTACAAAACTATGAGGAAGCAATGTGCGAGGTTCTACTTTGCACCCTTGTTTACTTTTGTGACGTTGAGGGCTCCTTGTGAGTGAAATGTGATGATGTAAGTCGAAATCAATATACATGGGGCAATTCATGTGAAATTTGAAAAATTATAATTCTTATAAAATCTGAACTCCTTGTTAGATTTTGTCCAAATTCAATAGAAAATCTCTTTCGATGATAGTGCAACTTCGTACTAAATTTCAGCCGGATATCTAGAAAATTATGGAAGCTAGAGCACTTACATTGAATTTTGGAAAAATTTCAAAACGCCATAAAATCTGAACATCTTGTTGGATTTTGTCCAAATTCAATACGAAACCTCTTTCGATGGCAGTGCAACTTCGTACTAAATTCCAGCCAGATATCTAAAAAATTATGGAAGCTAGAGCAGTTACATTGATTTTTGGAAAAATTTCAAAATGCCATAAAATATAAATGGCTTGATGGATTTCGCCCAAATTCAATCGGGTTTCTCTTTGGATAATTGGGCAACTTCGTACCAAATTCAATCCCGATATCTCAAAAATTGCTCCAGTTAGAGTGTAAAGATCGTTTTTTTCACATTTAAAAATGCTTTAAAAGTAAAGCAATGCGTGGATTTTTTCCAAATTCGGTATCGAGCATCTCCCTGTACTCGTACAACATTATACTAAATTTGAGCTCGATATCTCTAAAATAGTGGGAGCTAGAGACCAAAAATAATTTTTTGAATTTTAAAAAAATGCTGTAAAAACAAAATAACTTGATAGATTTTTCTAAAAATTGAATTGTGCTATGCGCCGTGAACCCTTTACATGTGTCACATATTTCAGCTTGATATCTCGAGCCGTTCTAAAGTTGTGAGCGGTCAACCATTACTACACACACACACACACACACACACACACACACACACACACACACACACACACACACACACACACATACATACATCCGGACATTTTTTCTAAATGTGTTTTTTAGGTGTTTTGAGACATACTGAACACGTTTTCATGAACATCTCGAAAAAAAAAAAATTCACGAAAACAAAGCTTCCTCTATGAGGAAGCAATACAGGGATATTTCAGAGCTAATTGAATTCTCTACAACAAATGTCTCTCGTAAAAATAGCCTTAATCCAATAATTTACAATTCACAGCTCCTCGGAGTTCATCAGATGAGATTGAAAAAATTATTATATTTTACACCCATTCAGTCCTCATTGTTTGCTTCAAACACCGTAAAAAACTGATTTTTTCAGTCCTTAAGGTAGTATCCCACAAACTGTAAGAGTCAAAGCAAGCCTTAAGATATACCATCTCCCGATTGAGTTACGTAGTACTTTGGTGTTACAACGTCGCGTGGTATGATGTCGATTAGAGAGAGAGAGAGAGAGAGAGAGAAGATGGGATACAAACGCGCACCGTTGCCATGTCTACCGGATGTCGACCAACTCCTGATATAAACTGTATTTTCCGATGTTTAATTGCTTATTATTATCATCACCGTCTCCTGATCTCTACTGTCAAGTGCCCAAAATGTTCTCCGAATTTTCAACTTGCAGCTCAAGTGTTTCCATTAAAATCTGACGGGGACTTTTTGTATTATATCAAATTGAGCGTGATTCTCCATAAGGCTCCATGTTACATGTGTGAAAATAAAAGTGTTGATATCTTTTTTCTCGCGCTCCGGAGAGCCATAAAAATTTAACTGGAACTTTTTCTTATCAATACCTATAAGTATGCCAAGTTTCATGAAAATCTGACGGTAAACTCCCGTATGGAGGGTACTACCTTAAGGCTAATGTCGAGGACCAAAGAGGCGGAAAATATTTTTTTCAATCTCACAAAATGAACTCCGAGGAGCTGCGAATTGTGAATTATTGGATTAAGGCTTTTTTACGATAGACCATTGTTGTGAAGAATTCAATTAGCTCCAAAATATCCCCGTACATTTTTTTTGCGGAACGAAGACTTTAGCTGTGAAACTCGTTTGAAGACAAATTTTCGTGGAAATCCGGTTTAAAATGCCTGTGAGTCTTGAAGATATCAAATTTTCTAACTTGAGGCTCCGATACTTTGAAGGAAATTCAATTCCCTGGAGAATGGTATCCGGCGGATTCGGATTGCGATGTTTTTTATTGGCATTTTCATTGAAATAAGCAAAAAAAATATTTTTACCGTATTATTTAAACGGAGAAGAGAACGTTGCCTTGAGATCCGTCAAAAAAAAAAATCTCTTCTAGTGGGCCTTTCGAGAGAATTTTTTTTAGGCCTACCATCAACTATTGCGACCTGCAACATCAAAAATAAAAAATAAATTGTAATTTTAACACAGTCTAGTGTATATATATTAGGGTGGTCGTTATTTGGGGTCAAAATTAATTTGACCCCTTCCGCCCCCTCAATCGGTTCGAAATACGTAAAAAGTAACGCTGTAATTTTTTCGGATTTTTAAAAAAATGTTGAACCCTCGACCACGGGGGTTGAAGTTTTCCGCTTAAAATACATGGAATTTTTCTGCGTTTGCCGTCACTATTTTACTGTGGGCCGAAATATGTTTGTAAAATATTGAAATTTTCACACATTAGTCAACAAGCATGTTGCTACATGGAAAAAATTTCCCAAGCCCCTACCCTCAAAATGTTGTGTAACGTCACCATAATACTGATGATGTTTTTTTTTTATTTTTATTTTTTTTTTTATTTACTGTGTTTGAAATAGAATACCTTTCTATAAGAGTTACGAATTCTTAAATATCGTCTCTGTTTTTGCGTCCGGATGATTTTTTCTATCTTTACTTACAACTTGTAAAATGAAATGTTTTTGTTGTTCGTTTCATGTGAGTGTAATCACATCTCATTGTAATCGGTGAACAGACGAACACCTCTTTCCGTGATGTCGTTAATCACTGTTGATTCTTTTGTGATTTTCAAAGCGGATTGCGTAATTTTCATTTTCACGCCAAACAGAAGGATCAGTCTTCAAAAACTCGTGATCAATTCCAAAATTTCGGAAAAAGTTGAGCGTTTGAGGGGTTACGAAATGATCCATTTCTTTGTCATGGTAACCACCAATATCTTTCAAATTGATTTGGATCCCTTTGGAAAATAATTCATCGATTTTTCCGTGTGGATTTAATTTCAAAACCATGTTGCGCTTAACATCGTATGACATATTTTCGTCAAAAAATGACATCGCAGCTGCCTCAGCATTCAAGTACCATAAGTGGTTCCTGAATTTTTTTAAGAGTGACGTTCGAGACCTCTTCATTAATCGATTTATAAGGAGTAAGGATCCACTTTAACAATGGAAATGAACTATATTTAAAAATATTATATACTCAAATCTATTTTACAAGTGTTTCATATGTGTTCACACTGTTCACAGATTACAATGAAATACTCACTTGTAAGTTGTAAGTGAATATAGAAAAAATCATCCGGACGCAAAAACGGAGACGATACTTAAGAATTCGTAACTCGTATAGAAAGGTATTTCAAACACATTAAAAAAAAAAAAAAAAAAAAATTGAGTGTGTGGGAATCACACACGATGGAAGTGAATACTTGTATGCATTTCGCTAGCGCGGTAAATTATTTCTGCCGATGATTCCAGAGAGAAAGAGAAAGAGAGAGAGAAGGGCAGGAGAGGAAGAGAGAAAGAGAAAGAGAGAGAGAAGGGGAGGAGAGGAAGAGTCAGTGATCGAATTATGAATTAACAAGGAAGTCGAAAGTAGCCTGCACGTTGATATTTGTGTTTTCAAAAATGTTTTTTATTTATTAACGGGAGGGGGGGGGCATAAGGGCTGGAGGGTAGACGTCTTTTTTTATAAATATGGATAGAGCAAATTTACCCAAATCTTTTGAACAATATTAAGTATTATTTCGATAACATCCTGTAATCTTTTAATAAGAAAATATCGACGAACAAGCCGGTGACAAAGCTTTTCCAAAAACGTCCTTGGAAAAAAAACGGTTTGCAGTGTTGACTATATCTCAGCTGAAAATTATCTAAAATCAAAGACCATTTAAATGTAGTCAAAATATCATGAAATCCTCCCCCCTACGTTCTCTGATTATTATTTTTTAATTTTCAAATTGTTGGTGGTTATCGAAAGTGAGAACTGCTATTTTTCATGAAAAATGACCACGAAATTTTCACTTTAAATGACCACCGAAAATTTAAGAATGAAAAAAAAATCAGCGACCGTAAAGGGGAGGATTTGATGATACTTCGACTAAATTTAGATGATCGTTGATTTGAGATAATTTTCAGCTGAGATACAGTTATTACCGCAAATAGTTTTTATCCAAAGACATTGTTGGAAAAGCTTTGTCACCGGCTTGTTCTTCGATATTTTCGCATAAAACAATCACAGAATGTTATCGAAATGATACTTAATGATGGGTAAAAGGTTTGAATGAATTATCTCTATTTATTTATTTATGAAAAAAATCGCAGAAGTGTTTTTTCTTACGCTCCAGCCCTTACCCGCCATTTGAGAGGATCCCAAACGTTTCGCGGCCGCAACAAGTGCGAGAGAGATAGCGCCATGGGCGCTCGCGGCGGAGCGAGAGAGAAGGTGGCCCAAACGTTCGGGATCCTCTTAAGATCCACGTTCTCTCTCGCTCCGCCGCGAGCGCCCATGGCGCTATCTCTCTCGCACGAGGTCTGTCCGTACTATCGCACGTATACTCCAGGTATACTGCCGATGACGAGGCACGCGATCCTGCCCCCTCTCTGCATTGACTCGCTCGCTCTCACTCGCATACCCACAGCTTACGCATCATTCTCGCCCCCTCTCTCTCTTCTTTCATTCCTTCATTCTCTTGTCCCGTCCTACAACGCGCCGGCTGGCGAGCCGATCCTGTGTCGTTTAAGAAGTATTCACTTCAAAAAAACATGCTAGCCACCTTAACACCGCCATTTTGGATTTTGGACCAAAAAAAAAAATTTTTTTTCGTACGTCCACCTCCAGGCCCTTCAAGTTTTATTATACTCAATACTCGATCGGAGTAGTATTTTTCGAGATAAATCAGGTGTAAGATTAAAATGGGACACCCGGTATATATGCACATACATTGAGACATTATATACTCGTATAATTCGTGTATAAGGACACTTGAAAAAATAAAATTGCTATGTTTTATTTGCGACAATAAAATATATATATATGTATATATATATATATATATATATATATATATATATATATATATATATATATATATATATATATCCGTTTTGTTAGGTGGAATCAGCGATGAACCGGCAGCCATAGGTTTATCCGAAGATGCAGATGAAGAAGAGGACGAAGTTATCGCAGCCATAATGCGTTCGAAACAACTCCACAGAGATCATCCTCCGACGATAAAATTGGACGATTATGTGGTAGACGTGTGCTTTCATCCTGACCGTGATGCGATTGCTCTTGCCAGCATAACGGGCGACGTGCTTGTGTAGGTTCATCGTTGGCCAAACACCGGTACACACAATTTGAATTCGTAATAAATTAATTTGCTTTGGCTTTGAAGTTACAATTACACCGACGAAGAGAGCACATGCGTTTCGACGATCGAGCTGCATACGAAGGCCTGTCGAGATATAGAATTTAGCCAGGATGGCCGAACTTTGTTCTCCGCGTCTACGGACAGATCGATCATACTCACGGACATGGAAACCACAAAAATGAAGATGGTTTACGACAATGCTCACGAGTCAGTTATTATTTTATTATTTTTTTCTTCTTCTTTATACAATTATGTCCATTGTGCGAAAGAAAATCGTAATATTTGTGAGTCAGTTGCTTTGGTCATATTATTCTTATATTTCGTTATATGTTTATAACGTGCTTCAACGAATTGACCTTGCAGATGTAATTTCGTGAGATTATTTTCCTCTCTTGGTTGTGAGAGCGAAAAACCCTACTTTACCGATATTATTTTTTTCGGTTTTCTATATTTTTTTTTCCATTTTAAATTAATTGCCCAGTTAATTCGTGAGAATGAACGAAGCAATATTCTTCTATCAATGATGTTCCTGATACAATGAAAATTAAATCGTGAAAAAAAAATTTTTTCATTGTATCAAGATCATAATTGATAGAAGAATATTGCTTCGTTAATTCTCACGAATTAACTGGGCAATTAATTTAAAATGAAAAAAATATAGAAAACCGAAAAAAATAATATCGGTAAAGTAGGGTTCTCGCTCTCACAACCAAGAGAGGAAAAATAATCTTACGAAATTACATCTACAAGGTCGATACGTCAAAGCACGTTATAAACATGTAACGAAATATTAGAAAATCGTAAAAATTATCTGGGTTAGAGCTTGTTTCGATCTATCGTAATGCGCTGTAATTTTTTCGACACTTATTTTTTTATTACATGTTGATTTTGCGTTGCTTCATTGATTCTCAATTAATCAGCATAGCTATGAAAATTCATCGAAAAAGATATGAGGCATTCCACATCGCTTCAGACAGTAAAAAAAAAAAAATTTCATGAATAATTCGAAAAAATTGAGTTATTCCATTGAAATATATTCACCGACAGCCGAATTTTTAAAAGATTTCTGACGTTTTTCCTGTTAATTAACGTTTTTTTTTTTTTTTTTTTTTTCATTTTCCCATTCAAATGGTTGTATCTTTGGCAGAATTTCACGTATATACATTTGTAAAAAACAAAAATGTGCGTCTTTTTATGAGCTTCCGGAAAAAAATTAATTTAGATTTTATTGAGCAAGTTGAACGTCCGTTTCAGGGCAAAATATGCAAATATATATATATATATATATATATATATATATATATATTTTTTTTTTTTTCAAAAATACACTCGTTATTTTAGTTTTCGAAATTTCTCCAAATTCTGAAATACGAAAAACGAATTTTTAGTATTTTTCATATCGTGGCATCGGTAATCGGTAATACGTAATTTTACCGATTTTATTAATAGCTTTTGTTCCGTATGATTTTTACTTCCTCATAGAGAAAGCTTTGTTTTCGTGAAATTTTTTTTTTCGAGATGTTCATGAAAACGTGTTCAGTATGTCTCAAAACACCTAAAAACACATTTAGAAAAAATGTCCGGATGTATGTATGTATGTATGTGTGTGTGTGTGTGTGTGTGTGTGTGTGTGTGTGTGTGTGTGTGCGTGTGTGCGTGCGTGTGTGTATGTGTGTGTGTGTGTAGTATTGGTTGAACGCTCACAACTTGAGAACGGCTCGAGATATCAAGCTTAAATTTTTCACACATGTAAAGGGTTTGCGGCGCATAGCACAATTTAATTTTTGGAAAAACCCATCAAGTTATTTTGTTTTTACAGCATTTTTTAAAAATTCAAAAATTTTTTTTCGGTCTCTAGCTCCCACAATTTTAGAGATATCGAGCTCAAATTTAGTATAATGTTGTACGAGTACAGGGAGATGCTCGATACCGAATTTGGAAAGAATCCACGCATTGCTTCTCTTTTAAAGCATTTTTTAATGTGAAAAAACGGTCTTTACACTCTAACTGGAGCAATTTTTGAGACATCGGACTTAAATTTGGTACGAAGTTGCACTACCATCGAAAGAGGTTTCGTATTGAATTTGGACAAAATCCAACAAGACGTTCAGATTTTATGGCGTTTTGAAATTTTTCCAAAATTCAATGTAAGTGCTCCAGCTTCCATAATTTTCTAGATATCCGGCTGAAATTTAGTACGAAGTTGCACCGTCATCGAAAGAGGTTTCGTATTGAATTTGGACAAAATCCAACGAGGAGTTCAGATTTTATGCGAATTAAAATTTTTCAAATTTCACATGAATTGCCCCATGTATATTGATTTCGACTTACATCACACTCACAAGGAGCCCTCAACGTCACAAAAGTAAACAAGGGTGCAAAGTAGAACCTTGCACATTGCTTCCTCATAGTTTTGTACCATTTTTAAATTATTGAGATGTAAAGTAGAACCTTGCTCATGGCTTCCTTATCATTCCATTTTAATTATTGAGATGTAAAGTAGAACCTTGCTCATGGCTTCCTTATCATTTTATTTAAATTATTGAGATGGAAAGTAGAACCTTGCTCATGGCTTCCTTATCATTTTACACATTTGCCAAAGCTTTCTCTATGAGGAAGCCGAAATTGATCGTCACATGGTTCCTTATAGAGGATGCTTTGGCAAATGTGTAAAATGATAAGGAAGCCATGAGCAAGGTTCTACTTTACATCTCAATAATTATTAAATTTAAAAAATTTAAAAAAACTCCCGACTGAAAAAAGGATAATATGAAAAGTATATTGAATAAAAATACATATATATATTCAATGCATGAAAATTTAAAAAGGATGAAATAATTCAAGATATAATCCTAGTTGATCCATAGTTCGAATTATGATCGGGCATTTCGGTGAATCCAATATTTTGAACTAGATTAATTTCCTTAGTGCCCTATATGCAGTCGGGAGACGTCCTCTTCCGCATCGTCAAATATCTATATTCGATATCATCTTTCTGTCCACTCAATGACGTTCCCATAATCGAATATCTATATTCAATATCATGTTTCTGTGCAATCAATGACGTCTCCCGACTGCATATAGGGCACTAAGGAAATTAATCTAGTTCAAAATATTGGATTCACCGAAATGCCCGATCATAATTCGAACTATGGATCAACTAGGATTATATCTTGAATTATTTCATCCTTTTTAAATTTTCATGCATTGAATATATATATGTATTTTTATTCAATATACTTTTCATATTATCCTTTTTTCAGTCGGGAGTTTTTTTAAATTTTTTAAATTTAAATTTATTTCAAAATTTTTATCATGTTAGTTCTATGCGTTTTTCTATTTTTAACGGCTGCATGTTTATTTTCTTTTTTTTAATTAATACTAGCGTCGATGTGTCCTATAATCGAATTAAATTGAGCGGACGAGGGGCACACGAGTTTTTGTTTTTTATATCACGCTGTCCGTAAAAGTGCGGTTTTACGCTCACTTCGTTCGCTTCAAACCGCATTTACGGACCTTGTGACATAAAATTTCGTACGACACTCGTACGAAAAACGTTTTCTGGACTCGTGTGATTGCAATACTCGCCTTCGGCTCGTTCTGCAAACTCACACTCGTCAGAAAAAATTTTTTCGTCCTAGTGTCATAATATACTATTTTTCTACCGGAACGCGTGGCTCTTTTCGCAAAGCGTGGTTTTTTCGCAAAGCGTCTGCCGGGTAATATAGCACAGCGTTGACAGTCGGGTGAGAATATTTGAGTCATATAACGGGTCGTAGCTGTCGAACTGGACCTAGTTCTTAAGGCTGACTGTACCTGCCCAGCCAATCAGTGGGCCCGACAATTCCGAGCGAGCCAGCTGATCGTCTGCTTGGCATGGCAAGCGGACAACCCAGTATCGGAATGAAGCAGGTTACGAACGATGCGAGTATTACTCAGCCAATCAGCGGGCTCGCTTGAGCTCTGCTCTGGTGAATTGCGATATGAAAAATTTGAAAATCGAAGTGTTTTTTCAACATTTAATATCTCTACGAGTTCACATCCGATTAGAATATGATGATTTCAAAACCATCTGTGGGACCCACGGAACCGATGCGCAAAAATCTGTTAGAAGAAGATTAACCGTTTGGGCGTTATGCTCTTACAATGGATTACGCCAATTCACGTCGGTACGACGAAACACATAACTCCCTTTTTCAGTCGGGAGTTAAAAATAGAATGATAAGGATGACCATGAGCAAGGTTCTACTTTACATCTCAATAATTTAAAAACCGTACAAAACTATGAGGAAGCAATGTGCAAGGTTCTACTTTTTTCAATGTCCTCCAGTCGCTTCACGCGATTCAACGTGCATTGATTATCATTAAGGGATCATCCCAGTGTGACCGCCCGGAAAATCACTGATTTTCGCGATTTTTCTTTTCATGGTTAGGATATACTAATCGGTCCGGGTTTTTTAAAAATAAATTTAAGCAGCGATGAAGAATACAAAATGATTTTTGTTGCGGTGATTTTTTAGTTTTTTATTATTGTTATTTATTATCAAATGTGTTATAAAAAAAAGTCCTAATCGGTGTCCACTTTTGCAGGCTCAATTTTGATCTGAAACAAAAATTTCAAAAAGATGATCAATCTGTAGGAAAGCCGCTATCGTCCTATGGAGGCTTTTTAAACATTTTTGAAGTGAATACTTCTTAAACGACACAGGATCGGCTCGCCAGCCAGCGCGTTGTAGGACGGGACAAGAGAATGAAGGAATGAAAGAAGAGAGAGAGGGGACGAGAATGATGCGTGAGCCGTGGGTATGCGAGTGAGAGCGAGCGAGTCAATGCAGAGAGGGGGCAGGATCGCGTGCCTCGTCATCGGCAGTATACCCGGAGTATACGTGTGTTAGTACGGAGAGACCTCGTGCGAGAGAGATAGCGCCATGGGCGCTCGCGGCGGAGCGAGAGAGAACGTGGCCCAAACGTTCGGGATCTGAAAGGGCGGGTAAGGGCTGGAGCGTAAAAAAAACACTTCTGCGATTTTTTTCATAATTAAATAAATAGAAATAATTCATTCAAACCTTTTACCCATCATTACGTATCATTTCGATAACATTCTGTGATTGTTTTATGCGAAAATATCGAAGAACAAGCCGGTGACAAAGCTTTTCCAACAATGTCTTTGGAAAAAAACTATTTGCGGTGTTAATCTCAGCTGAAAATTATCTAAAATCAACGATCATCTAAATTTAGTAGAAGTATCATCAAATCCTCCCCTTTACGGTCTCTGATTTTTTTTCATTCTTACATTTTTGGTGGTCATTTGAAGTGAAAATGTCATGGTCATTTTTCATGAAAAATGGCAGTTTTCACTTTCAATGACCACCAAAACTTTAAAAATGAAAGAATAATAATCAGAGAACGTAGGGGGGAGGATTTCATGATATTTTGGCTACATTTGAATGGTCTTTGATTTCAGATAATTTTCAGCTGAGATATAGTTAACACTGCAAATCGTTTTTTACCAAAGACGTTCGTGGAAAAGCTTTGTCACCGGCTTGTTTGTCGATATTTACGCATTGAAAGATTACAGGATGTCGTCGAAATAATACTTAATAATGTTCAAAAGGTTTGAGTAATTTGCTCCATCCATATTTATAAGAAAAGATGTTTACGCTCCAGCCCTTACGCCCCCCCCCTTGATAAATAAAAAAATTTTTGGAAAACACAAATATCAACGTGCAGGCTACTTTCGACTTTCTTGCCAATTCATAATTCGATTACTGACTCTTCCTCTCCTCCCCTTCTCGCTCTCTCTCTTTCTCTCTGGAATCATCGGCAGAAATAATTTATCGCGCCAGCGAAATGCATACAAGTATTCACTTCTATCGTGTGTGGTTCCACACACTCAAATTTTTTTTTTTTGACAAACTGGCGGCGATTTGACCAAAAAGTAGTGAATTTGACCTTTTTTCGACAGTTTTTCGAGAAAAAAATAGGAAGTTAAAAAAAAAAATTAAGTGTGTGGGAATCACACACGATGGAAGTGAATACTTGTATGCATTTCGCTGGCGCGGTAAATTATTTCTGCCGATGATTCCAGAGAGAAAGAGAAAGAGCGAGAGAAGGGGAGGAGAGGAAGAGTCAGTGATCGAATTATGAATTGACAAGGAAGTCGAAAGTAGCCTGCACGTTGATATTTGCGTTTCCAAAAATGTTTTTTATTTATTAACGGGAGGGGGGGGGGGCATAAGGGCTGGAGGGTAGACGTCTTTTTTTATAAATATGGATAGAGCAAATTTACCCAAATCTTTTGAACATTATTAAGTACTAGCGGTTACCCGGCAGCTTCGCCCGCATCTCATCCCGTCCCGTCTTATCCTGTTCTCCCCCGTCCCGTCCCGTCCTGTTCTGCCTCATCTCGCCTTGTCCCATCTCGTCCCGCCTTGTACCGTTTCGTCCTGTCTTTTACCGTCGCGTCCCGCCCCGTCATGTACCGTTCTATCCCGTATTGTCCCGTCCCTTATTGTCTCGTCCCGTCGCTTACGTATAAATAAAGATTTAACCACATACAGTTGGTTACAAACGCCCACACCCCATTCCACCTACTTAGAGGTTGATTTTCGAAAAAATTCATAGACGATCCTTTTGTTACAAAAAAACAGGTGTCTGCTTAATTCACATTCATCAACCGTGAGAACTGTCAAAAGCGCGAATTTAGAATAGTCATTTAGTTTTCTGAAATTATCCAATTTTTTGTGGTATTTTATTAATTTTTCTTTCCATAAAAACCTTCTACGAAGTATATGAAAGCTTTAGAAAAAAAGATGAACGAAATCGGTAAAGTTTTTTTCAAGTTATGGAGTGACCAAGGAAAACAGGGATTCATTTTTATATATATAGATTATTTCGATAACATCCTGTAATCTTTTAATAAGAAAATATCGACGAACAAGCCGGTGACAAAGCTTTTCCAAAAACGTCTTTGGAAAAAAAACGATTTGCAGTGTTGACTATATCTCAGCTGAAAATTATCTAAAATCAAAGACCATTTAAATGTAGTCAAAATATCATGAAATCCTCCCCCCTACGTTCTCTGATTATTATTTTTTAATTTTAAAATTGTTGGTGGTTATTGAAAGTGAGAACTGCTATTTTTCATGAAAAATGACCACGAAATTTTCACTTTAAATGACCACCGAAAATTTAAGAATGAAAAAAAAAATCAGAGACCGTAAAGGGGAGGATTTGATGATACTTCGACTAAATTTAGATGATCGTTGATTTGAGATAATTTTCAGCTGAGATACAGTTATTACCGCAAATAGTTTTTACCCAAAGACATTGTTGGAAAAGCTTTGTCACCGGCTTGTTCTTCGATATTTTCGCATAAAACAATCACAGAATGTTATCGAAATGATACTTAATGATGGGTAAAAGGTTTGAATGAATTATCTCTATTTATTTATTTATGAAAAAAATCGCAGAAGTGTTTTTTCTTACGTTCCAGCCCTTACCCGCCATTTGAGAGGATCCCAAACGTTTCGCGGCCGCAACAAGTGCGAGAGAGATAGCGCCATGGGCGCTCGCGGCGGAGCGAGAGAGAAGGTGGCCCAAACGTTCGGGATCCTCTTAAGATCCACGTTCTCTCTCGCTCCGCCGCGAGCGCCCATGGCGCTATCTCTCTCGCACGAGGTCTGTCCGTACTATCACACGTATACTCCAGGTATACTGCCGATGACGAGGCACGCGATCCTGCCCCCTCTCTGCATTGACTCGCTCGCTCTCACTCGCATACCCACAGCTTACGCATCATTCTCGCCCCCTCTCTCTCTTCTTTCATTCCTTCATTCTCTTGTCCCGTCCTACAACGCGCCGGCTGGCGAGCCGATCCTGTGTCGTTTAAGAAGTATTCACTTCAAAAAAAACTTCCATAGGACGATAGAGAATGGCAAGAAGAATGTTCTGTGAAACTTTGAAATCGATAGCTTGAAAACTCTTCTCTCGGCAGCTGACACCATTTTGGAAAACACCATTCCGAGAAAAACGCGCTTAAGGGGACTAGGCAGCGAGAAGAGGCCAAAAATGCGATAAAATTCAAATGGCATTTGTAAAGAAACGAAACAACGTACATAAATTTTCTTTTTTGCAATGTTTCTATTAACATTTCGGCTATTAAATTAGCAGGTCGCAACTTGAAAAATATAAATATTCAAAGGAGATACGGGATGATAAAGATGGCGACGCGTTTCACGCATTGCTTCAGCTTAACCACGATTCCGGGTGGCCGATTCAAGTTTCGTCTAATTTTCAAACGCCATTCTCTTCGCAACATGTTCCTCCACCAATTGAACTAAAATTTTTGGAAAAACCATGAAAATTACGGAAATGGCGGCAAAAATTCGAAAAAAATTGAAAAACCGGCGACATTTTTTGATATTTGTTGTAATAACAATAATAACAAATTAATTTTATGTCACGCTGTCCGTAAAAAAATCCATTTACGGACCTTGTGACATAAAAATTCGTACGACACTCGTACGAAAAACGTTTTCTGGACTCGTGTGATTGCAATACTCGCCTTCGGCTCGTTCTGCAATCTCACACTCGTCAGAAAAATCCTGAGCTCAATTTTGCGAATTTTTTAGTCTGCTTTTGTACCAAAATATTCGGAAGAGATTGCAGTAACAGAATACGACAAAAAATAAAAATGAAAAAATTCGAATTTTCTCGCTGCCTAGTCCCCTTTAACTTTGAGAACAGGAATTTTCAGATAAATCATTCACTTACGATCAATCGGCCATGCCAGGTCCATAGAAGGAACCCTACGGACCTTTTTGTTTCCTGTCATGTAGGTCTGCTCCTCGAGCCTTTTCTATTCAACGGCACAAATTTTTTAGGCGTATCCATACTGGATATCGAAACCGAAAACGGTTCAACGGCGGACGGACGCGCCAGGTTACGCTACAATCCTTTTTGCTATGAAAGGCTGTAGCGACCGAAATAATTGGAATTTCGATTTGCAAATTGCCGAAAATGTTTATTACAGTGTATACTATCGGATAATGGAAAGAAAGAAAAATCGAGTATTAAAAAAATTCACACTAGGATGATCCCTTAATTTCGCTTTCAAGGAGGCTTCTGAACTCGCGTAAAGCGACTGGAGCACATGAAAAGAAAAATCGAACTGAAAGAAATTTATTAATAAAATCCGTAAAATTACGCATTACCGATTACCGATCCCACGATATAAAAAATACAAAAAATTCCTTTTTTCGTATTCAGAATTGGGGTAATTTTAAAAACTAAAATAACGAGTGCATTTATTGAGAAAAAAAATATTTTTGCATATTACCGACACCGATGGTTGTGCGGTCGGTGTGTGGCTTCGGCGGTCCCACAAGTTAAGCAGCATTTCTTGCGGCCAGTACTTGGATGGGTTACCGCTTAGCCATGCATCGGCTGGCACAATGATCGGTGAACGGGAGGCTAGTCCTTCAGAGGCCTTGGTGTCTACTCGGAAGTGAATTACTTTCGTGCATACACTGAGAAATCAGAAGGACAGGAAATGGCCGTCTGTACCGGCACGGGTTTTCCGCAGTTTCCCCGTGCCCACGGCGAATGCGGTACAGTGTAGCTAAGACGGCTGCGGACGCAACGGAAGTTAGGTTAGGTTAGCGAAGTGCGGGTAGGGAGTGATAGGAAGGGAACCGGGAGGGGGGACGTAAAAACCCGAAAGGGTATACGATGGAAAAATACAAATATAATAATAATAATAATATTTTTGCATATTTTGCCCTAAAACGGACGTTCAACTTGCTCAATAAAATCTAAAGTAATTTTTTCCTGGAAGGCCATAAAAAGACATTTTCGTTGTTCACAAATGTGAATACGTCAAATTCTGCCAAAGATACAGCCATTTGATTGGAAAAATTAAACAAAAAAACATTGATTAACGAGAAAAACGTCAGAAAAATTTCACAAATTTCGTCACTCGGTAATTATATTTCAATAAAATAACTTAATTTTTTTTAATTATTTGAGAAAAAAAATTTTTTTCCTGGCTGAAGTGATGTGGGATGCCTCATATATGTATCTAACGGGTGGCCATCCATATCCCGTGTATACATCAGAAATGCTCAAGCTCAAAACATTGGTAAATCAAGAGTCTTCTTATTCAGACCAAGAAAAGAAAATATTGGAGATAAAAACCATTTTGTTGGTTAGTTGCTTTGGCCATATTATTATTATAGTAAATTCGTTATACGATGTTATTTCAACGTGCTTTGACGACAGACGACCTTATTTTTAGATGTAATTTCGTAAGATTATTTTCCTCTCTTGGTTTGAGAGCGAGAACCCTACTTTACCGATGATTTCGGTTTCTTATTTATTTATTTATTTATTCATTTATTCATTTATTTTTTAAATTTTATTGCTCAGTTAATTCGTGAGAATTAACGAAGCTATATTTCTCCATCAATGATGTTCTTGATAAATGAAAATTAAATCGTGAAAAAATAACATTAAAATAACATCATATTACGAATTTACTATAAAAATAATACGGCCAAAGCAACTAACCAACAAAGTTCTCATCTGACGTAAAACCAAAATCGTGAACAAAGTTTCGTCGTGGCCACGGTGGCGAAATGGGTAACGCACCAGGCTAGAATTATGGAGTTCCCTGTTCGATCCCGGGTCGTGGCGGAATTTTTTTCACAATTTAATTTTCATTTATCAAGAACATCATTGATAGAGAAATATTGCTTCGTTAATTCTCACAAGTTAACTGAGCAATTAAAAATTAGAAAAAAAATAATAATAAATAAAAACCCGAAATCATCGGTAAAGTAGGGTTCTCGCTCTCAAACCAAGAGAGGAAAAAAATCATATGAAATTACATCTACAAACAAGGTCGTCTGTCGTCAAAGCACGTTGAAATAACATCATATAACGAATTTACTATAATAAAAACCATTGCTTGAGAAATGATTAAATCATAAATCATCCCGATACATGTGTCAAATTATCGAGAAAATTCGAAATTTTTTACAACCAGTTGCTTTTATAATTTCGAAACAACATGCAAAAATTTCAAAACGATCGTGTGTCCCGTTTGGAAGTTATAGCTGTATGAAATTTGATATTTGTGCTTATGGGAAATGCGACCATTGTTATTATCGACGATAAACGCATAGACCGGGCATCAAGAAAATTTTGAAAAAATTTCCGTGTGTAGAACGAAGATTGATGAATGTCAAAAAAAAAAAAAAAAAACAGCGATTGTCTTTCTAATTCTCGAGAAATGCACGCAAAAGTATAGAAAATTAGCTATAATAACATCTATTTGACGATATTTCATGATTATGAATTTCTCTAGCATTCACAAAGCAATTATAATCGAAATTTCTCAGATTTGCATACTTTTGGCTGGGATTATATCTCTCATACATCCTTAATTCTCATATGAACAAAGCTCCACGAAACAACGTGAATAGTTGCGATTGCGTATTATCATGCGAGCGCAGGAGCGTTCGAATCAATGAATGACATTGAAAATACGTTTTTTTTTTGCTTTTTAGTAGAGCGTCGCATGAAAATGATCTTTTGGGGTGGGGCTCGAAGTTCAGAATAAGCAATGTTCAGAAAGGCCAAAATTTCGAACGCGCAATGCTTCGAACGACAATGTTACGAACGGTCGCGGCGCACAATGAAATTGTTTCGAATGGTCAAAATTTCGAATCGCATTGTAGCCTACGTACAATATTCCGAACGCCTCCCAATCGCCGCGGTTTTCAACATTTCCCGACTTTCCAGCTTTCCCACGCGTAAATTATCAAAGTTAGATGTATGCTGTCGCTGACTTTTTATAGGAAATTTTATTCTCTACAATATTGTTTATGTGAACTTTTGGTCTAAATAGCGTTGTTTGTCCAGCTTTTACACAGAAAAATAGAAAACGATAAGAAAATCGATGCATTTTTACCTTTCCGTCCAAACGCTGGATAAACAACGCTATATAGACCAAAAGTTCACATAAACAATATTGCAGAGAATTGAATTTCCTATGAAAAAGTCAGTGACGGCATATATCTAACTGTGATAATTTACGTGTGGGAAACCTCGAAACTCAGGAAATGTTGAAAACCGCGGCAGTCTTTTATTTTTCAAAATTATCGCTAACTTAAAAATCAGCGTAAACTATCACAGTTAGATATATGCCGTCACTGACTTTTTTTATAGGAAATTAAATTCTCTACAACATTGTTTATGTGAACTTTTGCTCTATATAGCGTTGTTTATTCAGCGGTTGGACGGGAAGGTAAAAATGCATCGATTTTCTTCTCGTTTTATTTGTTTCTGTTTAAACGCTGGATAAACAACGCTATATAGACCAAAAGTTCGCATATACAATGTTGCAGAGAATTAAATTTCCTAAAAAAAAGTCAGCGACGGCATATATCTAACTTTGATTATTTACGCGTTGGAAAGCTTGAAAGTCGGGAAATGTTGAAAACCGCGGCGACTGGTAGGCGTTCGGAATATTGTACGTAGGCTACAATGCGATTCGAAATGTTGACCATTCGAAACAATTTCATTGTGCGCCGCGACCGTTCGTAACATTGTCGTTCGAGCGCGTTCGAAATTTTGGCCTTTCTGAACATTGCTCATTCTGAACTTCGAGTCCCACCCGTTCTTCTTGACCATTGAATGTAAATTCGTTTGAATCGAGTCATTTGGATGTCTCAAAATTCATTCGAATAGTAATTCAGGCCACCGATATAATTATGTCGATGAACGTTGATGATGTTGTTTCGCAGTGATCCAATTTATACGCTAACGGTGCTTAGCGAAAATACGTTCGCAACCGGCGATGACGAAGGCGTTGTAAAACGTAAGTTAGCCTGATTTCATTATAATTATTAAATCGATTTTATAGGCGTTTTTAGGGTTCCGTACCTCAAATGGGAATAAAAACGAAACCCTTATAAGATCAGTCGTGCGTCTGTCTGGCCGTATGACACAGCCGATTTTCTCAGACGCTATGCAACGTAGAAATTTCAAATAAGGCATGGCAATACATCTCATAGACGCGTATATTTTGCACAAATTAACAATTCAGAATATTCATATAATACTTGAAGAGGGGGCAAATGAGGTACTCGCACAAAAAAAAATGAGGGGTGAAGGTACCAAAGGCGCTAACCCACAATTTTCCAAAATGCGTTTTTTTTTTTGCATTTCCGGCCAGTTTGAAGGTTTCCTAACACGTAGCCGTTTACAAAACATCAAAATTGTTAATAGTTTTCCTATTAAAAATCAACGAAATCGTGAAAAGTCGTATCTGCAGGGGCGCGGTGGTACCAAAGGCGCTAACTGCTTTTCGGGTCTTTGGAAAATCGACGTTTTTCTGTAAAGATCCGAGGTTGTAGAAAGAATGGCTGAACGGAAATTCGTTTTACCGACTGTCTCTAAAAGAGGGAATTCAGCCGAAGTTTTCCACCCAAAATATTTTGCTTACGTCGAAAAGTACGTAATCGAGCCGCAGAAACGTGGACCCGCGCTGTTGTTGTTCCGTGTTCAAGTAATTTTTCGGCAATGAATAAAAAGAGGTTTCCAATTTTGCAAAAGCCCATAACACTCGTTAACGTGTCACAAATTCGACTGTCAAAACCGCAATACGATAAGACGATCATTGGCGTAGATGTGCCACGAAACACGCAAGCGCGCGAGAAGCGGCGAGCAATACGTGACGTAGCATCGGGCGAACAGCGCTCGTGACTTGCGGATAGCGCCTTTGGTACCTTCGCGCACCTAGCAGTTTGCCCCCTAGCCACCTTTCAAACGCTATAACTTTTGAACGGATTGTTTTTTTTTTGGCTAAAATTTTCAGGAAAGGCGTAAATTGGGTTTCCGCGGAAACCATTTTAAGGTTTCGATAAATAATGCAGTACTTTTCGAACGCGAACGTTTTTTCGCCGGCCTGTAAAATGTGTTGCTTTGTGGGTTAGCGCCTTTGGTACCTTTCCCCTTCAAATGTATTTCATGTATCATGTGGGGTATCATTCGAAAGGGCTGGCTACGTGAAATACAAAAGTATTTTTTTTATAAGCTTGAAAAGCACGGTTAAGAAGATATGCTGTAAAAAATATGCGAAAATAACACGCCCCCCCCTTCCCTGTATTTCTGAAAGTGCTGATTCGAAATTTTTTGAAAAATCAAGGAATACAGCGCCTGACTTGAACTTCACCGGAAAATTATACCGAAAGTCCTGGGTTTCATAGATTTCTAGAAATTAATTTTACAAATTCATTTTTAAATTGCGGTCGACTGGAAACCGGAAGAGTCGCGCGCGAGAAAGACCCAGCAGATCACTCTTGCGCCCACTCCGACGAGGACAGCGCCACAGCAGTTTTATCGAAATTTTTCTTCTTCCGTTTGTCACATACCAGGCCCCCGGTACTGCTATGCTCGCCTACTGAAATGAAGTGGCACGAGAGTTGAAAGTTGCCGGGTGCGGCGCTGGCTGTTCAGAGGGCCGACTATCGTTGACAGTTTGCTTTCAATTGCATAGGAAAAATCGTAATCTCATTTCTTTTTGATCGTTTTAAATTGTTTTCGAAGGTTTTTTTGTCAAAAAATATATCGTCGAACATAATGTGAGTTTAAAAAATTGCATTTATGCCATTTATTTATAATAATGTAATTATGATACTGCTTGGACATATTTAAATTCTATAGTTTTTATAGTTTATAGTTTTTACATTATAGCTGCCTGCAGTTACGGGTGTGTTTAAAATTTCAAATTAATTATCGTGCGTACACGGCTGACGCGCCGCGCCCAGCCGAGCACGTAGACCGTAGCGGCGCCAGAACTTTAAACGCGTTTATCTCGAAACAGCATTTTGCGCTAGCTTAACCACGATAACTCAACAACGGTTGATGATATCACCTTGTTTTTTTTTTTCAAAATAAAGCTATCAATGTTCTCTAGCAAGTGAATCGAACTCTATGCAAAAAAATTATTTTTTTATTATTCTTATTAAGCAACAAATGTCAAAAAATGTCGGCCGGTTTTCGATTTTTTTCGAATTTTCGCCGCCATTTTCGTAATTTACATGGGTTTTCAAAAAATTGAGGTTCCGTTCGTAGAGTAACATGTTCCGAAGAAAATGATGGCGTTTGAAAATGTGCCGAAACTTGAATCGGCCACCCGGAATCGTGGTTAAGCGGAAGCAATGCGTGAGACGCGTCGCCATCTTTATCAGCCCGTATTTCCTTTGAATATTTATATTTTTTGAGTTGTGACCTGCGAATTTGATAGCCGAAATGTCAATGAAAACATTGCAAAAAAGGAAATTTATGTACGTTGTTTCGTTTCTTCACAAATGCCATTTGAATTTTATCGCATTTTCGGCCAATTCTTGCTGCCTAGTCTTAATATGATAAAATATTTTTTTTCCGAAAAACATGTCAGCGGATAAATGATGTTGAGCTTCGCTTTACGAATGACAGTTCTTGATTTTACATACATCTTATACATTAGGTTTTTGACGACTTTAACTAATTCATGAAAAAAAAAAAAATTCCATACAGTTTGGGACCTCCGTCAATCAGGAACCACACCGATATTTTCTATCAAAGAAATGGAAGATTACGTTAGCACAATGATTACAAACAGCGACAACAAATATCTCGTTTGCGCGTGCGGTGACGGTTCACTAATGACGATAAATATACCAGCGAGGAAGCTGCACATTCAATCCGAAGATTACGACGAAGAATTTACCTGTCTTGGTTTGTTCAAATCTGAGTCCAAATTGCTAGCAGCTACGAGCAAAGGAAAGATGTACGTCTTCAACTGGGGTGCGTTTGGGCTACATTCGGACGAGTCTCCTAGTCTCACGAAGAAAGCTATAAATTGTATGGTTCCCATTACCGACCACATTGTGGTTACCGGCGGTGAAGACGGCATACTCAGGTACTAAATACAAGTTTGATTAAATATGAAAATATGAAAAGCACATTGAGGTTGTTGTGGGCCGTCTAGCCGTCGGGGGTGAAGCGTGAGGGGGGCTGCCTATGCTTATGCACGGAACCGATTAATGGTTCTCAACCGTTTGTCGTCAAATTATCGTCGTATTTAATGTCATTTTTCGAGTCAAAAAATCCACATCGGTGTAAAAAAATATGCATTTTTTCACAAAGTGATGGTTACAGGAATTATTTCTATTAGTTTGTGACATTGTTTTCGATAATTCGTTGCAGAGATTAATTATTGCAAGACGAACTGGCAACAACGTAAATTATGTTTAATTAATTAGTTGAGCAGCAGTGTCGCACAGCAGTGTCATATACGCGCCTCGTTCCTAGCCTCAAAATCGAAGTGTTTGTTTATCAACCATGAACATCGGTCCGGGAAAAACATTCCTGTCTGAATTAACTTCGTGGCCACATGCATAATTAACGAATGTCGCTGAGGTAGGGAGCGCTTGTGCCAGCTACGCTGTTGCCATGTTTCCGAAGCCTTATATTTTTTGTGCTCAATTTTCGGAAAATTCACGATTAAAATCATGGAATAACTGTGAATCGGTAATGTAAATTATTATTCTCAAGGCACCAAAAGTTAGTCCGATATTTCATTTAACCGTATCTGATTTTTCAACTCCATGGCATCATTTTCTCGGCAGATATATATATATATATATATATAATATACTGAAAAATGTTCGGAACATTCCCACAAGCATAATGTAACAAGCACACCAAATACCCCAACTTTGCGATTCTTTTTCTAAATAACTGTACTGTGGATTGTTTTGAAATTTGACAGGTTGATTAGTAAAGGGATCATGAACGTTCACAAAAAATTTCATCTTACAAGGGGACCTCACGACGTGGTAATTTTTGTTTAGAGCAAGACTCCAGTCAACAAAAGATCATTACCAGCGATGTCATTTGTGAAAGTAATAGGACGCACTATTTTTTTGTTTTCGTGAAAAATGGATTTGAAAAATATTGTAACTCTTATATAGACTGTTCATAGCGACCATTTCAATCATCCGCGATAGATGCGGTGGTAAGCTGCTCGGTTAGAAACCCTAACGTTGCGGGTTCGAGTCCCGCTGAAGTCATTTTTTTCTCATGTTTCACTCTGTATGAATCAAAATGTCCATTCGTACAATTCGTTTATAATATTCAATGATATTATGCCAATTGAATTACATTTGATATTTATTTTCGATGGAAAAACGGTTTTTCACGTATCTTTCTGTCTTCCTCATCGCAAATTGTCCCTTATTCATTCGTTGAAAAAATGTACGTTGTATTTGAAATAAAATTAATTTCCGGGAAGTTACAGGAAAATACAACTGTGGGATAATTATCATTTCTATTTGAATTTTACGAAGCTGACATAATATGCCTTCGCACATTGCTTCCGCAATCATCGGCAGGACTCGAACCCGCAACGTTACGGTTGCTAACGAAGCACCTTACTAATGTAGCTGTCGCGGCGCTTGAGATGGTCGCCGTGAACGATCTATATGAGAGTTACAATATTTTTCAAATCCATTTTCTCGAAGACAAGAAAAAAGTGCGTCCTATTATTTTCACGAATTACATTACTGGTAATGACCTTTGGTTGACAAGGGTCTCGATCCAAACAAAAATTACCACGTCGTAAGGCCCCCTTGTCAGTGGCATCATTTCGTCCTAACCCCACAACAACCTTAACTTATTTCCTATGTTTTTAGTAGTTGTAAAAAATCAGTTTGGATAGGAACAGAGATTTTAACGCTGGGTGGGGCTCGAAGTTCAGAATAAGCAATGTTCAGAAAGGCCAAAATTTCGAACGCGCAATGCTTCGAACGACAATGTTACGAACGGTCGCAGCGCAGAATGAAATTGTTTCGAATGGTCAAAATTTCGAATCGCATCGTAGCCTTCCGAACGCCTACCTTTCGAGCTTTCCCACGCGTAAATTATGGAAGTTAGATGGATGCCGTCGCGGACTTTTTTATAGGAAATTTATTTATCTACAACATTGTTTATGTGAACTTTTTGTCTATATGGCGTTTATCCAGCGTTTGGACAGAAACAAATAAAACGATAAGAAAATCGATGCATTTTTACCTTCCCGTCAAAACGCTGGTTAAACAACGCTACATAGACCAAAAGTTCACATGAACAATGTTGTAGAGAATTGAATTTCCTATAAAAAAGTCAGTGACGGCATATATCTAACTGTGATAATTTACGCTAATTTTTAAATTAACGATAATTTATAGGAAATTTAATTCTCTACAGCATTGTTCATGTGAACTTTCGGTCTATATAGCGTTCTTTAACCAGCGTTTTGACGGGAAGGTAAAAATGCATCGATTTTCTTATCGTTTTATTTGTTTCTATCCAAACGCTGGATAGACAACGCTATATAGACAAAAAGTTCACATGAACAATGTTGTAGGGAAATACATTTCCTATAAAAAAGTCCGCGACGGCATATATCTAACTTTCATAATTTACGCGTAGGAAAGCTCGAAAGGTAGGCGTTCGGAAGGCTACAATGCGATTCGAAATTTTGACCCTTCGAAACAATTTCATTGTGCGCCGCGACCGTTCGTAACATTGTCGTTCGAAGCATTGCGCGTTCGAAATTTTGGCCTTTCTGAACATTGCTCATTCTGAACTTCGAGCCACACCCATGTTGAGCTTATTATTTTATGTGTATTTTTTTTTATAGAGCGTCAAGCGTTTTCCCTCACAGACATCTGGGTATAGTGGGGCAGCATAATTTTTCGATCGAATCGCTCGATATTTCTCACGACGGAGCCCTGATAGCTTCCGCTTCGCACGACAATGACGTCAGCTTCTGGAACGTCAAGTATTTTGAGACGCACAATATTGCCAATCCGATAAAAGGCGGAAAGCAGAAGCAATTGAAACACAATCTACCCAGTAGCAATATGAGTAACGCATCGGATTTCTTCGCTGATCTTTGAACAGAACCATGTAAACAACGCCGACGATGAATAATCTACCGAAATAAAGTTATCCTCGTGACACGAATTCCATTCACGAAAGACTTCTTGTATTGATTCTCGATTCAACGGAACCAACAGAGTAAAAAAAACCAAACGAGAAGACTGTATATTAGGGTGGTCCTTATTTGACTTGAAAAAAAATTCAAGTTCTCCACTCGCCATAAAGTTCGAAAATATAAAAAATTAATTTCCGTAAGTTTGTTTCGATTTTCCTTTCATTGCCTTGGTTTGACTGAATTGATAGGAAAGTTGAAAAAAAAATTTAATCATTTCCCAGTGAACACAATTATGTAAAACTGATGTCAGGATGACATCGTGCCACGTCATGATTTACGTAATATGTGTGTCATATATGAGTCATATATGACTCATAATTTCCCACTTCCTGACGTAAGATTTTGACGTAAGATAGATGACGTAAATATGACATCTGATTGACATCATTATGACTTGACTGGCGTCAGAATGACATAACTCTGATGTCATAGGAAAGTAAAGATGCTACCGGATGCTTACAAAAATATGACGTCCAGCTGACTTACTTGTCATTTAGCTGACGTCACATATGACATGAATTTGAGGTAATATATTGATGTAAAGTAGGGTCCAAACGCGTAAATCACTGTGACGTATTCATAGCATGATTATAAAATACCTCAAGTTTTGATGATTAAATGCTTACAATAATGTGATATTTAACTGACATAAGAAATAATTCACATTAGTAACTCCAAAGAATTGAATATTTATTTAGTAAAAAAGCGTAATAATCCAGAATTGATAACTATTACAACAGACCTTGTACAGTCTAAATGTTTATATTTTCCAATTATAAATAGTGATTATCTTGTTACTGTACCTTTATTACAATATACGATAATTAATTTTGAAATTGGTATACACATTTTATTTATAATAATCCTGATCTGTTTGATGTTAAAAATATATTTAATTTTTGCGTTTAAAGAGAATTCGCGGTATAAGTGAAATTTAGACACTATATATAAAATTAAAAATTAAGACCGTCATACCCGAAATTTTACTAATCGATTATTGAATCAATACATAATACAACTAATACACAAATAAGGGCATTGTGTATTTTTATACAGTCGTGACATTAATACTATGTCAGTTGTATATAAGAGAATAACTCGGAGCTGATGCGTAAGTATGACGTTAATCGTACTTTAATTTTACGTAACGATATGAGCCCTCTCTGACGTAAGCATATGACGGTATTATGATATCTCTTTGACGTCAGAATATGACTTGTAATTTATGTAAATTTATGATTTATTTCTTACCTAAATAGTATATAAATAAATGACTTTGATGTGACGTCACAGTATGATAGGGGTAGGATATAATATTTACGTAATATTTGAGTCACAATTATGACGTCATATAAAAGTCAAATTTAAGGTCAGAAATATGTCATAATGATGTTATACTATATGATATCACATGAAAGTCATTAATAAAGTCATTTTTATGTCATATCTATGTAAAAATTGTATGACCTCTTTGTGACCTATCTATGACGTCATATGAAGGTCATATGTTCACTGGGAAATGAACCCAATGACCTCGAAACTGCTCGAAACGTAAAGATCTGCAAAAAAAAAAACGATTCTCGATTTCCGGGGTCATCACAATAACTTCCCTATAATCGGGAAAATAATAATCATTAAAATCGGTCCATAACCGGCGAAGATATCGCGTCACATACACACAAAAAATGAAATTGTAAAAAAAGTAAAATCGATGTCGAATTGATAACCTCCTCCTTTTTGCTTCCTCATAGAGGAAGATTTGTTTTCGTGAAATTTTTTTTTTTTCGAGATGTTCATGAAAACGTGTTCAGTATGTCTCAAAACACCTAAAAAACACATTTAGAAAAAATGTCCGGATGTATGTGTGTATGTGTGTGTGTGTGTGTGTGTGTGTGTGTGTGTGTGTGTGTGTGTGTGTGTGTGTGTGTGTGTGTGTGTGTGTGTGTGTGTGTGTGTGTGTGTGTGTGTGTGTGTGTGTGTGTGTGTGTGTGTGTGTGTGTGTGTGTGTGTGTGTGTGTGTGTGTGTGTGTGTGTGTGTGTGTGTGTGTGTGTGTGTGTGTGTGTGTGTGTGTGTGTGTGTGTGTGTGTGTGTGTGTGTGTGTGTGTGTGTGTGTGTGTGTGTGTGTGTGTGTGTGTGTGTGTGTGTGTGTGTGTGTGTGTGTGTGTGTGTGTGTGTGTGTGTGTGTGTGTGTGTGTGTGTGTGTGTGTGTGTGTGTGTGTGTGTGTGTGTGTGTGTGTGTGTGTGTGTGTGTGTGTGTGTGTGTGTGTGTGTGTGTGTGTGTGTGTGTGTGTGTGTGTGTGTGTGTGTGTGTGTGTGTGTGTGTGTGTGTGTGTGTGTGTGTGTGTGTGTGTGTGTGTGTGTGTGTGTGTGTGTGTGTGTGTGTGTGTGTGTGTGTGTGTGTGTGTGTGTGTGTGTGTGTGTGTGTGTGTGTGTGTGTGTGTGTGTGTGTGTGTGTGTGTGTGTGTGTGTGTGTGTGTGTGTGTGTGTGTGTGTGTGTGTGTGTGTGTGTGTGTGTGTGTGTGTGTGTGTGTGTGTGTGTGTGTGTGTGTGTGTGTGTGTGTGTGTGTGTGTGTGTGTGTGTGTGTGTGTGTGTGTGTGTGTGTGTGTGTGTGTGTGTGTGTGTGTGTGTGTGTGTGTGTGTGTGTGTGTGTGTGTGTGTGTGTGTGTGTGTGTGTGTGTGTGTGTGTGTGTGTGTGTGTGTGTGTGTGTGTGTGTGTGTGTGTGTGTGTGTGTGTGTGTGTGTGTGTGTGTGTGTGTGTGTGTGTGTGTGTGTGTGTGTGTGTGTGTGTGTGTGTGTGTGTGTGTGTGTGTGTGTGTGTGTGTGTGTGTGTGTGTGTGTGTGTGTGTGTGTGTGTGTGTGTGTGTGTGTGTGTGTGTGTGTGTGTGTGTGTGTGTGTGTGTGTGTGTGTGTGTGTGTGTGTGTGTGTGTGTGTGTGTGTGTGTGTGTGTGTGTGTGTGTGTGTGTGTGTGTGTGTGTGTGTGTGTGTGTGTGTGTGTGTGTGTGTGTGTGTGTGTGTGTGTGTGTGTGTGTGTGTGTGTGTGTGTGTGTGTGTGTGTGTGTGTGTGTGTGTGTGTGTGTGTGTGTGTGTGTGTGTGTGTGTGTGTGTGTGTGTGTGTGTGTGTGTGTGTGTGTGTGTGTGTGTGTGTGTGTGTGTGTGTGTGTGTGTGTGTGTGTGTGTGTGTGTGTGTGTGTGTGTGTGTGTGTGTGTGTGTGTGTGTGTGTGTGTGTGTGTGTGTGTGTGTGTGTGTGTGTGTGTGTGTGTGTGTGTGTGTGTGTGTGTGTGTGTGTGTGTGTGTGTGTGTGTGTGTGTGTGTGTGTGTGTGTGTGTGTGTGTGTGTGTGTGTGTGTGTGTGTGTGTGTGTGTGTGTGTGTGTGTGTGTGTGTGTGTGTGTGTGTGTGTGTGTGTGTGTGTGTGTGTGTGTGTGTGTGTGTGTGTGTGTGTGTGTGTGTGTGTGTGTGTGTGTGTGTGTGTGTGTGTGTGTGTGTGTGTGTGTGTGTGTGTGTGTGTGTGTGTGTGTGTGTGTGTGTGTGTGTGTGTGTGTGTGTGTGTGTGTGTGTGTGTGTGTGTGTGTGTGTGTGTGTGTGTGTGTGTGTGTGTGTGTGTGTGTGTGTGTGTGTGTGTGTGTGTGTGTGTGTGTGTGTGTGTGTGTGTGTGTGTGTGTGTGTGTGTGTGTGTGTGTGTGTGTGTGTGTGTGTGTGTGTGTGTGTGTGTGTGTGTGTGTGTGTGTGTGTGTGTGTGTGTGTGTGTGTGTGTGTGTGTGTGTGTGTGTGTGTGTGTGTGTGTGTGTGTGTGTGTGTGTGTGTGTGTGTGTGTGTGTGTGTGTGTGTGTGTGTGTGTGTGTGTGTGTGTGTGTGTGTGTGTGTGTGTGTGTGTGTGTGTGTGTGTGTGTGTGTGTGTGTGTGTGTGTGTGTGTGTGTGTGTGTGTGTGTGTGTGTGTGTGTGTGTGTGTGTGTGTGTGTGTGTGTGTGTGTGTGTGTGTGTGTGTGTGTGTGTGTGTGTGTGTGTGTGTGTGTGTGTGTGTGTGTGTGTGTGTGTGTGTGTGTGTGTGTGTGTGTGTGTGTGTGTGTGTGTGTGTGTGTGTGTGTGTGTGTGTGTGTGTGTGTGTGTGTGTGTGTGTGTGTGTGTGTGTGTGTGTGTGTGTGTGTGTGTGTGTGTGTGTGTGTGTGTGTGTGTGTGTGTGTGTGTGTGTGTGTGTGTGTGTGTGTGTGTGTGTGTGTGTGTGTGTGTGTGTGTGTGTGTGTGTGTGTGTGTGTGTGTGTGTGTGTGTGTGTGTGTGTGTGTGTGTGTGTGTGTGTGTGTGTGTGTGTGTGTGTGTGTGTGTGTGTGTGTGTGTGTGTGTGTGTGTGTGTGTGTGTGTGTGTGTGTGTGTGTGTGTGTGTGTGTGTGTGTGTGTGTGTGTGTGTGTGTGTGTGTGTGTGTGTGTGTGTGTGTGTGTGTGTGTGTGTGTGTGTGTGTGTGTGTGTGTGTGTGTGTGTGTGTGTGTGTGTGTGTGTGTGTGTGTGTGTGTGTGTGTGTGTGTGTGTGTGTGTGTGTGTGTGTGTGTGTGTGTGTGTGTGTGTGTGTGTGTGTGTGTGTGTGTGTGTGTGTGTGTGTGTGTGTGTGTGTGTGTGTGTGTGTGTGTGTGTGTGTGTGTGTGTGTGTGTGTGTGTGTGTGTGTGTGTGTGTGTGTGTGTGTGTGTGTGTGTGTGTGTGTGTGTGTGTGTGTGTGTGTGTGTGTGTGTGTGTGTGTGTGTGTGTGTGTGTGTGTGTGTGTGTGTGTGTGTGTGTGTGTGTGTGTGTGTGTGTGTGTGTGTGTGTGTGTGTGTGTGTGTGTGTGTGTGTGTGTGTGTGTGTGTGTGTGTGTGTGTGTGTGTGTGTGTGTGTGTGTGTGTGTGTGTGTGTGTGTGTGTGTGTGTGTGTGTGTGTGTGTGTGTGTGTGTGTGTGTGTGTGTGTGTGTGTGTGTGTGTGTGTGTGTGTGTGTGTGTGTGTGTGTGTGTGTGTGTGTGTGTGTGTGTGTGTGTGTGTGTGTGTGTGTGTGTGTGTGTGTGTGTGTGTGTGTGTGTGTGTGTGTGTGTGTGTGTGTGTGTGTGTGTGTGTGTGTGTGTGTGTGTGTGTGTGTGTGTGTGTGTGTGTGTGTGTGTGTGTGTGTGTGTGTGTGTGTGTGTGTGTGTGTGTGTGTGTGTGTGTGTGTGTGTGTGTGTGTGTGTGTGTGTGTGTGTGTGTGTGTGTGTGTGTGTGTGTGTGTGTGTGTGTGTGTGTGTGTGTGTGTGTGTGTGTGTGTGTGTGTGTGTGTGTGTGTGTGTGTGTGTGTGTGTGTGTGTGTGTGTGTGTGTGTGTGTGTGTGTGTGTGTGTGTGTGTGTGTGTGTGTGTGTGTGTGTGTGTGTGTGTGTGTGTGTGTGTGTGTGTGTGTGTGTGTGTGTGTGTGTGTGTGTGTGTGTGTGTGTGTGTGTGTGTGTGTGTGTGTGTGTGTGTGTGTGTGTGTGTGTGTGTGTGTGTGTGTGTGTGTGTGTGTGTGTGTGTGTGTGTGTGTGTGTGTGTGTGTGTGTGTGTGTGTGTGTGTGTGTGTGTGTGTGTGTGTGTGTGTGTGTGTGTGTGTGTGTGTGTGTGTGTGTGTGTGTGTGTGTGTGTGTGTGTGTGTGTGTGTGTGTGTGTGTGTGTGTGTGTGTGTGTGTGTGTGTGTGTGTGTGTGTGTGTGTGTGTGTGTGTGTGTGTGTGTGTGTGTGTGTGTGTGTGTGTGTGTGTGTGTGTGTGTGTGTGTGTGTGTGTGTGTGTGTGTGTGTGTGTGTGTGTGTGTGTGTGTGTGTGTGTGTGTGTGTGTGTGTGTGTGTGTGTGTGTGTGTGTGTGTGTGTGTGTGTGTGTGTGTGTGTGTGTGTGTGTGTGTGTGTGTGTGTGTGTGTGTGTGTGTGTGTGTGTGTGTGTGTGTGTGTGTGTGTGTGTGTGTGTGTGTGTGTGTGTGTGTGTGTGTGTGTGTGTGTGTGTGTGTGTGTGTGTGTGTGTGTGTGTGTGTGTGTGTGTGTGTGTGTGTGTGTGTGTGTGTGTGTGTGTGTGTGTGTGTGTGTGTGTGTGTGTGTGTGTGTGTGTGTGTGTGTGTGTGTGTGTGTGTGTGTGTGTGTGTGTGTGTGTGTGTGTGTGTGTGTGTGTGTGTGTGTGTGTGTGTGTGTGTGTGTGTGTGTGTGTGTGTGTGTGTGTGTGTGTGTGTGTGTGTGTGTGTGTGTGTGTGTGTGTGTGTGTGTGTGTGTGTGTGTGTGTGTGTGTGTGTGTGTGTGTGTGTGTGTGTGTGTGTGTGTGTGTGTGTGTGTGTGTGTGTGTGTGTGTGTGTGTGTGTGTGTGTGTGTGTGTGTGTGTGTGTGTGTGTGTGTGTGTGTGTGTGTGTGTGTGTGTGTGTGTGTGTGTGTGTGTGTGTGTGTGTGTGTGTGTGTGTGTGTGTGTGTGTGTGTGTGTGTGTGTGTGTGTGTGTGTGTGTGTGTGTGTGTGTGTGTGTGTGTGTGTGTGTGTGTGTGTGTGTGTGTGTGTGTGTGTGTGTGTGTGTGTGTGTGTGTGTGTGTGTGTGTGTGTGTGTGTGTGTGTGTGTGTGTGTGTGTGTGTGTGTGTGTGTGTGTGTGTGTGTGTGTGTGTGTGTGTGTGTGTGTGTGTGTGTGTGTGTGTGTGTGTGTGTGTGTGTGTGTGTGTGTGTGTGTGTGTGTGTGTGTGTGTGTGTGTGTGTGTGTGTGTGTGTGTGTGTGTGTGTGTGTGTGTGTGTGTGTGTGTGTGTGTGTGTGTGTGTGTGTGTGTGTGTGTGTGTGTGTGTGTGTGTGTGTGTGTGTGTGTGTGTGTGTGTGTGTGTGTGTGTGTGTGTGTGTGTGTGTGTGTGTGTGTGTGTGTGTGTGTGTGTGTGTGTGTGTGTGTGTGTGTGTGTGTGTGTGTGTGTGTGTGTGTGTGTGTGTGTGTGTGTGTGTGTGTGTGTGTGTGTGTGTGTGTGTGTGTGTGTGTGTGTGTGTGTGTGTGTGTGTGTGTGTGTGTGTGTGTGTGTGTGTGTGTGTGTGTGTGTGTGTGTGTGTGTGTGTGTGTGTGTGTGTGTGTGTGTGTGTGTGTGTGTGTGTGTGTGTGTGTGTGTGTGTGTGTGTGTGTGTGTGTGTGTGTGTGTGTGTGTGTGTGTGTGTGTGTGTGTGTGTGTGTGTGTGTGTGTGTGTGTGTGTGTGTGTGTGTGTGTGTGTGTGTGTGTGTGTGTGTGTGTGTGTGTGTGTGTGTGTGTGTGTGTGTGTGTGTGTGTGTGTGTGTGTGTGTGTGTGTGTGTGTGTGTGTGTGTGTGTGTGTGTGTGTGTGTGTGTGTGTGTGTGTGTGTGTGTGTGTGTGTGTGTGTGTGTGTGTGTGTGTGTGTGTGTGTGTGTGTGTGTGTGTGTGTGTGTGTGTGTGTGTGTGTGTGTGTGTGTGTGTGTGTGTGTGTGTGTGTGTGTGTGTGTGTGTGTGTGTGTGTGTGTGTGTGTGTGTGTGTGTGTGTGTGTGTGTGTGTGTGTGTGTGTGTGTGTGTGTGTGTGTGTGTGTGTGTGTGTGTGTGTGTGTGTGTGTGTGTGTGTGTGTGTGTGTGTGTGTGTGTGTGTGTGTGTGTGTGTGTGTGTGTGTGTGTGTGTGTGTGTGTGTGTGTGTGTGTGTGTGTGTGTGTGTGTGTGTGTGTGTGTGTGTGTGTGTGTGTGTGTGTGTGTGTGTGTGTGTGTGTGTGTGTGTGTGTGTGTGTGTGTGTGTGTGTGTGTGTGTGTGTGTGTGTGTGTGTGTGTGTGTGTGTGTGTGTGTGTGTGTGTGTGTGTGTGTGTGTGTGTGTGTGTGTGTGTGTGTGTGTGTGTGTGTGTGTGTGTGTGTGTGTGTGTGTGTGTGTGTGTGTGTGTGTGTGTGTGTGTGTGTGTGTGTGTGTGTGTGTGTGTGTGTGTGTGTGTGTGTGTGTGTGTGTGTGTGTGTGTGTGTGTGTGTGTGTGTGTGTGTGTGTGTGTGTGTGTGTGTGTGTGTGTGTGTGTGTGTGTGTGTGTGTGTGTGTGTGTGTGTGTGTGTGTGTGTGTGTGTGTGTGTGTGTGTGTGTGTGTGTGTGTGTGTGTGTGTGTGTGTGTGTGTGTGTGTGTGTGTGTGTGTGTGTGTGTGTGTGTGTGTGTGTGTGTGTGTGTGTGTGTGTGTGTGTGTGTGTGTGTGTGTGTGTGTGTGTGTGTGTGTGTGTGTGTGTGTGTGTGTGTGTGTGTGTGTGTGTGTGTGTGTGTGTGTGTGTGTGTGTGTGTGTGTGTGTGTGTGTGTGTGTGTGTGTGTGTGTGTGTGTGTGTGTGTGTGTGTGTGTGTGTGTGTGTGTGTGTGTGTGTGTGTGTGTGTGTGTGTGTGTGTGTGTGTGTGTGTGTGTGTGTGTGTGTGTGTGTGTGTGTGTGTGTGTGTGTGTGTGTGTGTGTGTGTGTGTGTGTGTGTGTGTGTGTGTGTGTGTGTGTGTGTGTGTGTGTGTGTGTGTGTGTGTGTGTGTGTGTGTGTGTGTGTGTGTGTGTGTGTGTGTGTGTGTGTGTGTGTGTGTGTGTGTGTGTGTGTGTGTGTGTGTGTGTGTGTGTGTGTGTGTGTGTGTGTGTGTGTGTGTGTGTGTGTGTGTGTGTGTGTGTGTGTGTGTGTGTGTGTGTGTGTGTGTGTGTGTGTGTGTGTGTGTGTGTGTGTGTGTGTGTGTGTGTGTGTGTGTGTGTGTGTGTGTGTGTGTGTGTGTGTGTGTGTGTGTGTGTGTGTGTGTGTGTGTGTGTGTGTGTGTGTGTGTGTGTGTGTGTGTGTGTGTGTGTGTGTGTGTGTGTGTGTGTGTGTGTGTGTGTGTGTGTGTGTGTGTGTGTGTGTGTGTGTGTGTGTGTGTGTGTGTGTGTGTGTGTGTGTGTGTGTGTGTGTGTGTGTGTGTGTGTGTGTGTGTGTGTGTGTGTGTGTGTGTGTGTGTGTGTGTGTGTGTGTGTGTGTGTGTGTGTGTGTGTGTGTGTGTGTGTGTGTGTGTGTGTGTGTGTGTGTGTGTGTGTGTGTGTGTGTGTGTGTGTGTGTGTGTGTGTGTGTGTGTGTGTGTGTGTGTGTGTGTGTGTGTGTGTGTGTGTGTGTGTGTGTGTGTGTGTGTGTGTGTGTGTGTGTGTGTGTGTGTGTGTGTGTGTGTGTGTGTGTGTGTGTGTGTGTGTGTGTGTGTGTGTGTGTGTGTGTGTGTGTGTGTGTGTGTGTGTGTGTGTGTGTGTGTGTGTGTGTGTGTGTGTGTGTGTGTGTGTGTGTGTGTGTGTGTGTGTGTGTGTGTGTGTGTGTGTGTGTGTGTGTGTGTGTGTGTGTGTGTGTGTGTGTGTGTGTGTGTGTGTGTGTGTGTGTGTGTGTGTGTGTGTGTGTGTGTGTGTGTGTGTGGTGTGTGTGTGTGTGTGTGTGTGTGTGTGTGTGTGTGTGTGTGTGTGTGTGTGTGTGTGTGTGTGTGTGTGTGTGTGTGTGTGTGTGTGTGTGTGTGTGTGTGTGTGTGTGTGTGTGTGTGTGTGTGTGTGTGTGTGTGTGTGTGTGTGTGTGTGTGTGTGTGTGTGTGTGTGTGTGTGTGTGTGTGTGTGTGTGTGTGTGTGTGTGTGTGTGTGTGTGTGTGTGTGTGTGTGTGTGTGTGTGTGTGTGTGTGTGTGTGTGTGTGTGTGTGTGTGTGTGTGTGTGTGTGTGTGTGTGTGTGTGTGTGTGTGTGTGTGTGTGTGTGTGTGTGTGTGTGTGTGTGTGTGTGTGTGTGTGTGTGTGTGTGTGTGTGTGTGTGTGTGTGTGTGTGTGTGTGTGTGTGTGTGTGTGTGTGTGTGTGTGTGTGTGTGTGTGTGTGTGTGTGTGTGTGTGTGTGTGTGTGTGTGTGTGTGTGTGTGTGTGTGTGTGTGTGTGTGTGTGTGTGTGTGTGTGTGTGTGTGTGTGTGTGTGTGTGTGTGTGTGTGTGTGTGTGTGTGTGTGTGTGTGTGTGTGTGTGTGTGTGTGTGTGTGTGTGTGTGTGTGTGTGTGTGTGTGTGTGTGTGTGTGTGTGTGTGTGTGTGTGTGTGTGTGTGTGTGTGTGTGTGTGTGTGTGTGTGTGTGTGTGTGTGTGTGTGTGTGTGTGTGTGTGTGTGTGTGTGTGTGTGTGTGTGTGTGTGTGTGTGTGTGTGTGTGTGTGTGTGTGTGTGTGTGTGTGTGTGTGTGTGTGTGTGTGTGTGTGTGTGTGTGTGTGTGTGTGTGTGTGTGTGTGTGTGTGTGTGTGTGTGTGTGTGTGTGTGTGTGTGTGTGTGTGTGTGTGTGTGTGTGTGTGTGTGTGTGTGTGTGTGTGTGTGTGTGTGTGTGTGTGTGTGTGTGTGTGTGTGTGTGTGTGTGTGTGTGTGTGTGTGTGTGTGTGTGTGTGTGTGTGTGTGTGTGTGTGTGTGTGTGTGTGTGTGTGTGTGTGTGTGTGTGTGTGTGTGTGTGTGTGTGTGTGTGTGTGTGTGTGTGTGTGTGTGTGTGTGTGTGTGTGTGTGTGTGTGTGTGTGTGTGTGTGTGTGTGTGTGTTGTGGTTGTGTGTGTGTGTGTGTGTGTGTGTGTGTGTGTGTGTGTGTGTGTGTGTGTGTGTGTGTGTGTGTGTGTGTGTGTGTGTGTGTGTGTGTGTGTGTGTGTGTGTGTGTGTGTGTGTGTGTGTGTGTGTGTGTGTGTGTGTGTGTGTGTGTGTGTGTGGTGTGTGTGTGTGTGTGTGTGTGTGTGTGTGTGTGTGTGTGTGTGTGTGTGTGTGTGTGTGTGTGTGTGTGTGTGTGTGTGTGTGTGTGTGTGTGTGTGTGTGTGTGTGTGTGTGTGTGTGTGTGTGTGTGTGTGTGTGTGTGTGTGTGTGTGTGTGTGTGTGTGTGTGTGTGTGTGTGTGTGTGTGTGTGTGTGTGTGTGTGTGTGTGTGTGTGTGTGTGTGTGTGTGTGTGTGTGTGTGTGTGTGTGTGTGTGTGTGTGTGTGTGTGTGTGTGTGTGTGTGTGTGTGTGTGTGTGTGTGTGTGTGTGTGTGTGTGTGTGTGTGTGTGTGTGTGTGTGTGTGTGTGTGTGTGTGTGTGTGTGTGTGTGTGTGTGTGTGTGTGTGTGTGTGTGTGTGTGTGTGTGTGTGTGTGTGTGTGTGTGTGTGTGTGTGTGTGTGTGTGTGTGTGTGTGTGTGTGTGTGTGTGTGTGTGTGTGTGTGTGTGTGTGTGTGTGTGTGTGTGTGTGTTGTGTGTGTGTGTGTGTGTGTGTGTGTGTGTGTGTGTGTGTGT
>CAVLEH010000020.1:0-62636 GCA_963662125.1 Diplazon laetatorius | reverse complement strand
AATTACTATGGCGGAATTTGTCGAAAAAAGATGCGAAGATATGATTCCCGAGCTTGAGCAGATGGAACGTATAAAACTGTTCGAGAAACATGAGATCAGGTATTGTTGAGGTTAAGACTCGATGTTTTCTTTGTGTAAACTTGGCATTGATTATCTGAGAGAACATCTGTCGCGTTCGAATTATCGACAATCTTTTGTAAACCTCGCTTTAATCTCTGATCGTACTTTCAATCAGAGGGATCGCCAAAAAGCGAAAAGAGTACGAGTAGAAAATCCAGAGGCATACCAAGTGCAAGGAGGATTATCTGCGATACATACAGTACGAGATGGATTTGCTGAAGCTCGTAAAACAAAGGCGACAGGTGAACCATAGCTTTCATCATTGGCAAAATATTCATCGGATCGTCGGTTAATTATATTTTTTGTTTTGTCCATTCCAGAAATTTGGCATAACCTAGAAAAAATCTGACATTGATTACGCTATTGCCAACAAAGTCAATCGTTTATACAAGCAGGCTATATTCAAATTCCAGGATGACATAAGATTTTTTATTTTCTACATAAAAATTCTGCAAACATGTTGTAAGTTATTTTGTTACATCCATCGATGCGGAAAGTTTTTCCATCTATACATGTCATCTACACATATACACATATATAAAGTTTTCAAAGCTGCGTAAGCCGCATGATGGGCAGAATGCTGCAAGTCCATCAGGACAAACCAAAGTGTTGGCACATAACCGCACGCTGGGAATTAGAAGAGAGCAAGAACGTTCAGACCGCTCGCCAGTTTCTTTTGAGAGGATTGCACCATCATCCCGAATCGCAGCTGCTACTTACCGACGCATTTAAATTAGAACTCGACCAAGCGACAAACGACGCCGACAAAAAAGAAACTGCAATCGACGGCGATGACTCGACGAAACCCGGCGTAGCCGCCGACGACGACACGCCGCTCGGACACAAAAGGGCCCTCATTATTTACAAACAAGCTTTCAAACGAGTCAAAGATGTTCAATTTGTCGTGGAACTACTTAACCATCGCCAAGGGGTACGAACATACCGAACAGCTACAGAACAAAATTGTCAGGTATGAAATCAAAGTCATCCGCTACTTAACCGCCTTACTTATACTTATTCCCCCACAACTTACTACTCTTTGTCGTAGCGATCTGATCGAAGAATACTCTCACAAGCCGTTGATGTGGGACACGATGGCCCGTCGTGAACTCGAAGGTTTGTCACATCCTTCCGGCTACGACCAACCGATGGAAATCGATAATAACGATAATGCAACTTTGAGGGATCGTATAAGCACCTGCAACCAAGTTTATCTCGCCGCTGTCAAGAGAATAAAAACCGGGGAGATGTGGTCCATGTTTATAGATTGCATGATGGAAATAAATCACGATTCCACCTCATTGCCAAATTTCAAAAGAAAATTGTTAAAAACCGCGCTGCTACAGACCCATAACGCCAAGAAATTGCGCGAAAAATATTACATATACTGGGTACTGACTGTTTTTACTACGCGATGCCCCTCATTTTTCTCCGCACTTACTGTCATCGCGTTATTACTATGTTTTTCTTTTTTTCTTTGTTTCTAAAGATCGAGATGTTGAACAAAGGTGGAAAGGAAGATTCACAAAAACGATTGTACGAGGTTTTGAATTGGGGTACCGAGGCTTCACCTTCGAGTGTGTTAAACTTTGGCATGCGAAACTTGGTTATCTCATGACTTCGGCAAGAGATGCCGAAGCTGTCGCGGAATTCACCAAAGCCTCGGAGATTCTCGGTGAAAAATCATTGCCGCTCTGGAGAATGAGACTCATGGACGCACAAACCAAGAGTCGTGAAAAAGTCGAAGCTATTTTTGCTGCTGCCCTAAAATCACAGCCCAACATCGTCAAACAAATGAGACCGGCGTATATCGAGTGGCTAGTTTTGATGAAAGGTCTGCTCAATCGACCTTTTCTATTTTGTTCGTATAATATGTAAACCACCACTGACTCAACTGTTGTTGACTCGACTCTTTCAGGTATCGACGTTGCACGTAAATCGTACAACGAACTCTGTGTGCAACCACCGTCCAGTCTGGAACTTGACAAAAAAATGGCCTCGTTGGAATTGTTGCAGCCGGAAATTTCTCTGAAATACAATTCGGCAAAACCAACACCGACGTATGGATGGATTATATAATTTTCGAAATGAAACACGGAGATGCGCAAAAAGTGGCGGATCTTTACAGACGTGCGATAAAGACTCTCGAACCTGCGTTATCCGACATTTTTGTATCCGAGTATAGTCTTATAAAAGCCAATCCCGAATCGATTCAATCCATGATAATCCATGATAATCTTTGTAAATTGCTTCGACATAATAAATATCGATCGCGCGCGTGACAAACGCCAAATCGTACATAAAAAAAAAGAACAAAGAACAAAGATAATTAATTATCGAATTTGTTTTTTCACACAATATCCAATTTTTAAGACTCGATCGGTATCTCTTTTTCCATTCGAGTGAGCACGATGTTGCGATTCGTCTCGTTAGGTAGTTTCGTACGATCGCCAGTTTTTAAAGTTGATCTCATATCAAGGCACATTATATCCGTCATCAATGAGTGTTGCTTGTCATCGAGATTGCGATCGATTTTAACCGACAAACTCTCGAGACTGTTGTAACAAGCTCTGTGAAAAGGGAAAACAAAAAAAAAATCGCAAATCAATGAATATAAATAGCCAAGAAAATGAGTCCAATCAACGACTGGATCGAACCTTGTGCGATTGATCTGGCTCGTCAGATCTTCCACGGTTTGTCTCAATTGAAGAACCTCGTTCCCAAGTCCAAGTTCCGTTTCGTCGCGGCACAACTCGAAACCCGGACGATAAGTACGATTTTCGAGTCTGGTCTCGGCGCACTTGATTGACTCATTTTTTCCCATCAGAGCTTCTTCCAACCGGGTCAATTCTTTTTCAAGCAAATCCATTTCTTTCCGCATCTGCATTAAAAAAAAAAAAAATATCGTTAGTCACTAAGTTGAATGCAAGCTCGAATAAAAATAATAATAATAATAAGTCTTTGAATTTTTTCACCTTCAACTTTTGCCACTCCAACTCGTTTCTCGCCTTTTGAGTTTGATAAATTCTTTTACGCAACGCAAAATCCGTAACGTCTTGCTGGGCCTTGATATCGTTGGTTGCTCTCTCGCGCATAACGTGCATGGATTCGCGAAAACTACAAGTGTCACCTAGTTCGTTATCGGCCAAAAGTTTTATGTATCGGCAATGCTCCAACCAACTTTCGTAGCCCACGGATCTACGAAAATAAATATATTCTTTCTCAACCAAAACTATATATTACTAATTTATTATTTTATATAGTTATTATTGGGTTCTCCTTCATTTACTTATTAATGATTCTCAGAGCATTCGGTTTGTAACTGATACTGGCAGATGTACGATTCAAATCAAGATTCTCCTTCTCGATTCCGATCGATTCAATCTTGTCCTCCAAATCCAGATAAACTTTGAAACGAACTTCTTCCAAACGGTTCAACTTTTCCCAAGCTGCTTGAATTCTGTTGAAAAAAAAAAAAAACAAACATCTCAAGATTGAATTAACATTTGTTTTTGTTTTATTATATGGATTATATTGATTTACCTGTCGGTCAATAATTTTTTAACGCTCTCTATAACAGACAATTCCTTCTTCAATTCATTATAAGCCTCATCGTAAGCAAGCTCGGTTCCTCTTCGACAGTCTCTCATCGATATACACTGAGCGGTTATGTGCAAATGATGATTTATACTCTCAAGTTCTTTATCCGCATCTGCTCTCTCGTTTTTCAACAAATTTTTCTCCGACTCCAAACGATCCAACAATTTTTCCAATACTTGACGCCATCGCGACAATTCCGTGACTCTGAGTAAACCGATAAAACCAATGGAAGATTAACACAAAATGAAAATAAATAGCTAACCAATGGTGAGAGCCGGTTTACATCAGTGAAATAAATAAATAAATTGCCTGTCCGCGAGTCTGGCGTTGTTCATATATGTATCCCATTGCGTACTGACATCCGTTTCTCCGCGAATCTGTCTTCCAGAATTTCTCAATTCGAAAGCGTCTGAACTTCTCGTGTCCGCGGCTTGCTGAAGCTCCCATTGCTTTGCGTACCAATCCGGCAACCCTTTTGGCAAAATTATGATTGCATTATTATACATGCAACATGATAAATGATAAAAAATTATATGCGAATAAGATTAGTGACTTGCCTATATGAGGCGTAGGTTTTTCATACACGGAAACTGATTTAGCCATGGTTCGGAATCAAGTTCGTACTGGTTCGTACACCGTTTTCATGTACGAGTTTCCTTTTTTTTTTTCATTTATCAAAGACGAGATCGAGCGAGTAGGAGCAAGGCCTCAAACAATACACGTTGCTGGAGCAACCTACCCCTACGGTGTAAAAAATCAATCGAAAATTTAAACACCCGCGCTTGTTTAGCCGAACGTTCGGTGATTGGCCCCGTGTGGTGATAAGCGCCAATTCCGAGCGACGCTATGTACCGAAAGCTTGGAAGCGGGGTTGCCCGACTGCTTGTGACTGCTTGCCGACACTGGCCCGCGTATATCCTTGTTCTTGGTTGCACCGCTGCTTGCTTGGGGAATTGGGGATCAGTATCAGTGGTCTGACACTCAATGCTGAACGAGACGGAGTATTTTTTGGCTATCCCGGCTGTCGCTCTGATTGGCTGAGCTGTAACCCCTGGATTATGTTGCCAACATCATGGAACAACTGAAGAGTTTCTGTGGTTGGTATTCCTGGTTATTGAGATTCTTGAGATATTGAGTTACCAACAGTCGGTAACTTCATGGGGTGAATGCAAATTTAACCTCGCTTAGCTGGTATTTCAATATATGGATTAGTATGGGTATAACGTAATAAATGATTGACGTAAAACATATTTCAGGCAATGTTGTTTATTATTTCATCGATTTATTAACTTACAATTCGAAAATATTCTTCTCGCCGTGCTCAATTTCCTGAATATACATGAATTAACAATCAGGGTTATTCGCTACAAGTTTTTTTTTTAATGGGTTGCACTCGTGCCTGCAAACAAATAACGCATTTTCATTAACGATTGTTATTTTCTTTTTTTCAACAAAAAAAAATGCCTTGTTGGAAAAAAAAATCCCTCCCCTTATGTTTTTTTTCCGTAATACGCGATTATATGCAGATGCGCTTCAAGGTGATCCAAGGTCACCGCCGGTCATCGCGCTATCTCGCTCGCTCTTACGGCGAAGCCATGTAGCGCATCGCTTCCTATTTTTTCAACATTCGGTCTTGCAAAAATCAATTTCCGATGCAAGCTTCCTATATGGAAACCGACAAATCGGAATCGATTGAATCTATCGATCGAAGGCGAAATTATAATTTTTATGCGAGGGTTGAAAAAACGAAAGTTACTAACCTTCACTCGGTGGCAAGCGATGTTGAATTACGAACTAACACTACATATATGAAAAACGATAACCGAAAAAACCAACAAATTATAGTAACACAAAAAATAGTAATATGAATATCTTAATAAAAACTATATATAAAAACACAATGAAAAATATGAAAAATTAAATACTAAATATATAATGGAGAATGGCCGAATGTTGACATTCGCGGCAATCGGCGGCTGTCGGCGGCAATCGGATCCCCACCATTTCCCACATCGCTGGATATCTGAAATTTTCGTTTTCTCTGGGTGGTCAACCTCGCTGGTCATATCATATTTTTATTTTCTCCGTTTTCAGTTGGTACTAGGATGAGGGCAAAATCGCCTGACAAATAAAAAATGGTGGGGAGGCATATGGTGTCAGCCCCCTGGTCTCTATCGTTGACGTAAGCGCCGAAAGAAACCGTTGCTTTATTCACGATAAATTGGCTAATGTCGGCTGCATCGCACATGACGCAACCTTATGGATCGATCCAACATAGTCTCGCTGTTCCCGGCGGTGACCAACTCGTTCGAACGTCGAGACAAACGTTTTTGGAAAACGATTACGGTTTACGGCGATCGTCTTTACGACATGTTGCACTCGCAACGTCTGTACAATATTCGTCAGTACTTTGCACACTCGTGTTAACGGCTGGTTCGTAATAGTTGGCCGTGGGGCCGACAGGCGGAGCGGTTAGCGGCGGCACGGGTGTGAGCCAGTGAGCCGTTGCTGCGTGACGAAGAGTTAGTGAGTCGAAGGCAGTCCTGGCAGTCGGGCCAGGTAGGCAGCCGAAATACTAGTCGCGTCGAACGATAGTCGCGGGTAGCGAACGGACTAGAGAGAGCGAAGCGTGGCAGTGAGCCGCCATTACGGGTATCGGGGATACCCACGCGTACGAGTGGAAGACGCGTAGTCGGCCGCGTGTGCTTCCGAGAACGATATTAGTAGTTAATTACCTTCGTATACAAATATCCGTACCTATAATAATAATCAAAACATACTTACCTTTTTTAAACGTTGTGTATATTCATTTTTGCCGAGACTCCAACCTATCTCCTGACAAAGATTAACAATTCAGAAGTGGGATAAATAATCGTAAATCGCCGGGTAGTGTGTGCGGTCATCGTGAAGCCGCCGGAGTCGAGTAAAACCTGAAAATAAATTTTAGGAAAAAAAAAACGAAATCGGTCAACGATAGGGGATGGTAGCTACTAGACTTTCCACAGCTCGACACCGAACAGCCTGACTCCGCTAAACGCGGCTCCTGAACAGCCTGACTTCGCTACATCTCAGATATCTCGAGCGTGCGACGTCATAGCTTCAGATGACGGTTAAGATGTAGCGAAGTCAGGCTGTTCAGGAGCCGCGTTGAGCGGAGTCAGGCTGTTCGGCGTCAAGCTGTGGAAAGTCTAGTAGCTAGCATCCCGTGGGCGAGACGGTGGGCCACGCGTGGTTGTGTCGGGATGGTAGCTACTAGACTTTCCACAGCTTGACGCCGAACAGCCTGACTCCGCTCAACGCGGCTCCTGAACAGCCTGACTTCGCTACATCTTAACCGTCATCTGAAGCTATGACGTCACGCTCGAATTATCTGAGATGTAGCGAAGTCAGGCTGTTCAGGAGCCGCGTTGAGCGTCAATCGTACCGGTGGACGGGGCCGCGGGGTGAACACGGGCTCGAGCAACGGAGTTATCGGTGGACATGTGCGCGACAGTGACGGGCAAAATGACCGTATCACGGGTCAAGTGACCGAGGGAACGGGAGCATTCGATCCAATCGAATCTCGGGGATTGGGCGGCGATGAGCGAATTCCCGACCTCAGCGGCGTATCACAGGTGTCGGCGCCATCGTTACCGCCCCTTCATTCGTCGGCTCGTGAGTTAGACGTGGCACGGGCGCCACTAGTAGACGCGTTCCGTAGTCTGTTAACCAACGAAAATAGAGACGAGTCAATAGCGCAGCTGTTTGCTACGTTGGTGAGCACGCCGTCGCCAGCAAGCGCGCCAGCAATGATACCAACATACCACGTGATACCCGATTTATCACGGGCAATAGAAATGTTTTCGGGTGACGGAGACCACGGTCTTACATACAGGTCTGGAAACGAAGTCAAATTCTGCTAGTGGGGGAGGGTACCTTAGCGTCGACGCATTTAAAACTATCGATGCTACTAGACGGCGCTGTCGTCGGGGGATCAGCCTTAAACATAACCTCACATTTGATGTATAAACATTTACATTTGATATGTAGCAATATTCAGGGGTAAAATATTAATCTAATACATTCATGGGAATATAACGATCTTCGATCAATTTAATGAAATTACCAGTTTTGGCTCTCCTGTTTTATATTCAATTTTGAATATCGCTCCAGTTTACGCTTTAATAGGTTAGTACCGGGTTAGTATATCATGCGCATGGCCAAAGAAGAAAGATTACATGGAAGAACTACCCCCACCAGCTTCGTTTCCAGACCTGTATGTAAGACCGTGACGGAGACGGTGTAAGTGCGCGCGAGTGGATCGCGAACCTACAAGCAATGCATCAGTTGCACCAGTGGCCACTCGAATATTTGCTCGAGGCGGCGCGAACACATTTACGAGGTGGGGCGAAAGACTGCATGTGTGGTCACGTGGACAAATTAACGACGTGGGAGGAATTCGAAAGTGCGTTTCGCGAAACCTTCATAACAACGGACGATCAATCGACGCGTTGGTCGAGGATGAAGGAACGGGTCCAGGGTAAGACCGAGCAAAGAAGATGGATTACATGGAACCGTAATCTATCTCAGGATAGGCGAGAGAGCCTCGAGATCGGGGGGCACTACTGCCCCAGCGTGGCGCTGCTAACGCTGGGGCAGCTCGTCCGTGTGCACGCACACAGAAAATTCTCGCCTGACTCCGCCTCATTTTCGTGTCTCTCTTTTACTCACGGTTTGCATTGACGGGGGGCAGTCGGATGACTCACTCTTCCTTATATGCCCCAGCTATGGTTACGCGGTCTCTTTTCTCCTTACGGTCTACGTTGTGAGACACTCGGACGGCTCACTCTTTCTCATGTGCCCCAGCTCAGATCGAGCGGTCTCATCCCCACTGCCCCACTCGAACGCTGTATCAGCGAGGGGCGCCTATATATCTGTCATGCAAGCAGCTCGTTCTTCGAGAAATCAGAAAGGATCAAATTATTGTAGTTGTTGTTGTTGTTGTTGTTGTTGCTATTATTATTGTTAATAATAATAATTATTATTATTATCAATATTAGTATCATTAGTATTATTATTATGATTCGAGTCAAATAAAAAAAAAGAAGTTATACGAGTTTTTTCTTTTGCCAATTAACAATTTGTTTCAATAGTTTCTTATAAACAATTACAATTGGCAAAAGAAAAAACACGTGTAACTTCTTTTTTGATTTGCCTATGAATCCGATAGTTACTTCAACGTTATATGCTCTAGGCTTCTTGGCATGGGATCTGATGGAGTCAATTTGTTTATAACGGTTTTACACTAACGAATTAGACTCTGACGGAAAAATGCGTCATACATTGTTTGTATATTTTTTCGCGTAGAATCGATTGGCATACTTATTTTATCGAAATAATGATTTTCAGAACAATTTGTTTCAATAATTTCTTATAAACAATTGCAATTGACAAAAGAATAAACACGTGTGACTTCTATTTTGATTTGCCTATAAATCCGATAGTGCCATATGCTTTAGGCTTGGCATGAGTTTTAATGGGTTAACGCTCTATGGTCAAACGGTCGAAAACTTTAATTTGTTCTCCTATAGACCCCAACCAACGATAAGAAGAAAATTATGGATATTAGCACGAGGAACTCTATTCCTCGTGCTAAACGCTAACACGGCGAATACGGTTCCATGTAATCTATCTTCTTTGGACCGAGTCAGTGACGCAATATTTTCATGCGAAAGTGCGGTTATGTAACTATGCGCTAAACTTGTCGTTTCGTGAGATGAAGGCGGAAGTGCTGATCGGGTTGTGGTCTCGGGAGCTGACAAGTGCAGTCATGCCAACGAGTCAGCCGAACGAAACAAAATTGCTGCATGACATTCAATACTACGAGAACATTATTAACGAACGGGTCGGGCGTGTGAGGGGCGCGAGGGAGCGTTTCTCGGCGAAACCAAAACGAACGGACACGCGAACAGACACGGTTCCCGCGAGGCGGTCGGTCGAGGTGAAAACGGATCGTGATAACGCGAGAAATCGGGAGTCTTCGGGGAACCGCGGGGCAGTGCGGAAATGTTTCAATTGCCAGTCAGTGGGGCATTTTGCGCGCGAGTGTCCGGAGCCGAAGCGAGACGTTACCTGTTTCAAGTGCCGTAAGACGGGTCACATCAGCCGGGACCTGTGTGTCGAGTGGGGAACGGGCGGTGCGCACGGTGGGGGAACCCAACGACGCCGCATCGACGAAATATTTAAAAACCGCGAAAATCAACGGGCGTGAAATATTGACGTGAAATTTATTGACACGGGCAGTTCTGAGTGCACGATACGGGCGACGCGGATGCTAACGGAACAATTCACAATGCGACAAGAGTCGTCGGAATTGCGAGGGTTCGGTCCTCCGGAGTGCGTCGTCGTCAGTCCAGGTATTGTGATCGCGACGATTGAAATAGACGGGGTTGAAGTGCTCGAGGGGGTTGGGGTCAAAATCCAGAACGAGCAATGTTTAGAGAGGGCGAAAACCCGAACGCGCAATGCTTCGAATGAAAATGTTCAGAAAGGGCAAAACTTCGAAAAACTCACCCCCTGGTCCGTAGAAGCAGCCCCGAGATAAAAATCTATAGTTTTGATGAAATCGTCTCGTCCTTTGACGTGAGTATACAGTGAATTAGGTACTCGAAGAATACCCATCGTGCGATTTTAGTACTCATCCCCTTTGGCCGGAAAAATCATCCGGACTCCCGGAGTACGGAATACATTTGGACTCCGTACTCCGGGACTCCCGGAGTACGGAATACATTTGGACTCCGTACTCCGGGACTCCCGGAGTACGGAATACATTTGAACTCCGTACTCCGGACTCCCGGAGTACGGAATACATTTGGACTCCGTACTCCGGGAGTCCGGAGTACGGAATACATTCGTACTCCGTACTCCCACGCTTACCAAGTCCGGAGTACATTTGTACTCCGGGAGTACTCCCGTACTCCGGGAGTACAAATTTGCCCATCACTGGTAGCTGCATAATCGAAAGAAGCCGAAAATCTTCGACGATAAATTCGTTAATGACGATCATTTGCAATGATTCGCTCGATCGCAAGCGTATAATCGATTGATCGTCCCGAGGCGGAAAAAACCACGATCGTCAGACTTGATCAGCGAGAATTATTTCTCACCCGAAATAAGTTTGAAAAAAAAATGTTATAAAAAAAAACCGGAATAATTGCCGAAATTATACAGGAGCCACGTACGAAGGGAGACCGCCATATTATTTTACACCCTAAAAGAAGCATGAGATTTCGTCGGCATGCTGCTGCATCATCCGAATAAATCAGCAAAAAAAAAATTTAAAAAAACAACCATCGAATCTTTCTGCGCGCCAACAACAAAAACTCAATGACAATCAATCATTTTATCAATCAAGAAATTTCACTAAGTAATTATTTTTTTCTAAACTTTTTTTTGTTGTTTTGTTTGAACTTTCTATTTTTTAAAAATCAAACCAAAGATAATTAATAATAATAATAATAATAATAATAATAATAATAATAATAAACGAAGCACCGAGAATGTGGACGAACAATTATGTGATATGATGATTTAAAAATCGTGTATTATCACTAAAACTGTATCTCATTGACCCCCCGACTTGACAAGTGGAATCTATCCATCAATTGCTTATATACATTTTTTTTCTCCGGTTGGTGATGCTTTTAAATAATTTGGGTGAATTCGAGCATTGGCCAAGGACGACCACAATTTTTGGAATATCTAAAGTTTCGCTCCTTGGTTTTGGAGCCTCTTTAGAATAATTTTTATTTAGTTTCTTATGTATTCATTTAGTTTTTTTATATCTTGTGTTTTTTTTTTTTTTACTTGGGACGTGGACATTGCCGCGGTAAACGTTGGAGGATAGTCGGGGAGATCGCGTGGAGGTTAGTCGGGGTGTGGGCAGGGTGGGACGGTCGGGGAAGGGTCGCACACAGTGGAAAGGGGAGGGGGGAGGCAGACAGGAACGTCCTGGATGTAACGATGCGGAAGACGCGAGACACGCTTTTTTCCCTCTCTCGTCTCTACTCCTGGCCGAGAGTCTACGAGCCCCGCCGCAACCCTTCTCCCTCATTCGCGACCCCCTCCCCACGCCCCTCGACCCATTCTCATCCCCTTTAACTCGTCTCTCCGTCCTGCTCACTCTCTCGCGGATCCTCTTCAGCCAATGCTGTGCGAGGCCATGCCTCGCAAACCGAACACAAGAAAAATAAAAGGAAAGAAGGCGCAGTGGAAATGAGGCGTGGAGGAAGTGAGGTTAGAAAAAAAAAACAATACCGAGCTTTTGAGAAAAAAAGCGAAGAAAAAGCGAATAAAATTCCAATATCCACAACGTGTTGGAGAAGAAACTTCAAACACTATACAAAAACAGTGCGCTAGAGAGCGCAAAAATGGTTTAAACTTAGTTTAGATCGCGAGAACGAAAAAGATGAACTTGTCTCGAAAGCGCGGCAAACCGGAATCGCTCCATGGATGGAAGGAGCTCTATCTATGTATACTCGAGCCGGCCGAAATGTGGTCATAGTTCCAGGGCCGTCCGCTTCGGTGGCGCGTCGCGCCAATCGGTGAAACTGTAGGCCGCGAAAACAAGCTCATTGATTGATAATCTCTTTTATGCACGACAAACTCACCGGATTGGTCCACGGCTACCGACCTCAAATCGGCCACTTTGCGCCCGCTTCGCATGCATAAAATAACATGTTTTCACGGAAATTCGAACTGTTTCAAGACCTGAATATAAAACCGTGATCTATAGACGTATTTTATTTTTTATCAATATTATTTATTTATTTTAATTAATTTTTGTCATAGTTGAGTTGTGAAAGTTTGTGAAAAACCCATAAAATCACTTGATTCGTGATTGAATAATACAGAAACTGAAGATAGATGTCAAGACGCGTGACGAAGAAAACTTTAACGTAGAGTCGAGAACTTGGTCTTTTTACTGCCAAGATTTGAATAAAAATTATTTTCTGTATCAAAATTTTTTTTATTTAATTGTTTGTCCGATGGGTACAGTTAACTCCTTCGGTAATTGGGTTAATTATCGATAATGTGGTCGGACTGTCGTTCATGATTTCGGGTGAGAAGTCCGAGGGTGTTCCCAAAGATTTGAGAATTCGGTTTTTCGCGATCCAACGAGGATCAAAACGCTGTGCGCCCCGATTCGCGGGCATTGTGTATGATGAAACTACGCGTGGTAGATAATACGGGGTCGTATCCTGGATGTCCAGACTGTATCTGTTAATGTAATTCATGTTTTCGTTCGATACAACCATGCATCATTAATGATTACTCATTCCATGGGGACTGGAGGTAAGGAATACGATCGCGAGGTTAAAAAAAGGTTCGTAAAAGTGTGTAAGCCGAGCACCACTGAACACTTGAAAGGGAACCGAGATGAAGTTAGCGTCATGTGGGCTCGACCAATCAACTGTAGAGATAAAGTTAGCGTCATGCGGGCTCGACCAATCAACTACTGAGATTCTCAACTCATCGCTCACTTCACTTCAGTCCTCCGCAAGAGTAGTTTTCACGATTCGATAAGCACATTTAAACCGCGATTTCCACAGTCGTTCTTACTCCTTTCCTCCACTCTCCCTGATTTATTTCACGAAACAATAATTTATGAAATCGTCAAAAGCCACACCGTCGTTCCGATACTTGTGATGTCGCCCAATTCTGGTGGGTGTTGTTCTGCGCCATGTGTTGATGCGTCGGACGGCGATTCAGCTGATCCGTGGATGGCGCTGCGATCGGACCGCGCGAAGGATTGAAACGCGTCGACGACCTAGCGTCATTTCGCGTATCACCGATGAGCGAATGAGCGCCCGCCGTTTGGTGGTCCATCGTGAGTTGATTCGAATGGCCGCGTTCGTCGATGGACGAACGCACCAACCCGGGACCCTCCATCGTCGCTGGTCTCGAAGACTCCATCGAACGAAGTTGAGCAATGTCCGCTCGAATTTTCGCATTTTTTTGTTTCAGCTGGTCGTAGGCCGCCATGAGGCCTTTCATTTGTCCGGCGAAGTAAAAGTACGTTCGCTTCATGTCCTCGTACTCGCTTTGCTGAAAAATTTTGAATTAATATCAATATTAATAATTGAAAATCAATATTTGGCAGAAAAATTTGCCAATCTAATATTTCTATATCCAAAGAAGTAAATATATAGTATCATAATGTGCGAAATGTGTAATTAAAATTTCAGCGTAACGACGAAGACACATCGCCGTTTGAGTCCCCTGAAAACGTGTCGCCTCGAGACATAGCTGCATCGCATTTTTCACATTTCCGAAATAATGTAACAGCGGCTGTGGCAATGGATTCACCAGAGGTAGAGTCTTAACTACAATCGCATTGCATTTCGGACACTGCTTCTCCACTGAATAACAAACAACACCGATATTATTATCGAAGTTTGAAATATAACTATTACTAAAATTACGGTGCGGAATCGACTTACCGTTGACGATGCACGTACTGCAAAAAATGTGCTGACATTGGGTCAACGAAAACTTTTTCTTCGATTTGTTCATCGAACAATAACACTTGTTGCAACGCAGCCAATTTTCCATATTCTCCATACCGAAGCCCAAAGCTGATCGATGAGAACAGTGTGTAGCGAAATCGACTGACTTCTTTGTTCGTTCGTCGCAGGCAGGGAGACTAGAGTAAAGGAGTCCGATCCCTTATGGCGCAATCGTCCCAAAAAACGTGACCCCAAAAAGCGAGGAACGGTGGTAGTTCCAATTGGGCCGCGTCGAGCGCTCTCGTCGCTCGGGAACTGACTGTGAAGGGTTGAACCGGTTGAACTTTCAATTCGTTTTTTGGCGCCCATAGGAGTCACCGATACTAGCGACGCCGTGTGCGCTGGCACGCAAGTAGCGGACCCGAGAGAGACATTTGATTGGCTCATGGCCCCAAGGTCACGTATACTAGCGACGCCGTGCGTTAAAAATGGGTCCTTGGATGGACCCAAGACCCTGTTGCAGTGGTCTTGCGCTCGCGCCAACTGTGGGCGGGCCGGTGACCCCGAGCAGAAGTGGCGCCGCCTGTGGCGGTGCAATCTTTTCCTCGCTTTTTCCGACCATTTTTTTAACACTGTGATCGGACTCCTTTACTCTAGTCCATGGGGGTGACACACAACACGCTCGCATGCATCCTTAATGTAGCTGGCCGCTAGTGGCGCTGGCATCCACGAGACCGGTGCGGCGGCTACAGCTGTATCAGACGTATAGGCAAAAATAAAACATACGCCGTTGTTCTCTCGACGATGTTCTCTCATTTTTTTTTCGTTTCTATCCGAAATTCGTTTTCGTTACTGAAAATGGTGAGGCGGTAGAGTTGGAAAAAAACCGAAAATCTCGATCGAAAAAATATATAAATATTTATTGGAATTATACGTATAGTGTATAACAAGGCGGTTTAACAAAAAATCAGGTTTTTTCAGTGACGCAAAACTTAGATGTTTGATTTTCATGATTACTTTCGTAACCGGATGTGCAACCCGGCACGATGCACGTCGGTATCGTAGTCTGACGATGCACACAACACTCAAGTTTTCTTTTTAATAACAATTTACTCGATTCACTGAATCGTCGTCGTGTTTTCCCTGGAGTTAGGGCGGTTAGGACTCTGCGGCCGGCGTCTGAAGACGAGATTCAAACAAATCGGTTACGTGACACCCAGCGCCACACTTCGGGACAGCTTCGACGGCTACATTAAGAATGCAAGTTTTCGTATCAGAATAAACGCGTGTGTCACCCCCACGGTCTTACATACAGGTCTGGAAACGAAGCTGGTGGGGGTAGTTCGCTTAACGTCGCCGAACTTAGGGTGACGTTGTAGCCACCAGGGCCGCGCTGCGATCGGGGGATCAACCATAGCATGCGCCATGCGCATGATATACTAACCCGGTACGCCCGGTACTAACCTATTAAAGCGTAAACTGGAGCGATATTCAAAATTGAATATAAAACAGGAGAGCCAAAACTGGTAATTTCATTAAATTTATCGAAGATCGTTATATTCCCATGAATGTTTTTATTTATTTATTTATTTATTTATTTATTTTCAACGGGACGCGTCCCTTTTATACATTTCAATTTATAGTCGAAAAAAAAAAATACATATATACATAGGTTTTCAATTCATTTTGCGATATATTAAAATATTAATCTAAAATGTTTTAGATTAATATTTTACCCCTGAATATTGCTACATATCAAATGTAAATGTTTATACATCAAATGTGAGGTTATGTTTAAGGCTGATCCCCCGACGACAGCGCCGTCTAGTAGCATCGATAGTTTTAAATGCGTCGACGCTAAGGTACCCTCCCCCACTACCAGAATTTGACTTCGTTTCCAGACCTGTATGTAAGACCGTGGTCACCCCCATGGCCGCAGAGCATCGAAACGATGTGGCGACTCCGTCCGCCGTACAAGTTGGCCGCGGAGCGGCACGTCGAGCGCGGACAAAAAGAGGTTGACAACCCACACAACTAGGGTTGATGAAAAGAGGTTGACAACCCACACGAGGAAAAATAGCAGCCGCATGGCGGCGCGTCGAGTCCGCAAAAAGCAGGTTTGCCAACTTGAAACCAAGAAGAAAGTATTATTATGATTATTACGACGACGTTGTTCGACGAAGCACACATAAAGGAACCTGAAAAATATCGTTGATTTAAAATCGTACTATTAAGAACAAAACACATTGTTGACGTGAAATATAATAAATATTCAATAACGACAATATTTTGTGAGTGGTATTAATACTCTAACCCCACAACGATGGGACATTGATAATAATAAAAAAAAAAAAACAGAAAAACCATAAAAACGAAAAAAAAAAAAGAAAGACATTGCAAAAAAATACGACGGACGCGCGCATCAGTTGAGTATGAATATTTCCGTTTTGTTTTCTTTCTATCTTTCCTTCTTTCTTCTCTTTTTTTTTATTATCATGATTATTCCTTTTTTTATTTCCACGTTCGTTCGTTCGTTCGTTCGTCGCACATTTTTTTTAAATGTTTTTTTTCATGTTTTCGTCTTATTATTAGGTGATATTTATTTTTTTGTTTTTTTTTTGTTTTTTTTTCAGGTTTAGACTCGGTTGAATCCACTATTTACGATCCACATGGATCCAATGACGCTTTTTTTTGTGAGCGCCTAGGTGCAAAAACGTTTAGGTCATTGACTTTCGATTTTATTTTTTTGGTTTTTTTTCAAACTCATTATTTCGAAGAGTTAAAAAAATATTAATTTGGAAAAAATGATGCGATCAAAGTATTCCATTTTATTGTAAATCGTTTTAAACTTTCTTACATCTGAATCTCCTTTATCCACGACAATCATCCCAAATACAATACAAATAACAACAATCATCTCAAATACAAAAAAATGTCTAATATCGCTATCAGTAATTGTAATTACTTAAATTATATATATATACATATGTACTTATAAACATAATATAACATAATAAACGAATCTTATAAAAAAATTTGAAAAAAAAACACGTCGAATTTATTTCTAGCGCAATCTGGTTATTTTCAAGCCTACGATCATATATAAATTAAAACATGAACGAAACAAAAAAAAATACAAAAAATACAGAAACGTATGAGAATATACACAAAGTGAAGTGAGTTTCACACTACAAACAAAAAATCCGTATTACGGAAGTACGTGGTCTACTCGTTATCATGTCATATAAATTGTTTTTTTTTCTTTCGCTACACAATTACGTTTTACGTCTTTTGTTTTTGCCCATGGGGTCTTACATTGTTTTTTTTTTTCTCGAAATTTTTTCTCGAAATTTTTTGTTTTTCGCGTTTCTTCGGAATCTACTTTGCTGCTCATTCCGTAAGCCCGTTTTCGACGCGAAAGCGCGATATTCTTATCGTATTTACAGATTTCATCGGGTCGAACGACATTTCAATGGCATCGTTCTACCCACGCTAAGACCGTTCCTTACCACGGAACTCTATTGGATGGAGGTGCTGGGCCGTTTCTGGAAACCAAAGAATTTTTTTTTCATTTTTTTTAAATCAATTTTTTAAATCGTTGAGTTGCAAACTTTTAAAAAAAGTTTGCAACTCAACGTTTCACAAAATAAATAGATAAAGAATTTAAAAAAAAAATCCCCGAACAATAATAATAATATCTTCACAAGCATTCCAAACAATCCAAATAAAACGTTAGCCGACTTATCGTAAAGAAAAATAAAATTACAAAAAATCTTTCATTCGTATAAAAAAAAAAAAAAAATACAACTCACTTTGGTTTAACCGCAGTTTTTTTGGTTAACGGATGCGTGCCGACCAATCCCCGTCTCTCGTTAACCCGCACGACTTTGTTATTATTACCGTCGACTTTGTTCTCTTTCTCCTTGGTCGACGGATTCGCATTGACGGGCAATTTTTGTTTCGGCGGAATTTTTCTCCCTTGTTTTATCGGTGAACGCTGGCTTCCTTGATTATTGTCCGTTAACTTCCGTTTTCTCGTTTCCATTTCCACGAGATTGAACGTAATGTTCAATTGTTGTTTGGGATCGATGGTCGTCCCGTTGTTCGTGGTCGTTTCCGCGTCGGCATCGTCGGATTCCGGAATCATCGACGATCCCTTTTCCAGAGTTATCATCGAGTTTAACGCCGGGGTTTCGTTCGACGTCTGCGGTCGGTCCGCGTCTTGGATCGGCGTGGCGACATCGAAAGTCATGTTCATGTCCAATTGTTCGGTCGTAAAACAAGTCAGAACGTTAAAATCTTCCCGAGGACATTTGTCCGTGTTCGAGTCGGCCCATTCGATGCCATTCGATGCCACGCCTTCCACCGATTGAACGAGTTCCTTGAATTCCAACGTAATTTTGTCGGTAACCGTGCCATAGTCTCTCATCATGTTGTAATAATTTTCCAACTTGGAACTTATCGTTGTCACGAACGTGTCCCGCAAATGCATCTCGCACTGTTGCAAACAGCTTACTTTTCTCGCGTGTTCGTATTGCCGTTGACATCTCATACGTTCGATCTCGATCGTTTGCAAAGCACATTTTTCCCTCAATTTATCGGCAAATTTTTTCGTTCTCATATCCGTGATCATCACATCGATCTGCATTTCCGTCGTTTGCAAATCGTTCCACGCCGCATTCATTTGTACCTTAACGACGTCTCGTTGACGTTTGAAATATTCCAACGATTTTTCACTTGCGTCTTGTTGATCCTGCGTCATCGCCACGTCCAACGCTGCTGTGAGATTTTTCAATCTCTTGTCGGCCGCAATTTTGTATTGCATGCGACAGCAAAGAATTTTGTCGGTGCTCTCAAGTCCAAGAATTTTTTCGTTCAATTGTCTCTTGGTGCGATAGAGATTGCGCATTTTTTCCCACACCGTTGCAAATTCTTCGTCCTGTTCGTCGTTCGTGGATTGTTTGGGAGGACACGGCAATCCACGTTCCACGGTTTTCGATTCCAGGAACGTGATTTTTTGTTTCAACATTATTATCTCCTTTTTCTGTTGTTCCATTATTTTCGTGTATTCCGTTACGTCCATTTGACACGATTTCATGTTCTTTTTTACGTTTAATTTGATTTTTTTCGCACGATTTGTGTATCGCAGCGTGTTGTAAGTATCTTCGAAAGTGAGACTGGACGGACCTACGTTGGCGATCATGACGGTCGACAATTTCCACCCAGCGAATCTTTGAGCAATCGCGTTAATTTTGTTTATGTTGACGCCTTCTTTTAAACGAGCGCCTTTGCAGCCGGTCGCCGAAGCTCTCTCCGAACCTGCCAGATCTATCATCGACAATTTAACCTGTTTCTCCTGACCGTCCACTTTGTTGGTTATGTTTACGTAAACTTGAAAAACTGCGTGACTACGACTGCTCTCCTTGTTGGCGTCCGTCGGATGTTGAGTACGATTTTTATTACCTCGAGCCAAAAGTGCGAGCAATGCGTCGGCACTGCGAATGGTAATGATGTTTAATCCGACGACGATTGTTCCGCGTCTACCGTCTTCGCGAATGGCCAACGGTCCGGATTTTTGTAGCAAGTCGCAAACGTTTTCGTTGTAGACTTCGAAATAAGTAACTCCGAGATTGAAATCGCGATGTTCGCCCTGAGCTTCGATCTGAGAAAAAAGTTGCGTCATGGTTCTGACAGTTATTCCGGTGTCGGAGTCGCAACCCAACATCGTGTGAGTTTTGCCGGCACCGGTGGCGCCGTAAGCGAATACGGAACAGTTGTAACCATCCAGCAGTGTCGCTATTATGTCTTTGGTGGTGCCTTCGAACACTTCGCCATTGGTGCAAGACATGTCGAAAACTCTGTCGAACGTGAATCGCAATTCTTTGTTTTGTCTTTTGAGGAGATCGCGACCTTTTTGGGCGACTCCTCGAAAGAAGAACGGGATTTCTTCTTCTTTGGGATCGAATATGAGCGACTTGTCGTCCACGACTTTGATGACCGTGCGACAATTGTCTTGAAGTTCCTTCTTATTGTGCGGACGCACGCGTATTATCACTCGGATGCTGGTTTGCGACGTGTTTTTGCTGTGGGCCGCCGCTGTTGGTCGTTGGTTGGTCATGCCTCCGCTGGTGCTGGGCTTGAGCGTGGCTTTGTTGCCCGTTAAGCGTTTCTTGCCGAATCTGTAGAGCTTTTTGGGCGTCAACGCCTTCTTGAGATCACGTTTGTTGAACGACATCGTGACGAGCGTATGTGCGACTGTGAAAATTCTATGAAACAAACGGAAAACCCAAATCGCCCCCCCCCTTTGGCGTGAGTAACGGTTTTCATTTGGGCATGGGTGACAAACACTGATGTGAGATTCGTGCAAATTTCGATAGTTATCGACGAGTTAAAAAAAAAAAAAAAAAAAAAACTCACCGTTATTCGTTTCGGTTGTGGTTGTCGAACAATTTGGTCATGGGATTGTGTACTTGGACGTTATAATTACCGAATATTCGGGTAAACAAGAATAATCAAGCGTCAGCGTCCACAAGAATCGCAAACCGTTGGCATTATGGCCCGTGGGGGTGGGGTGAGTAGAGCCACGGTCTTACATACAGGTCTGGAAACGAAGCTGGTGGGGGTAGTTCGCTTAACGTCGCCGAACTTAGGGTGACGTTGTAGCCACCAGGGCCAGGGCCGCGCTGCGATCGGGGGATCAACCATAGCATGCGCCATGCGCATGATATACTAACCCGGTACGCCCGGTACTAACCTATTAAAGCGTAAACTGGAGCGATATTCAAAATTGAATATAAAACAGGAGAGCCAAAACTGGTAATTTCATTAAATTTATCGAAGATCGTTATATTCCCATGAATGTTTTAGATTAATATTTTACCCCTGAATATTGCTACATATCAAATGTAAATGTTTATACATCAAATGTGAGGTTATGTTTAAGGCTGATCCCCCGACGACAGCGCCGTCTAGTAGCATCGATAGTTTTAAATGCGTCGACGCTAAGGTACCCTCCCCCACTACCAGAATTTGACTTCGTTTCCAGACCTGTATGTAAGACCGTGATCTCTCCCCAGTTTTTCCTATAAGATACAGTCCCCGGGGTTCTCAACCGGTCGAGAAAAATTTCATAGCAATATCTTGCTGAACTTCCAACGTGCAAAAACTTATTTTAAAAAATTGAACATATTGCGTTTTTTTTTTATATGAATGTCTATATTGAATACTCGTCGAGAATTCGAGGTTAAAAGCAAATGTTTTTCTACGTATCAAGAGACGCGGTAGCGTCTCGAGACAAGTACATTTACCTATTCGGTTACCTACCTTACCGGCCTCATCTCGAGACGCGACTGCACTCTCTTTTTTCTGTGAACCGAGCTAACTGTAACCCCACTTCGGAATATTTTTATAGATAGACCGCGTCAAGAGTTTCGGGTTGCAAACGACTGCGAGTTTTCTGTCCGGAACCATTGCAAAGATCCTAAAATAAACGATACCGAGGTTTGCGGATGTCCACTGGTGACGAACGTTTTCAAAGCGACCGGTGAATTTTGTCGTGCACCGAAGAAGAATTGCTCGAGACACTACGTTTGGGAAAAAATTGCGAAGAGCGGAAATCGGCAAGGAACGGGTGCGACAATGGTTGAAGATCGACAAACTCGTCGAACAGGAACGACAGATATACGATCGAATATGGCCACTCGTGCCGGGGTTCTGGGTCTCATGCTGCACTCGACCTACAATCACCAACTCATGGAACAAATGGCTCAAGAACAGAATCGCGAACCGATGGAAGCGATGGAGGAGGTCGATGCAGCGTCGATACAGCTTCAATAATCAAAACGATAATAACATAAACTGACATGATGTTGCACAGACATATAATTATTTTTATCATTGGTTGATAATCAACATTTTCACTTCTTCGTTTGAATGACAGCGAGAATCCTTCACGTTACCCATGATTTTTTCGATGGGGACAATTCATTGAAACCCCGAAGCGTGACAAAAAAAAAAGAAAAAAAAACCAATTATTAATTTAATTCAAACGAACGAATGAGTCGAGTCAATAAATTATACACATTCGGTGATGATTTCGAATATAATTTTAATTGTAGTGTTTCATAAAATCGACGAGTCTTCGCATTCGATATTGAGCCGTTGGTTAAAAATATAAAACAAACAAAGTCTAACGATAACAAATAAATCAGCGGTCAATCGAATAGGCGAGTGAATTTTGACTCATTACAAAAATTTGCCGACCAGCAGCACAATCATTTACAAAATATTATTTGTCGAACGTTTTCGAATTACATAGTAGAAAAATCAAAAAAATAAAATAGATAATAGAAAAAATTTTAAAAAAACAAATAATAAAAATAATAAAATGAATAATTCAATTGATGGACCGTCCGATGTCCGATGATGAACGTGTTTAATTGTTGTTGACGTCTTCCAACACGGTTCCCGGTGTAGTTTGGAGGCGCGAGCCGGTCGATGGTACGATGGTCGCTATGGGCTTTGGCACGAAATTCTTCGCCTCTGCCGTTGATTCTCGATCGGCTGTAAATCGTATGAAAATCGTTATGTAAATGCAAATATGAACTATCAACGAAAATTTCGAATTATAACAACTGAATCACAAAAAAAAATGGTGTGATACAGAAAATATGACAATATAATTAATTATATTATTGTAATATAAAAATCTTATCGTTAGCAAGAAACGTTGAAACAGCGATCGAATAAAAAAATTAAATGAATAACATTATCGCGATTGAAAAAATAAATAAATAAATAAATAAATAAATAATAACCTATAGCTCGTAATCTTGGCGAGAAAATAAATTTGAGTTCTTTAACCGGTCGAATTGATGTTCTGTCGATCAGCGGACTACCAATCATCAACGATTGCCATTTACTTTTACCACGAGGACTCGGGTATCTGAAACCCGGTGACGCGACCCTCAACTTCTTCATCGTCAAATATCCTCCGAGCAATCTTCTCGTTCCACCGCGAATCGAGGAATTCAATTTTTTTTCATTGCTTCCCGATGAGATTGACAAACCGTCGGCACCAGCAGCGACTGACGGTCCTACCAACGTCCTGCTGCAATTTTCCTTGGGAAAAAGAGCGAAAAACAAAAATATTTATCACAACCATTTCATACGTAATGATATATTCTTAAGAAATCTAAATAACCAACAATTATTCATGGGATAACTCATTTTCCATGAGAGAATGGGAGGACTGTGCCGTGCAGGAAGATGGCTAACGGACGGACGGACTGACCGAAACCACGTGGGTTTCGTAAATTTTTACGGAACCCCTAAAAATCGAATTAATTCAAGTGAAATTGAATAAAAATAAAATGATATAATGTTTAACGAAAATAATATATTGATGATTAATTACCTTTTTGTAAGGCTGCAACCATTGCTCGTGATAAAAAGGTAATGTGCTCATACCCAAACTCTCGCTGCTGGAAGCCATCACGGGCTCGCCCGGTCCGTCGTTGGCATCTTCAAACTCATCGACGTCCGACTGCGCGGTCATATATTCATCCTCGTCCGCTGGTTCCCCATCGTGTCTTAACCGGCAACTACTTTTCGAAGACCTCGGCGATTCCGGATCCACGACGATCCTTGGCGTCAAAAATCCATGATAAATTTCCATATTTCTCTGGTCACCGATCGCCCTTCCAAATACGCAACGATCGTTATTTTTTCGATATTTTCGATTTTCCACGACCGACGATGTTCTTCTTCTTCTTCTTCTTCTTCTTCTTCTTCTTCACTTCGACTGGTAACCACCGGCGCCACAGACTCCAGGTCACGGTCTTACATACAGGTCTGGAAACGAAGCTGGTGGGGGTAGTACGCTTAACGTCGCCGAACTTAGGGTGACGTTGTAGCCACCAGGGCCGCGCTGCGATCGGGGGATCAACCATAGCATGCGTTGACCGTCAAGTTAGCCGACATTTTTTCAAATGTAGCCGGATTTCAATGGTAGGGAGCTCAATCGATGCGGATTTAATTGTCGGTCACGAATATATCAATAGAAAAAACTGTCGGGCCTTATTTTCCAAGAAAATCGAAGTTTTTCAATTTTCCAAAAATGTCGAAGCTCGCCGCCAGGTGGCAAAGCGTCGTAAATGAAATCTCAACCGATTTCGATAAATAAGGGGTTAAATCGATACAAAATTTACCGTTTAACAAGAATACAGTGATAGGAAAAACTGTCGGTGGTAAGGTTTCAATTGAACCGAATAAAACCACAAGCGTCAGCGTTACGCCAACGGTGTCCAACAACGAGCGCTGTGATTGGCCGACAAGCGGGACGTCGAGCGCTGTGATTGGTCGACGATTCCGCTTGATATTTCTTCGAACAAACGATCATAAATCCAAAGATACTCAACGGATTTCGACGAAAATGGTCTCGATCGATTCAGAAACGATCGGGGAACATTATTATCAAACTGTCGGACGATTTGCATCGATGCTTGATCACTAATGGCATTGACGACCACGGTCTTACACACAGGTCCGGAAACGAAGTCAAATTCTGGTAGTGGGGGAGGGTACCTTAGCGTCGACGCATTTAAAACTATCGATGCTACTAGACGGCGCTGTCGTCGGGGGATCAGCCTTAAACATAACCTCACATTTGATGTATAAACATTTACATTTGATATGTAGCAATATTCAGGGGTAAAATATTAATCTAAAACATTCATGGGAATATAACGATCTTCGATAAATTTAATGAAATTACCAGTTTTGGCTCTCCTGTTTTATATTCAATTTTGAATATCGCTCCAGTTTACGCTTTAATAGGTTAGTACCGGGTTAGTATATCATGCGCATGGCGCATGCTATGGTTGATCCCCCGATCGCAGCGCAGCCCTGGTGGCTAAAACGTCACCCTAAGTTCGGTTCAAGGGGTTTTTTAGGCGATCTCAGCCCTATCCGACTCATCGAAAAAAGGCTGGACTTATATGACCCCCTGTTGTGACGTCACGAAACTAAACCGCTAGGAGCGCAGCAGAAGTTCTGCCCGGTTTCAGCGGGTTCTTTCGAATAAATTTTTTTTTGAGTATACACAGAACGTCTTTGTCAACGAAAATGCCTTGGTACCCTCGGTACAAAGGTGACCGATGTATAATACCCAATTATAATTTGGGGTATAAATCATACCATGAGAAGGTTCATCTCTTTTCCATTCCTCTGGATAAGGAATTGTTCCTGAAGTGGGAACGCTATGAAATGAACGCTATGGCTATGAAATAAATAACGTTACACACATACGTGTTGTAAATGTGTTTTTTTCCTTATCACAACTTATAGAAGAACCTTTATTACGGAATCATCCTATCATGCAATTCACTTGAAAATTTGTTTATTAAATTATTTATTTTTAATATTTGTTCAGAAATTGGATATACTCGGAGATTCGTAATATGATATTGAAAAATCATAATTAAAAGTAAACTCCGCAACTCATTTTATTTAATAAACTTTTATCCATTATTAATCATATATTGTTGTATTTTTAAATATAATCACCCTAGAAGCGCTGTTTTTTTCTTTGCAATATTGGTATCACTGTTTTTTTATGGTTATTTCAACTAAAAGCAGTTATCATAGGCCAGTGCGTCAATTTTAATAGTTTCATTCATATTTGTGACCATCAATAGATATCTTCAGACAAGTTTTCAACAGCTCTATATGACCTTATAACACACATATGCCCAGAATTTCAGATTTCGTTATTGAAAATTTATTTCAAATAACCCGCTGAAACCGGGCAGAACGTCTGCAGCACTCCTAGTGGTTTAGTTTCGAGTAGGGTCACATGATGGTCCATGCTTCGGGCTTGAAACCGAAGAGTCGGATAGGGCTGGGCGATCTTTACTTTTCCCCTTACAACGTGCCAATTTGGCCAGAGAATGTTTTGCCCTGCGCGGGATTAAAAATCCGAGAACCGAATTCACAGTCATCGCGACAGAACCCGTCCTCCCTGTAGCGCCGCCTACGCGCGGTCAAAGGGAAAATACTTATATATTGTCGGCTAATTTTTCTATTATGTTTATTAATGCCATTATGTATGCATGTACCCAAGTTCAAAATAAACATTTTTATAAAAAAAAAAAAAAAAATCACCCTAAGTTCGGCGACGTTAAGCGAACTACCCCCACCAGTTTCGTTTCCAGACCTGTATGTAAGACCGTGGTATACACAGGTCTGGAAACGAGCGTGGTGGGGGTAGTCGCCTAATTGACGCCAAAATTATTTCAGCGGCACGGCATGGCACCGGTGGCGCATGGATCGCCTGTACCCGTGGTTACGTTCCTAACCACGGTCTTACATACAGGTCTGGAAACGAAGCTGGTGGGGGTAGTTCGCTTAACGTCGCCGAACTTAGGGTGACGTTGTAGCCACCAGGGCCGAGCTGCGATCGGGGGATCAACCATAGCATGCGCCATGCCAAAGAAGATAGATTACATGGAACCGTATTCGGGATAGGCGAGACAACCTCGAGATCAGGGGCACTGCTGCCCCAGCGTGGCGCTGCTGACGCTGGGGCGGCGCGTCCGTGCGCACGCACACAGAAAATTCTCGCCTGACTCCGCCCCATTTCCATCTCTCTTTTACTCACGTTATTCATCGACCGCGGGAAGTCGGATGGCTCACTCTTTCTCATATGCCCCGGCTGTAGTTATGCGGTCTCTTTCCTACTTACGGTCTACGTTGCGGGGCAATCGGACGGCTCTCATTCTTTCTCATGTACTCTGACTCTGCATGGTCGATCCAACGGTTGATTCACATAAGGATACCCTTGTATGTGTCCCTGGAAACCGAATTTTCGTTTTCAGTAGAAAAAAAATCGGTTTTTTGGTGAAAAAAAAATTTTTTTTTACGAAAAAAAATTTTTTTTTGGCGAAAAAACGATTTTTTTTTACGAAAAATGATGGGTCGGGAAAATCGATTTTTATGGGCTTATCTTATAGAGTTGGGTGTCAAAAGGTTTGTAGTGAACGTCGTTTCGGTCGTACCCAAGCCGAAAGATTTTTTTTCGGACTTTCAAGGGTTTTTCGACCCCCAAAATTCACAAAAATCGGTCCAAACGGGTCTTTCACATGGATATGGCTCTGTATGGGTGATCCAACGGTTGATTCACATCCAGATACCCTCGTATATGTCTTTGGTAACCGAAGTTTCGTTTGTAGTGGAAAAAAAATCGATTTTTTTATGAAAAAAAAATTTATTTTGACGAAAAAACGATTTTTTTTGGCGAAAAATGATGGGTCGGGAAAATCGATTTTTATGGGCTTATCTTATAGAGTTGGGTGTCAAAAGGTTTGTAGTGAACGTCGTTTCGGTTGAAGCGAAGCCGAAAACAATTTTTTCCGACTTTTAGAGGTTTTTAGACCCCCAATTTTGACGAAAATCCAATCCATCGGTTCATTCACGTGGGGATGGCTCTGCATGGTCGATCCAACGGTTGATTCACATAGGGATACCCTCGTAAGCGTCTCTGGTAACTGAATTTTCGTTTGTAGAAGAAAGAAAATGGTTTTTTGGTGAAAAATAAATTTTTTTTTACGAAAAAAAAATTCCAAATTTCGGCCCCTCCGAACACTGCTCATGTCGAAATTCGAGCCCAACCTAATCGTATCCGAGGATTGAAAACGTGATTCTCGGCGCTAGCATGAAGCTGATAAGGCGAGCATGGCTATGGCCAGCACTGGTGCGAGAGTGAAAGTATTATCGCGCGGCCGCGATGGTAGGAGAGAGATGCCTACGTTGGGCGGGGCTTAAGGTCTCTTCCATGCGTCTACCACACGGATATATCAGCGCGCCAACTATCGCCAAAAGTCGGAACTCTATTTCTCGTGCTAAACGCTAACACGGCGAGTACGGTTCCATGTAATCTATCTTCTTTGGCCATGCGCATGATATACTAACCCGGTACTAACCTATTAAAGCGTAAACTGGAGCGATATATTCAAAATTGAATATAAAACAGGAGAGCCAAAACTGGTAATTTCATTAAATTTATCGATGATCGTTATATTCCCATGAATGTTTTTCAAAACGCTTGTTTGGAAAAAATATTGAGTGTCATTTAATTTCTCAGCGACCTCACAAATTAGTCCGTAAAACACTTTTTTTTGCATTAGATTCTCGCGGAAAAGGAAAAATTTGTAAACCCGAACACCTCCGTGCAAAACTTTCAGCTGCTCTCCATCGCCGTTCCGGAGACACTGTTATGAATGAGCGATCGAGATTTGAGCTTTTATAAATATCTATAGAACGTATAGATATAGATATATACATTAATAAAAATAGATGTGTCGCTCTAGATATTCTTACCACAAAATTTTTCAAACGATAATCCAGCTTCGTTGTTTCCCTCGACGAGTTTTTTTCTTCTTCTTCTTCTTTCCGATATAGTTTCTTCCTTTTACCGGTCCAAGTGACTAAATCAACGTTTTTTAATCCGAATAATTTTTTATTTTCACACTTTCCCACGAGTTAATGTGAAACCAAAACAAAATAAATTTAAAAAAAAAAAAAAATGTAACCGGAAATAATTCGAGGATGTGGAAAATGTGTACGGACGTTTGTTTATCCGACGTTCATCCGGGAAATGATCGAACACGATTGCCATTGCGATCTAATCGAACAAAACTGATAGTTGTCAGCTATCAGATAAGACGTCCTTATCCAACTGAAAACGTCAACCGAGTGAGATAAGAGAGATCCTTATCCGACTGTAACGAGCTTGTAAAAATCAGGTATCAAATCCTTGCCGCCTAAGACTGCCTCACGGCGATGGATTATTTAACGATTAGTGTTGGAATAGATTTTCGAGTGAAAATAAATGTCAAATTAGACATTACCCTTTTCTTTTTTTTAATCATTGAAACACGTATTTCGCTCATGGAAATTGTAATATTGATTTCTGAACTGATTTTAATTATTATCCATTGCACAAAGCTGATGAGGGAGTAGCGTTTTCAGCAGTTCGAAGTCATTCTGTAGAGTAGCCCATTGACGAAACATTGGTAATCTTCACAAAAGCGTTTTAACGGAAACTTTTTATTTATTTTTTTTTGCATTTTTTCGTTAACTATTTTTGCCACCGTGTTCGTTATAATTTTGATCGAATGTACTAATTTGAGAAGCTGGGTTCTGGAATTTTTTCGGATTTTTCCAATTGATAGTTTAGAAATTAGAGGGGGAGGGGGAAATCGACTCCGATGACGACTTTTAAACCGAAACCCAAAGATTTCTACGAAAACCCTAAAAACTAATCACTGCCAATAATTTTTTTCACAAATATTGTATGGAAACCGATAATGAATCTGAGGGTCGGAAGTGGGATATGCAATAAACAGACGTGTAATGTGCATGTATAATGGATTTACCGATTTATCTAATCAACCGAATGATAATTTTTGTGTACATTTTTTGTTTGTTTTTTTTTCTTTTTCTTTTTTTTTTTACAAAACTTGGTAAACAATATAATACACTTGGCCTCAGTCTTAAACCATAGCATGTAATAAGACTAATAATAATAATAATAATCTTGCCCGCGCCCAAGTGGACAAAAAAAAAGTGTAGTTGGCAGAGTTTCTCATTCACTTTATATGCGCATCGTAAAAATCGTGACGAAATAAAATAGCGTAAAAAAAAAATATATATATATACTATAGAAACTCTTTAAGTTGATTAAATTACACATTACGGGGGATTCAATATAATACACTTGGCCTCAGTCTTAAACCATAGCATGTAATAAGACTAATAATAATAATAATAATAATCTTGCCCGCGCCCAAGTGGACAAAAAAAAATTGAGTGTGTGTCCGAATCACACACGATGGAAGTGAATACTTGTATGCATTTCGCTGGCGCGGTAAATTATTTCTGCCGATGATTCCAGAGAGAAATAGAAAGAGAGAGAGAAGGGGAGGAGAGGAAGAGTCAGTGATCGAATTATGAATTGACAAGGAAGTCGAAAGTAGCCTGCACGTTGATATTTGTGTTTTCAAAAATGTTTTTTATTTATTAACGGAGGGGGGCATAAGGGCTGGAGGGTAGACACCTTTTTTTATAAATATGGATAGAGCAAATTTACCCAAACCTTTTGAACATTATTAAGTATTATTTCGATAACATCCTGTAATCTTTTAATAAGAAAATATCGACAAACAAGCCGGTGACGAAGCTTTTCCAGAAACGTCTTTGGAAAAAAAACGATTTGCAGTGTTGACTATATCTCAGCTGAAACTTATCTAAAATCAAAGACCATTTAAATGTAGTCAAAATATCATGAAATCCTCCCCCCTACGTTCTCTGATTATTATTTTTTAATTTTTAAATTGTTGGTGGTCATTGAAAGTGAGAACTGCTATTTTTCATGAAAAATGACCACGAAATTTTCACTTTAAATGAACACCGAAAATGTAAGAATGAAAAAAAAAATCAGAGACCGTAAAGGGGAGGATTTGATGATACTTCGACTAAATTTAGATGATCGTTGATTTGAGATAATTTTCAGCTGAGATACAGTTATTACCGCAAATAGTTTTTATCCAAAGACGTTGTTGGAAAAGCTTTGTCACCGGCTTGTTCTTCGATATTTTCGCATAAAACAATCACAGAATGTTATCGAAATGATACTTAATGATGGGTAAAAGGTTTAAATGAATTATCTCTATTTATTTATTTATGAAAAAAATCGCAGAAGTGTTTTTTCTTACGCTCCAGCCCTTACCCGCCATTTGAGAGGATCCCAAACGTTTCGCGTCCGCAACAAGTGCGCGAGAGATAGCGCCATGGGCGCTCGCGGCGGAGCGAGAGAGAAGGTGGCCCAAACGTTCGGGATCCTCTTAAGACCCACGTTCTCTCTCGCTCCGCCACGAGCGCCCACGGCGCTATCTCTCTCGCACGAGGTCTGTCCGTACTATCACACGTTTACTCCAGGTATACTGCCGATGACCAGTCACGCGATCCTGCCCCCTCTCTGCATTGACTCGGCCGCTCTCACTCGCACACACAGGGCCCACGTATTATTCTCTCTCTCGTCTCCGATTCCTTCATTCTCTCGTCCGGTCTACACGCGGCTGGCTGTGGGGCGACTCGCTCGCTCTCACTCGCATACCCACGGCTCACGCATCATTCTCTTCCCCTCTCTCTCTTCTTTCATTCCTTCATTCTCTTGTCCCGTCCTACAACGCGCCGGCTGGCGAGCCGATCCTGTGTCGTTTAAGAAGTATTCACTTCAAAAAAAGTGTAGTTGGCAGAGTTTCTCATTCACTTTATATGCGCATCGTAAAAATCGTGACGAAATAAAATAGCGTAAAAAAAAATATATATATATACTATAGAAACTCTTCAAGTTGATTAAATTACACATTACGGGGGATTCAATATTTACACCTTTCAAATTTCATTAAAAAATTCTTTTTTTTTTTTGTTGTAATTTTAATTTTTTCATTTTTTTTTTCTTTCTATTATTCGATTCTCGGATCGTAGTACGCGGCCTCACTGATGTCCGCCTGTTTTGCGTACTCTTGACCCTGCGAATACAAACGATTAATTATCATCCCAAATATTTTCATCGCAAATAAAAAAATTAAAAAATAAATAAATAAATAATAATAAAACAAAAAAGAATAAAAATGTGAGAGAAAAAAAATATAATGAATCACTTACGCTAATTGAACGGTTCTGAACACGGCTTTGAGGGTACGTCGCGTCGGAGGATTTATGACTTCGTCTGTGGCCGTCCATACGCAAGTATTTTCGACGTTCTGATTACACAAATAAAGACGTGAATGAATTAAACGCCCGATTAGAAAAAAAAAAAGGTAAAACGTATCAAATGATAATAAAATAGTTTTTCGATTCGGCTTGGCTCACCCCAACATCATCGAGTGTTCCTCATCCTCCTCGTCGTCGTCCTCCTCTAAAAAAAAAATTGAAAAAATAAAATTGAAGGAAAAAAGAAATAAGTAAAAAAAAAAAAAAAAAATTAACGGAAAAAGGACATAAATTAAAAAAATTTGAATGAAAAAATAAAATAAGTGAAAAAAATTGAAGGAAAAATAAAATAAGTAAAAAAAAAATTGAAGGAAAAAAGAAATAAGTGAATAAAATTGAAAGAAAAAAAAGAAATGAGTACAAAAAAATTGAAGGAAGTAAAAAAAAATTTAAGGAAAAAAAAAAAACAAACAGTAGCGAATAATTTGGTGAAAAAATTATACCTTGTCCGCTGGTCTGACGCTCGCGAATGTCCAATTTCGCTTTTTCCACAGCTTCTTTGAATTGCACAGCGAGTTCCGGATTCTTAAATTTCACGGCCAGTTCCTCGACCCCGTAGGGTTTCTTCGCGTGATTGACACCGGCCCACATCCACGCACGATCCGAGCTGTTCAACGCTCTGAGTTCCAAATCCGGGGTCACCAACAGATTGCACACGACTTTGTGAACTTGTTCGTGACGCATCAACAGACGATACGTGCCGTGTTGCGGGTGAAACAGAAGCTTCATCTCGCCGGTTCCACATAAATCCCACTCCTTCATTACCGATTCGTATCTGTAAAGCTTCGATCTCTGACAGAACACTGAAAAAAAATAATAAAATAAATTAATTGACAGTAACAATAATCCCAGTTAGTGGCGACATTTTTTTTCTACGTTTTAGTTTTCTAAACAAAATATTATTGAAAAAAAAAAATGGTTGATTCTGTTTTCTCGGTTTCTTGAAGAATTTTTAATGAATTATTGGAATAAAGTATAATTAATATAAATTAATTGCCAAAATAATAGAAATAACGAATTATTAAAAAACTTGGAATTGACCCAAAAGTTGGATGTAAAAGTTTTTTTTTAAGAATGTAGCAATGAAAGTTCGGTCGTAATCGTTGAGGCTTCAAAAAGAATAATAATAATTAATAATAATAATAATAATAATAATAATAATAATAATAATAAGCTGAAAGTTGAAACTTGCGTTGAAATTAAATAATAATAATAATAATAATAATAATAATAATAATAATAATTTGAAAGTTTGAAACAAGCAATTTTCTTCCCCTGAATCTCAGATAAAAAAAAATCGAATATTTCGTCAAACAAAGAGTGCATGAAAAATATTAAAAGACTCTGAATGAAATTTTCGCGTACTCTTTTGTTCGACCTCCTCGCCAGTCCGCACCTCGATGGCGTCGGCAAGCGGAACAATGGGTTCGTAATGCGGATGATAATCCTGTCCCTCGTCTTCCTCGTTATCGTCCTCGGCCTCGTCTTCCTTCGCACTTTGTTTTCCTCCCGAGGAAGCAACCGAACTCTTCGAATTATTAGCAGCGACGTTTGACGCGAGTTTCGAGCCAACCACCGATGCCCCAGCCCCGGCGAACGACGACAAGTTCGGATCTGAAATCGTCGACAATCAAATTAACCATCTCACCGTGTAAAAAAAAATAAAAAAAAAAATAAAAAAACACGATATTGAAAAAACAAATCGTTACCTTTCGTGAACGACGGTTGTTGCGGATTGTGAGCAGCCAAATCCGAAAAAGTCGCTGTATTATCAACGGGCAAAAAATTAATCCCATCCTTATTATTGTCCGAACCATAGATTTTTTTTACCACCGAATGATCACTCGCGGCGTTTCCATTTGCCGTGTTCAAAGAAGCGTTGTTGCTCGCAAGACCGGCGAAACTCAATTTCGAAGGTGTCTGATTGGAATTTCTCCCACCAAACAGATTTCCGGTATTGGCGATGGTTTGAAAAGTCGTGGGTGTGGTTACGGTCGTCGGGTTGGAAATCGAACCGAAGTTCGGTTGTGAGAAACCGCTGCCAAAAGTGTTTGTCGTGGCCGTCGTCTTGGTCTCTCCCGTTTTATCCATCGACCAAGTTTTCATCCGTTCCAAAGCTTCTTGAACCGCATGTTTGAAATTATCCGCAATTTCCGGTGTTTTGAATCTGCAAGCCAATTGAAGACACTCGATGTCACCCTCGCTGTAATCCGCTGCTGTCCACAACCAAGTTTTTTCATCCTTGGCTTTCAATTCCATGTCCACAGTCACAAAATGATTCAAACACAATTTTAGAGTCTGACAACGTCTCATGACCATACGCAATTTCATGGTTTCGTTGTGTCGCAACAATTTTATATCACCCAAACCCCGTTCCTTCCATTCTTTGGAATTTCCATCGTTAATGAACAATTTAGCTCGATGAGAATAAACGATTTCCTCGTTTTCCTCGCCGGTTTTCACATCTATCTTGTCGGGCGAAGGAACAACCGGAGCGAAATAAACGTCCTCGCTCTCGGCCACCTCGTCCTCGGCTGGGTCACCGCGTCCCGGTGATTCAACGGGCGATTTCGTCGTGGAAAATTGAAAATCCAAGGATTTACCGGGCGAACCGAATGCAAAACCCGTGGTTGGGGTGTTGGCAGGCGTCACGGGTCTCTGCGGGCTTCCGAATACCATACCGAAGGTCGGTTTGTTCGTTGACTTTCCGGAATCACCGGCAGCCTTGTCGTCAGCCGCTTGCATGGTAAATGACAAGCCACCTGTCGTCATCGTTTCTTTGGTTGGCAGGCCGAACGAAAACGTCGGCGTCGAAGAAGCCGAATTACCAATTACCGATCCAAATATGTCTGTCTTGGATTTTGGCGGCATCGATGGATCCTTCGGTGTCTCGCAGGCCGCGCAATAATTCGTCCCTTCGTTGTTTCTCAACGTGCAACCCCGTTGCACTCCCAGGAACCCGGCTGGGGTTTGAACATTTCGGAAAGCGGTGCCGAAACGTTGGTCTGTCCCGCGTTGATCGTCCCCGGGACTCCGAAAGTGAAACCCGAAGACCCAGAGCCGGGAGTCACATTGAAACCACCCGTGGTTATCAATTTTTCCGGATCTCTGCAGGAACCGTTGCAGGCCTGACAATGCGATTTTTCATTGGTGTTTCTGATGTAACACGTCTGACACTCCCAGCTGTCGGATTGGGGTTTTAATTGCGTCCGGGGGGTCGGTTTTTCCGTGATTCCGGCGAACTTAGGATTCGCGGGTTTTGATTTTTCCGGAGCGGGAACTTCGCAACCCACGCACTTTGTAGCCGAGCCATTGTTTCGTGTGTAACACGTGGTGCACGCCCAAGAGCACTCCAAACGCATGTTATTGGCTTGGTTTTCGTAAACAACAGCATCACCGTCTTTGTTCGACTGTTCGAAAATTTCGGAATCGCGTTGGGACAAATTTTCCGCGTCGTTTATCGCATTTGCGAGAAGTTCGGCGGGCGCAGGCGCGTGGAAACGTCTCAAGTTCGTCGTCGATTCAACGAATGAAAAACCTCCGGATTGTACCGGAGTCTCCGACGTTGTTTCGGTTAATGAAAAACCGTCAAACGGACTGGGTTTCGTAGTTTCCTCGGGCTCGACGGTTTTCCGAGGCTCCGGTGTCACGGGTTTTTGCACAATCGGTTTGGCGGTGATCGAAAAACCTTCGAGATTCAACGGACTTGCTTTGGACTCGATTATCGTCGTCGTCGTCGTCATCGTCGTCGACGATGAATTCTTGTTCGCCGAGCCAGCAGGCTTGGCCGGTGAGGCTGCTGGTACACTCGCTTTTGCACGATCGAAACTATCCTTGAACGATTGCGCATCTTCCGTAATTTCAAATCTTATGCAAAATTTTTCCAATTTAACTTCCCCATCGGCAAAATCATTTGCCACCCATATCCAAGCTTTTTCGTTGTTCGTCATTCTGGTGAGTTCCATATCCGGTTTTAGCATGTGATTCGCACAAATTTCCAATTCTTGCTCGCGTCTCATGACCAAACGTACTTTACCATCGGAGTTTTTCAATAATCTAACGTAACCCGATCCCCGTTCCCCTTCCATTCGTTGTCCGACCAATGACAGAGTTTCGCGCGTGCGCAGAATAGAGACGTTTCGTTTTCCGCGCCCGTGGTGACTCGAACCTCGGCCGAAAGTGGAATTACCGGCGCGAAATCCGGCAGTGGATCGTGCTCGAGTTCCGGACCGTCGCTCGAACAATTCTGATGCGAACCCGTCGACATTATGCTGCTCTGGCGATTGTGAGAAATTTTCTTCCTGTTCCGCCGACGATGCCGATGTGGGGTATTCGTGATTGTCGTTGACAGAGGGGGTTGTATTACCGATGTGGGTATCATTGCTTGCAACGGCATGGAAATTTCATAGCTGCGAGGAGCTGTGACCGTCGTTGTGGACACATTGATCTCACTTTCCGATCTGTGTTGAGCCGGAATCGTCACGCTTGGCATCGCGTGTGACGTGGATACGTTCGTGGGCAAAGTGTCCGAATTTTTTATGACAACGTTGACCGGTGGGGGGCTCTGTTGATCGGCGAATCTTTCGACAAAGTTTCAGACTGATTGTCCTTCGCTGGAATTTCGGCAAACATGTTAGGCGGCATTTGGGAAGGTTGAGCCGGTGGACCGCTGTAATTCATTTCGGAATTATCGTCGTCGTCGTTTATCACGCACAGATCTTCGTCCAAATTGTTGCGACTCGCGCTTATCGAACGCCTACGAGGACGTTGTTGTTGTTGTTGTTGCTGTTGTTGATGATGTTGATTCAGCTTCGTTTGTTGAGTTTCCATTCGCAATTCAGCAAATTGCTTCTGCAACTCTTCGATCTTTTCGTTCATCGATTTGGTGGATTTCACGATTGATTTGTTGGTTTCGAGCAGAGCTTTGTTCTGCTCGAATATGGATAGCAAAAGATTGTCGTTTGAGGGTAGCAACTGACGCGATTGAGCGTCCACACGCTCCGGACTAGGACGCGCTTCTTGCTGCTGCAAGGAAATGTTTTTTTTTTTTTTTTTTTTTTTTTTATTGCTTTTTGCTTTTTTTTGGGTAAATTTATTGGTGGGTTGAATTTGTGAATGTTGAATAGATATGATAACCAACGTCAAACGCGAATTGTCTCGAAGAGAGAAGAAAGAAATAATAATTAAATGAATGAATGATTAAGGGGGGGGGGGGGGTAAGGTTAATTCGATACAAAAAAAAAACATATTTTCGTTAATTTTTTTTGACGACACAGTTGATATATATATATATTCATTTCTATAATAACTGCATGATAGAGTAACGTTTGAAGAATATTCTGTGAAATTTTCATTAATTTTTATGAAGGAATGAGCCATTGACAGCGAATCTTCGCGGACGTCTGAAAAAAAAAAGTTTCATTGCGGTGCCCCTCATAACTCATCACTGGATCATCCGAAATAAAAAAACCAAAATGATTTCATTAGTTGATAAGTTTCTGCAGGTAACACCGTCGAGATATTTTGAAAAAATAGATTTTTCAATTTTTTACAGCACTTGGAAGTCGAAATACTGATTTGTCGTCAAATTTTTTTTCAGTATTTCGACTTCCAAGTGCTGTAAAAAATTGAAAAATCTATTTTTGAAAAATATCTCGACGGTGTTACCTGCAGAAACTCATCAACTAATGAAATTATTTTGGTTTTTTTATTTCGGATGATCCAGTGATGAGTTATGAGGGGCACCGCAATGAAACTTTTTTTTTTCAGACGTCCGCGAAGATTCGCTGTCAATGGCTCATTTCTTCATAAAAATTAATGAAAATTTCACAGAATATTCTTCAAACGTTACTCTATCATGCAGTAATTATAGAAATGAATATATATATCAACTGTGTCGTCAAAAAAAATTAACGAAAATATGTTTTTTCTTTTATCGAATTAACCTTACCCCCCCCCCCCCCCCTTAAACGAAAATACAAAGAAAATATTATCTCAATGAAAATAAAAATGTTGATATATTTTTTTCCTCGCGTAATTCTCTTAACTAGGAAAATACTGGAAATAGACATGTAACTCTACCATCAAACAGAATTATTCGAAGCGAGAAAAAAATAAATAAATAATGAAATAATCAATTGAAATAAATGAATAATTAAACGAAAATACACAAAAAAAAATATATAATCTTTAAAAAAAGAATTTAAAAAAAAAAAAAAAAAATCTTACCGCGCTTTTTCCGGTGAGTTCGAGTACATCGTGATGTTGAAAACGGCACGGAGTGCTCGCTTGTTTGGAAGTGCGGTGCGACGTGTTTTTCAACGGTGGGCTGAGCTTGGGAATCGTGCTTCCGGGATAGTTGAATGAATCTCGTATGACCGGGGCATCGCCGCTGTGAGCCGAGGAATAGTTGTCAGCGTCGGATGTAGCGTCGCAATCGTTTCTATTGGCTGGTCGGATCGAGAATGAAAAAAAATTCACGAATCAATTAATAATTCTCGAAGACAAAAAAACCCATAAAAAAATAAATAAATAAATAAATAATAAAACAAAAAAAAAAAGGGTGCAAAGTAGAACCTTGCACATTGCTTCCTCATAGTTTTGTACCGTTTTTAAATTATTGAGATGTAAAGTAGAACCTTGTGTCGATCAATTTTGGCTTCCTCATAGAGGAAGCTTTGGCAAATGTGTAAGAAGATAAGGAAGCCATAAGCAAGGTTCTACTTTACATCTCAATAATTTAAAAACGGTACAAAACTATGAGGAAGCAATGTGCAAGGTTCTACTTTGCACCCTTGTTCACTTTCGTGACGTTTAGGGCTCCTTGTAAGTGTGATGTAAGTCGAAATCAATATACATGGGGCAATTCATGTGAAATTTGAAAAATTATAATTCGCATAAAATCTGAACTGCTTGTTAGATTTTATCCAAATTCAATAGGAAATCCCTTTGGATGATAGTGCAACTTCGTACTAAATTTCAGCCGGATATCTAGAAAATTATGGAAGCTAGAGCACTTACATTGAATTTTGGAAAAATTTCAAAATGCCATAAAATCTGAACGTCTTGTTGGATTTTGTCCAAATTCAATACGAAACCTCTTTCGATGGTAGTGCAACTTCGTACTAAATTCCAGCCAGATATCTCAAAAATTATGGAAGCTAGAGCAGTTACATTGATTTTTGGAAAAATTTCAAAACGCCATAAAATATGAATGGCTTGATGGATTTCGCCCAAATTCAATCGGGTTTCTCTTTGGATCATTGCGCAACTTCGTACTAAGTTTAAGTCCGATATCTCAAAAATTGCTCCAGTTAGAGTGTAAAGATCGTTTTTTTCACATTAAAAAACGCTTTAAAAGTGAAGCAATGCGTGGATTTTTTCCAAATTCGGTATCGAGCATCTCCCTGCACTCGTACAACATTATACTGAATTTGAGCTCGATATCTCTAAAATTGTGGGAGCTAGAGACCAAAAATAATTTTTTGAATTTCGAAAAAATGATGTGAAAACAAAATAACTTGATAGATTTTTCCAAAAATTAAATTGTGCTATGCGCCGTGAACCCTTCACATGTGTGACAAATTTCAGCTTGATATCTCGAACCGTTCTCAAGTTGTGAGCGGTCAACCATTACTACACACACACACACACACACACACACACACACACACACACACACATACATACATCCGGACATTTTTTCTAAATGTGTTTTTTAGGTGTTTTGGGACATACTGAACACGTTTTCATGAACATCTCGAAAAAAAAAAATTTCACGAAAACAAAGCTTCCTCTATGAGGAAGCAAAAGAAGAAAAAAGAAATAAAAGAAAAGAAAGAAAAAAAAGGTGCAAAGTAGAACCTTGCACATGGCTTTCTCATTTTGCACATTTGCCAAAGCTTCCTCTATGAGGAACTATGGTACGATCAGTTTTGGCTTCCTCATAGAGGAAGCTTTGGCAAATGTGCAAAATGAGGAAGCCATGTGCAAGGTTCTACTTTGCACCTTTTTTTTTTTTTTTACTTTCGTGACGTTGAGAGCACCATGTCCGTGTAATGTCGAGTCGAAATAAATATACATGTGTATATGGGGCAATTCGTGTCAAATTTGAAAAATTGTAATTCCCATAAAATCTGAACGCGTCCCGATGGATTTTGCTCAAATTCGATACCCAAACATCTTTCGATGGTATTGCAACTTTGTACCAAATTTTAGCCCTCAATCTCGAAAATTGTGAAAGCTAGAGCACTTACGTCGATTTTTGAAAAATTTTCAAAACGACATAAAAAAATGAATGGCTCGATGGATTTTGCCCAAATTCAATCCGAAACACCTTTTGATAATAGTGCAACTTCGTACAAAATTTTAGTCCGATATCCAGAAAATTGCGCCAGCTAGAGTGCGCCACACCGTTTTTTTTTTTACACCTTTTAAAATTTCTTAAAACAAAAGCACTCCATGGATTTTTTTTCAAATTCAGTAACAAGCATCTCCCTGTAGTCGTTCAACATTATCCTAAATTTGGGCTCGATATCTCTAAAATTGTGCGAGCTGGAGACCGAAAATGAATTTTTGAGTTTTTTGAAAAATCGCGTAAAATCGAAAGATCTGTATGGATTTTTCTGAAAAATTAATTGTGCTATGCCCCGTGAACCCTGTACATGTGTGACAAGTTTCAGCTTGATATCTCGAGCCGTTCTCAAGTTATGAACGCTCAACCAATGTTACACACACACACACACATCCGGACATTTTTTCTGAATGTGATTTTTGGATGTTTTGGGACATTCTGAACACGTTTTAATGAACATCTCGAAAAAGAAAAAAAAATCTTCACGAAAACAAAGCTTTCTCTATGAGGAAGCAAGAAGGAAAAAAAAAAAAGAAAAGAAAAAATAGAAAAGAAATTAATTTTAAAAAAAAAATGCATCGACGCGAAAAGCGAAACCACTTTCGCCCCGGATTTGTATTTACAGTCACCTTGCCGAAGATCCGGATCGATTCTTTTGAGATCGTTTTCAATGTCGGCTATACGACTGTCGAGTTCCGAATTCAACGGATGTTTGGGATTAATTCCGGGCCTTTTGAGCCGATCGACGGTCAGATAGTAACAGCTTCGTGCCTTGGCGAGTGTCGTCACGCGTTGCGAACGCATCGCCGAGGTCAGACTCTCCTTGGGCAGGGTGCTCGTCAATTCGTCGGCGAGGCTCTTGTAGATCTGACGATACATTTGGAAAAAAAAAAAATCAAAAAATTATTTTCATGGGAATAGAATAATTTTCCACCATTGCGAGGTCCGAGATATAATGAGAGAGCTTTTGCCGTTACTCACTTATCCCTGCATGAACGAAGCTTGGGGAGACTTCAGAGCCTGAAGAGCCTCGATAGCCTGCTCGTGTTGTTTGTCGCGAATGTATCTTCGAGCCAGGAGCAATCTTCCTTCTTCGAGAGCGTTCGCGAGCTCCACGTTGTTCATTTCCTTTCTGCAAAAAGAAATTCCACCGAGTTTCGTTTTATTGTCATTGCGTGTCGAGCAATAATAATAACAATAATAATGATAATAATAATAATAATAAAATATCAACGTACCCTTGATAGTCGAACATTTTTGAGCTGGTAGTGCTAATGGCCTGATTGTTGAGCAATCTTTCGAGAAGCGGCACAACGGCTGACCAATAAAGTTCGCATCTTGCTTCGACGAAAGGCAGATCGACGTGATTCTTGTCTTCTTCTTTGAGCAGTTTGGCCTGTACGATTATTAGACAAATTTCAATAAAAAAAAAAAAAATTAAAAAAAAAAGTCTAATTGTCTAATTTATTTATCGCTTTTGTTTCGCATTAATTTTTATTACTGACTCTGTGATGGAAAATTCTCGCCAGATGGACCAATATAGCCGGATGCAAACCATGATTTCCGATGCATCGAACGACTTCCAAACCTCGCTGAAGTTCCTGTTTTATTTCATCCAGGTCACCGGAAATTCCGTCCTGCTTGCGATAGATCTTGTAAGCCGACGACCACCTGCGAAGACCCGGTCAAATTTGCGGTTTCAGATCTCGATCGACGATCGTTCGATTTTAATTTTGAGTTTCGATAAGCCTTCGGCGATTTTTTTTAAATTTTTTTTTTTTTTCGGTCTCGCAATAACGTTCGACGATATAAATTTTGTATTTCAATAAATTTTCATGATTATCGCGGTGACCAATCTAGGGTTGAATAACAGCCGGAGATTCCTCAACCCGTTTAAGTGTTGATACGTCGACGAATTTTTGTGGATATGGTTTTTCGTTTTAGAAATAAAAAAATGAAAAAAAAAAAAAAGGAAATGTTACCAACCATTTATCTTGAGTACAGGTGCAAAGGGTATTGGTGATGTCTGCCGGCAAAGTCGGCAGTCTGTCAGGGCTCAAGAAACCACTTCGCTGCTGTTCCTCAACAACCATAGAGGCGCACAACACTGTTGCACAATCATACGCATACAGTCTCATACAATATTCATTTATTTTTCGTTTATTTTTTTTTTCAATTCAATAATTTTTTGTTTTTTAAGGGGGGGGGGGGTAAGTTTAATTCGATACAAAAAAAAAAAACATATTTTCGTTAATTTTTTTTGACGACACAGTTGATATTTATATTCATTAGTATAATAACTGCATGATAGAGTAACGTTTGAAGAATATTCTGTGAAATTTTCATTAATTTTTATGAAGGAATGAGCCATTGGCAGCGAATCTTCGCGGACGTCTGAAAAAAAAAAGTTTCATTGCGGTGCCCCTCATAACTCATCACTGGATCATCCGAAATAAAAAAACCAAAATGATTTCATTAGTTGATAAGTTTCTGCAGGTAACACCGTCGAGATATTTTGAAAAAATAGATTTTTCAATTTTTTACAGCACTTGGAAGTCGAAATACTGATTTGTCGTCAAATTTTTTTTCAGTATTTCGACTTCCAAGTGCTGTAAAAAATTGAAAAATCTATTTTTGAAAAATATCTCGACGGTGTTACCTGCAGAAACTCATCAACTAATGAAATTATTTTGGTTTTTTTATTTCGGATGATCCAGTGATGAGTTATGAGGGGCACCGCAATGAAACTTTTTTTTTTCAGACGTCCGTGAAGATTCGCTGTCAATGGCTCATTTCTTTATAAAAATGAATGAAAATTTCACAGAATATTCTTCAAACGTTACTCTATCATGCAGTAATTATAGAAATGAATATATATCAACTGTGTCGTCAAAAAAAATTACCGAAAATATGTTTTTTTTTGTATCGAATTAACCTTACCCCCCCTTAACCGCAAGAAAGTCTCAAGTGTTCATCAGTGTGTATAATACAATATAATAATGTCTGTTCATCATGATCCTTGGTAAAGATTGCTAACAGACGAAAAAAAGAAAATTGTATATAATTAAAAACGAAAAAAAAAAAAAAAAATAATAATTAGCCAATAAAAAAAATTAAAAAATATATATATTGTGTAGACAGCGCGATCTGTTTGTCGATTCTCTCCGTCTCACGTGTTTTTTTTTTCCACGTTGCATACCGTTAAAATCGATTCAGTCAACATTTTTCATTCACACGAGCGTTGTGTTTCGGTTTAATCACATTTTTTTATTTATTTTTTTCTAACTCAAGTATACTCGAAATAAGTGTGAATTATTATGATTATTATTTCGTTTTCAAATAAGAATACGCTATCGACTGCAATTTCTGCGAACTGTTCTCGATAACGTTTTTTTTTTTTTTTTTAATCTGTCGAATAATTAATCAGGATGAAAAAAAATTGCACGGTTTGCCGAGGCGATAATTCATGAACTTTCGCACACTCACCGGCGACCATGACGACTCGCAGGGATTCCTTTACCAAGGCGATAACCGGTATTTTTTCTCGTTTTTTTGGATTTTTTAATTTTCAATTTTTCAATTTTATTTTAATTATTATTATTTTTTTCTTTTCTTTCAATTTTTATCAATTCACTGACCTGCGGCATTCAGAAATGCATCGATGTCGAGCTGACCGAGACTGTCGGGGTCCGTTTGACTGAGATCGAACACCGACAGTTGAAGATCGGGAAACACGTGACAGTACTGATGGGGATGTGGTCCCACGGCGTCCGACGAATTGCCACGATTGTTGCGGTGCCTCTTCAGTATACCGAGCCAAACGTGATGATGCAGAGACGCCGGCCGCCACACCTCTTCCGCGCCTGTAATTAGTCAAAAATAAATTTATATTATCGTAAAAAAATTCATTTTTACCTTCCCGTCCAAACGCTGGACAAACAACGCTACATAGACCAAAAGTTCACGTAAACAATGTTGCGGAGAATTGAATTTCCCATAAAAAAAAAAAAACGTCAGCGACGACATACATCCAACTGTGATAATTAACGCGTGGGAAAGCCCGAAAGTCGGTAACTGAAACGAAAAATGTAAATTTCGGTCGATTTCTTACTTTCATCGTAAATCTTGAGTTCCGTGGCCGAATACAGACGCAACGGTGAATTGGTGGCAACGTGATTGGCGAAATAAGAGGTCGATATCCGAGCCTTGCTCACGGATATTCTCCGATAGATGCGTTCGCGCCACGAACCCACGCAAAATTTGTCAATTTCGTCCATCAATTTTTTCTCATCGCCGCGCGAATAATCCCGAAGCACGTGACCGGCCTGGCTGCATCTGTACGAGCCCTCGCGATGCCACAGTTGAATCTGGGATTTTGTCTGATCCTTGAGTTTCAACGTCCACGGAGCCCTGGTGTCGATGGGCGCGACGTGCATCGCCGTTAACAGAAGCGGGGCGCACAAACGACCCGTGTCGTTCCAACTGCCTTGCTCGCGTTTGGTTTTAAGCAGCAACAGACAGGCCAGATGATAGTGCAATTGGCCCCACATGTGATTGAACATGTGCTCGGTGAATGTCGCTGTGTTCGGAAGCTTTTGAAGTTTCGCGTCGGTCAGCGCGTGATCGAAACTGCAATGAAAAACATTTTTAAGCATATCACCGGGATTTTTGAAAAAAAAAAAAAAATGTTTTTTTTTTTTTTTTTTTTAAAGCTTTGACGATTTCATTTTTTCTGTTAAATATTTTTTAAACTGAATTCTTAAGATTCTATATTCAACTTTTGGTTCGATTTCGAGAGAATTCTACATTACCGATGTTATTGGATAGCATATTTAGATTTTTTTAAATTTCTATCGGAAATAATTTATATTTCGTAATTATACTTTTTGTTTCATTAATTATTAATTTATTGAGAATTGACAAATTGATTTTTTTGATCCGGAAATTTTTGAAAAGAGAAGTAACTCTTTTCGAAACTTGAAGACACACCCTCAAAACTGATATATATATATATATATATATATATATATATATATATATATATATATATATATATATATATGAGGTGTTCCACCCTATTTCGAACGGTCAAAAAGTTTTGCGCTCCCGAAAAAATTGAAATTTGGTCAAATTATTCAATTAGACGAAAAAAAGTAGTGTTAATTTTTTCAGATTTTTTGGATCGCTCAAAATGGATAAGCTGGATAAGCTCAAGCTGGATAAGCTCAAAAACATTAATATTATTATTGTAAATGTTCTTTCATCTGTAAATTTGAGAAAAACAATTCGGGAGATTATGATTTTCCATAATAATGGATTTTTCTAAAAAAACTTTTAAAAATATTATTAATAAACCAAAGCATAGCTTAGGAACAACTAATCGAGCCATGACAAAAAAAATACGTGTGTATTTTACACATTTCAGAGTATTTTCAGGAATTTTTTGAGATAAATCGAAGGTGACATACCGACCGAAAAAAATTATTTTCGTATATTTTTGATGAAAATGGTCATTTTTTGAACTCGAAAAATTCCAAGAAAAATGTTTTCACAAAGTTTATGGAAAACTGCAACTTTTTTGTCTGAAACATTTTTCTGTTTAATCGTATGTTTTCAATATATAACGTTATTTAGAAAATTTTGAAATGTTGAAAAACTCAAAAAAATGCGATCCAAAAAATCTGAAAAAATTCACACTACTTTTTTTCGTCTAATTGAATAATTTGACCAAATTTCAATTTTTTCGGGAATGCGAAACTTTTTGACCGTTCGAAATGGGGTGGAACACCTCATATATATATATATATATATATATATATATATATATATATATATATATATATATATATATATATATATATATATATATATCGAGTGGTAAAATCAGACGACTCACAGAAATACAGCTTGAGCGGCTTCGGTTATTGTTTTCTTGAGAACGTGGCCCTGCTCTTTGAGCGACAGAGCGGCGTATCTCTCCAGGGCCGAGATGTACATGATCCAGAACGTCAATTTGGACTGTCTGGTGTCCTTGTACTTGGACAAAAGATCGCACAGAGCTTCGTACCAAGCGACGCTGTCTCTGTGAGCGTGCGTCGACTCGACCTGCAGGGCTTGCTCGTAAGCGTCGTCCAATCGGCTCTTGTCGATGTAATATTTGAGCAGTGTTTCACGTGTAGCTGCACATCCGACGGTCTGGCTGATAATTCAGCTGAAAAAAAAAATAAATAAATAAATAAATAAATAAAATTTTTTTGGTTTTTTTCACGAAACTTAAATTTCCATGTGAGAAATAATTTTCTTTGTTTACTCTTCGAAAAAAAAAAAAAAAAAACGACAATATCACCTGCTATCAGCGCCTCCGGGTCTTCGCCACCGTTGTTCGGTCTGTCGACCATCAACATTTTTTTTTTGAGTCGAAATATTGTCAGATGACGCGGAAATTTCTTATCGGCTCTGTCCACCCAATATCTCACTCTGTTGTCGTCCAATCCGATATCCATATCGACCAGAAGCTCGCAAACTGAGTAGAATATTTGTTTGTTATTATTATTATTATTATTATTATTATTATTATTATCCGGAAAACCAAAGATAAGCAGAACAACCAAGCTATATATCAATTACCCTTGAGAAGAAGATCATCCTGTCTGGGTTCGATTTCCAACGATTGTTTGTACCGCGCCAAAGCAGATTCCTTCTGTTCCAAAGCTTCGTAGATCTCGCCCAATAGCTTGTGAGGCCCGGCCTGATCGCTCTTAACCTCCAGATAAGAACTCACGTATCTTTTCGCCGATTCGTAATCTTTGACTTCAAAATACAGTTTGGCCACGTCGTAGCATCTCCGGGTTCTCTGCAAAACAACAATGACGATGTAACAAGCGATAACAACGATGCGCTCGTGTAAAACAATGAAAAGATAAATACCGATAATCATACATCGTTGGATAATATAACCTAAAAAATAATCTAAATATTTTCTCAAGCATTCATTTCTAAATTTGTGGCAGCCAATACCAACGCCAAAGACGCCGATGGCTCGGACACGAACCTAACCTGCAACGCCTGCTGCGCATACTTCGTCTCGATCTACGCGTCCTTGAAATGAGTTAACCAAAAAATTTGTTCCAGACTCGCAATGATTATTCTGACATTTTTTCTCATCGAACGCTTCATGATTCGGAGCAGCGACTCTTTCGGTCCACAGGTGAAAAAAAAAAAAAAACAAAACAAAGTGATGAAAGTGACCTTGCAGGGTTCGTTCGTGAAAGAAGGGATGAGGGGAGGGGGAGGGGAGGGTTCAACAAGTGGAATCGAAATTTCTCGACAATGCATGTGAAATAAAATCATTCGATATCAGCTCGTGGCATGAAAACTCGAATCGGTAGGACACTGATAAGTCGAGCGAGTCAAGATAAGCAAGTAAGAGCAACGATCATGCCGTAAATATTGGCGCGAAGGCCGTAAGCCGGTTCGTTGGTTCGCGCCCGCGCAAAATTAACCTCACCTCGTTTTCGTCCTTCACCTTGCGAAACAATTCTTGCACATGTCGATCGATCGACGATTTGGAACGAAACATTTTAACGTGAATTTCGTCACCGACTATCCTTCCCAAACTTCGTCGACTATCCAATCGAAGATTTTTTTTTTTCTTCAAAAAAATACAATAAAAAATGACGAATTTTATGTTTCCGAATTTATTTTTATCTCCCGACTATCTCAACCGTTTGCCACCGCTTCTTTTTCTTCTTCTTCTTCTTCACTTTGGTTGCAGCCTCAGGGCTGCCAACCTGGCCACTGGTATGTTACCGCGCCACCTACATAAAGTTAGCCGATCGAGGGAACCGATATGAACTTGGAAAATTTTAAATAATTGTTGGTAAATTGTTGGAAACTGTTGGCACAAAACCAGAAACTGTCGGTGCGTCGTTAATTTTATAATAAATAAACAAATTTGACCGTCAAGTTAGCCGACATTTTTTCAAATGTAGCCGGATTTCAATGGTAGGGGGCTCAATCGATGCGGATTTAATTGTCGGTCACGAATATATCAATAGAAAAAACTGTCGGGCCTTATTTTCCAAGAAAATCGAAGTTTTTCAATTTTCCAAAAATGTCGAAGCTCGCCACCAGGTGGCAAAGCGTCGTAAATAAAATCTCAACCACGGTCTTACCAGAGATGAGTTGGGAGATGTCTGACGGAGGCCTTTTCCGTGTACGCGATGGGCGACAGTGCGAACCTAGTGGCGAAATTCGAAAGTTGGAGTTGCCCCTCAGTGCTGATGCTGCTCAGCCAAGCAATCCCGGGCGCTCATCGGATTGCGCTCGCGCGCACGCAGTGGACGTGGATCAGCGCCACGGCCGTGGTGCGGCGAAATTGGAAAGTTGGAGGTGCCCCCGTCAGTGCTGATGCTGCTCAACCAAGCAATCTCGGGCGCGTTTCATATTGCGGTCGCGCGCACACCAGTCAGCGTGAATAAACGCCTCGGTGTGGCACAGTTCGGAACATAGCATCACTCCGACGGACGGTCTACAGATCCTAAGCCAACCGGCAAATTACCGACGCAGTCGATCGATATTTGATATAGCTCGCGCGTACGTGAATGCTTGTGGATGACGGCTTCGGTTGGGAGCATTTTTTTGCCGTTTCGCGTCTCGTTCGCGACAATCCAGTCGCGCGTTGCGCTTACATTGTAGCTATGTTTACCAGGCTCTCTCGCACCACCGTTATCTTCAATTAGCACCTGCTCACTTGGATTCCGTCTTTCTCATTGCATGAGGTCTACTGCATATTTATATATATATATATATATATATATATATATATATATATACATATATATTTATTTATTTATATATATATATCTTTGAGGCATGAACCGTTATATCATATCGCGGAGATATGGCAACGATGTGATCTCATGGTTGCCGAATCTCCGCACCATCCGAACAGCTGTCGGCGAGAATCCGCAAAATCGTGTTTCGCTGAGAAATACATACGAGGGAGAGCACGGGTTTATCGGAAATGCTCGGGACAACTCGGCTTTCTACGCTGAGATAGCAGACGTATGTGCGTTGAGACTGGCTCGCGCCGGTAATGAACGTAGCCTTCTGATTGGCCCGCTCTGCGCATGATCGGATCGGAGGCGGGAGATGCGAATGTGAACATATAGACGAATAACCTCAAACGCAGTGTCAGAAAGTTATAAACTCTTTCTGTCACATTCGCATCTCCCGCCTCCGATCCGATCATGCGCAGAGCGGGCCAATCAGAAGGCTACGTTCATTACCGGCGCGAGCCAGTCTCAACGCACATACGTCTGCTATCTCGGCGTAGAAAGCCGAGTTGTCCCGAGCATTTCCGATAAACCCGTGCTCTCCCTCGTATGTATTTCTCAGCGAAACACGATTTTGCGGATTCTCGCCGACAGCTGTTCGGATGGTGCGGAGATTCGGCAACCATGAGATCACATCGTTGCCATATCTCCGCGATATGATATAACGGTTCATGCCTCAAAGATATATATATATAAATAAATAAATATATATATATATATATATATATATAAATATGCAGTAGACCTCATGCAATGAGAAAGACGGAATCCAAGTGAGCAGGTGCTAATTGAAGATAACGGTGGTGCGAGAGAGCCTGGTAAACATAGCTACAATGTAAGCGCAACGCGCGACTGGATTGTCGCGAACGAGACGCGAAACGGCAAAAAAATGCTCCCAACCGAAGCCGTCATCCACAAGCATTCACGTACGCGCGAGCTATATCAAATATCGATCGACTGCGTCGGTAATTTGCCGGTTGGCTTAGGATCTGTAGACCGTCCGTCGGAGTGGTGCTATGTTCCGAACTGTGCCACACCGAGGCGTTTATTCACGCTGACTGGTGTGCGCGCGACCGCAATATGAAACGCGCCCGAGATTGCTTGGTTGAGCAGCATCAGCACTGACGGGGGCACCTATAACTTTCCAATTTCGCCGCACCACGGCCGTGGCGCTGATCCACGTCCACTGCGTGCGCGCGAGCGCAATCCGATGAGCGCCCGGGATTGCTTGGCTGAGCAGCATCAGCACTGAGGGGCAACTCCAACTTTCGAATTTCGCCACTAGGTTCGCACTGTCGCCCATCGCGTACACGGAAAAGGCCTCCGTCAGACATCTCCCAACTCATCTCTGGTCTTACATACAGGTCTGGAAACGAAGCTGGTGGGGGTAGTTCGCTTAACGTCGCCGAACTTAGGGTGACGTTGTAGCCACCAGGGCCGCGCTGCGATCGGGGGATCAACCATAGCATGCGCCATGCGCATGATATACTAACCCGGTACGCCCGGTACTAACCTATTAAAGCGTAAACTGGAGCGATATTCAAAATTGAATATAAAACAGGAGAGCCAAAACTGGTAATTTCATTAAATTTATCGAAGATCGTTATATTCCCATGAATGTTTTAGATTAATATTTTACCCCTGAATATTGCTACATATCAAATGTAAATGTTTATACATCAAATGTGAGGTTATGTTTAAGGCTGATCCCCCGACGACAGCGCCGTCTAGTAGCATCGATAGTTTTAAATGCGTCGACGCTAAGGTACCCTCCCCCACTACCAGAATTTGACTTCGTTTCCAGACCTGTATGTAAGACCGTGATCTCAACCGATTTTGATAAATAAGGGGTTAAATCGATACAAAATTTACCGTTTAACAAGAATACAGTGATAGGAAAAACTGTCGGTGGTAAGGTTTCAATTGAACCGAATAAAACCACAAGCGTCAGCGTTACGCCAACGGTGTCCAACAACGAGCGCTGTGATTGGCCGACAAGCGGGACGTCGAGCGCTGCGATTGGTCGACGATTCCGCTTGATATTTTTTCGAACAAACGATCATAAATCCAAAGATACGCAACGGATTTCGACGAAACTGGTCTCGATCGATTCGGAAACAATCCAGAAACATTATTATCAAACTGTCGGACGAGTTGCAATGATGCTGGGACATTGACAGCAGCCAACACGATGACCGGGGACGTCGAGCGCTGTAATTGGTCGTCTAGCGGAGGATTCCACTTGGTATTTTCGACGAAACGATCATAAATCCGTAGATACTCAACGGATTTCGACAAAACTGGTCTCGATCGATTCAGAAACGATCGGGGAACATTATTATCAAACTGTCGGACGATTTGCATCGATGCTTGATCACTAATGGCATTGACGACGATAGTGGAGTGAAGCCGAATCTCGCCACCAGGTGGCAAAGCGTCGTAAATGAAATCTCAACCGATTTTGATAAATAAGGGGTTAAATCGATACAAAATTTACCGTTTAACAAGAATACAGTGATAGGGAAAACTGTCGGTGGTAAGGTTTCAACTGAACCGAATAAAACCACAAGCGTCAGCGTTACGCCAACGGTGTCCAACAACGAGCGCTGTGATTGGCCGACAAGCGGGACGTCGAGGAGCATGCAGCACGTCGTATGGCGCATGCTATGGTTGATCCTCCGATCGCAGCGCGGCCCTGGTGGCTACAACGTCACCCTCAGTTCGGCGACGTTAAGCGAACTACCACCACCAGCTTCGTTTCCAGACCTGTATGTAAGACCGTGGATTCCACTTGGTATTTTCGACGAAACGATCATAAATCCGTAGATACTCAACGGATTTCGACAAAACTGGTCTCGATCGATTCAGAAACGATCGGGGAACATTATTATCAAACTGTCGGACGATTTGCATCGATGCTCGATCACTAATGGCATTGACGACGATAGTGGAGTGAAGCCGAATCTCGCCACCAGGTGGCAAAGCGTCGTAAATGAAATCTCAACCGATTTTGATAAATAAGGGGTTAAATCGATACAAAATTTACCGTTTAACAAGAATACAGTGATAGGGAAAACTGTCGGTGGTAAGGTTTCAATTGAACCGAATAAAACCACAAGCGTCAGCGTTACGCCAACGGTGTCCAACAACGAGCGCTGTGATTGGCCGACAAGCGGGACGTCGAGCGCTGTGATTGGTCGACGATTCCGCTTGATATTTTTTCGAACAAACGATCATAAATCCAAAGATACTCAACGGATTTCGACGAAACTGGTCTCGATCGATTCGGAAACAATCCAGAAACATTATTATCAAACTGTCGGACGAGTTGCAATGATGCTGGGACATTGACAGCAGCCAACACGATGACCGGGGACGTCGAGCGCTGTAATTGGTCGTCTAGCGGAGGATTCCACTTGGTATTTTCGACGAAACGATCATAAATCCGTAGATACTCAACGGATTTCGACAAAACTGGTCTCGATCGATTCAGAAACGATCGGGGAACATTATTATCAAACTGTCGGACGATTTGCATCGATGCTCGATCACTAATGGCATTGACGACGATAGTGGAGTGAAGCCGAATCTCGCCACCAGGTGGCAAAGCGTCGTAAATGAAATCTCAACCGATTTTGATAAATAAGGGGTTAAATCGATACAAAATTTACCGTTTAACAAGAATACAGTAATAGGGAAAACTGTCGGTGGTAAGGTTTCAATTGAACCGAATAAAACCACAAGCGAAATCCGTTGAGTATCTTTGGATTTATGATCGTTTGTTCGAAGAAATATCAAGCGGAATCGTCGACCAATCACAGCGCTCGACGTCCCGCTTGTCGGCCAATCACAGCGCTCGTTGTTGGACACCGTTGGCGTAACGCTGACGCTTGTGGTTTTATTCGGTTCAATTGAAACCTTACCACCGACAGTTTTCCCTATCACTGTATTCTTGTTAAACGGTAAATTTTGTATCGATTTAACCCCTTATTTATCAAAATCGGTTGAGATTTCATTTACGACGCTTTGCCACCTGGTGGCGAGATTCGGCTTCACTCCACTATCGTCGTCAATGCCATTAGTGATCGAGCATCGATGCAAATCGTCCGACAGTTTGATAATAATGTTCCCCGATCGTTTCTGAATCGATCGAGACCAGTTTTGTCGAAATCCGTTGAGTATCTACGGATTTATGATCGTTTCGTCGAAAATACCAAGTGGAATCCACGGTCTTACATACAGGTCTGGAAACGAAGCTGGTGGTGGTAGTTCGCTTAACGTCGCCGAACTGAGGGTGACGTTGTAGCCACCAGGGCCGCGCTGCGATCGGGGGATCAACCATAGCATGCCCCATGCGCATGGAGCCTAGAGGACAGGAGACACAACTAGCCCAGATTTGGCTTCAAAATCAGTCATGAAAAGTTGGACCAGGTCCGTAGTTCGAGAGGCGCCGAGCGCAGCGCTGTCAACGGTAGCGCCTAGTGTGATATATCTATCATATATACTTTCTGGTATATCGATATATTATATCTCCATGAATGTGACGTCAAGAACATTAGTTCGAGAATCACCCACTATGCACCGGCTAACAGGAGCGCTGACATCAGTAGCCTCGCGTCAGTTACGGTTGCCCATAGCAACGGTATCCATCGCCAACTTTTTCGGCCATATTTTATACCCGTAGTTGTGTCTCCTGTCCTCTAGGCTCCATGCGTAAGGTGAAGGACGAAAACGAGGTGAGGTCACAACAACACCGGTCACCGTAAACTGTAATGTTATTTTTGAATGTGAAATGGATACAGTTTTTGTGTGTCACCGAAATCAAAAATGTACTTTGGGAAATTGTCATTCGCTGTCCTACATAAACGAGGATATGGAAATTTCATCGCGGGATACATAACCTCGAACTTTGACAACATCTAGTGAAAGCTATTTTTTTATAGTTTTAGGAATAAGAATTTGATACCGAATCTCCATTCTCTGGATATTCCGCAAAGCTTTGTCGCAAACAGTTACGGCCATGACAATCTACTTTATAACGTTTTTTTTTTTTCGTTTTTTCGTACCTGTTACAGATCTGTCGAAAAATCGTTTCGGTGAACTGCCCGAGGAAGTTACGGAATTTCCATTTTTGGAAAAATTACATCTCTATCACAATGCTATCAGAATCATACCGGAAACTGTGGTTATGCTGCAGTCGCTTACCTACCTCGATCTCAGGTAAATAATATCGTTGGTTTTTGTTGTGTTTTTGTTTTTCAACGAATCAAACAATTACAGTTTATTAATTTTTTTATTATTTATTCATTTTAATTATCGTGCAACTATAATCTGTTATCTGGATGACAATAAATTTCTTTTTTTTGTCAGAAGAGTTGCGTCAAAGTAGGCATCACATTGATGCTTATTTCTTCGCGTTATCAATGATGATTTCAATGTAAATTAAATCGCAATGTTTTGTAATGAATAGTAGATTGTTGATTATTTAGGGTTCCGTAGAAGTCTAGTAACCCTTATGTACCGATTGAGATGAAATTTTATACACAGACGTAAATCGATGACCCAAAAACATAAATTATAACACCAAATGGAAAAAAAAACAAGAAAAAAAAATTGTACCCCTCTCCCACAGACGAAAAAGTGAACTCAACATTTTTGTGCTCACCCCATCGAGTGAGGTGTCTTTCAATGGGTCATCTAAAATACAATTTAAAATGTCCCGAGACTTTTTCATTTCAACCCTTCAGTCACGATATATTCGCTTCCAAAGTCGTCATCGGAGTCTCCCCTTCCCCTCGAATTTCTAAACTATCAGCTTGAAAAAATCGAAAAAATACCAGATTGTAGTTTTTAATTAGTACATTCGATAAAAATGATAACGAACACTGTAATGCACAAATAGTTTACGAAAAATCATGAAAATAAAAAAAAATGTTCGTCAACGATTTTGCGGAGACAACATATTTTTTTGATGATTGAATTAATTTTGTTGTTGTTTCAACAGTCGTAATCAATTGACGGCGTTACCACGGGAGGTTTGCAGACTGCCGTTACAAACTTTGCTGGTTGCTCGCAACAGACTTCCATGTTTGCCGGAAGAACTCGGTAGAATGTCATCGTTGGCGGAAATGGACGCCGGTTGCAACGAGATTGTCAGTCTGCCACCCAGAATAGGCGATCTCCCACGGCTCCGTTGTCTCGACCTCAGGAGCAACTTTCTGGTGCACCTGCCCATTGGTATGTCCTCGTCGTCGTCGTCGTCGTCGTCGCGTTCATTATTAATTCACAAACTACCACGGCAAACACACAGTCATTCATCATGAATTATCCGGCAAACAAACTTTTTTTCTTACAAATATTCCATCGTAACACGGTTTATCGATGAATACATGAATATTATTTTGTTGATGAAAAATTTCAGAACTGACGTACCTGAGACTCGTGAAATTGGACATGAGCAGCAACCGCATATCGGTACTACCGAACGAGTTGAGAAAGATGAAGAGTCTGGTGGAACTCAAGCTCTCGGACAATCCGTTGACCTCGCCGGCCCCCGCCTCGGTAAGCCCACGTTAATCTCGACGGACATGGGTCGACAGTCAAAACGATCTGTGTTTCATAACGACGAAAAAAATTTAGAACGCTCTACGCTTCGAACGCCAATTGTTTTGTGAACTTACGGAATTCCGAACGTCTGGCCAGTCGCGCGGTTTTTCACATTGCGCGACTTTCGAGCTTTCCCACGCGTAAACTATCGGTGTTAGATATACGACGTCGAGGACTTTTTTGTAGATAATTCAATTCTCTGAAACATTGTTCGTGTGAACTTATGGTCTACGTAGCTTTGTTTAGCCGGCGTTCGGACGGGAATCATAAAAATTCATTGATTTTTTTATTGTTTCGATTGTTTTCTTGCAACAATTCAAGGAGTTACGCACCCTTGGAATTTTTGTGGTGTTATGAACGCCATTTGAACGATTTTCCCGCTGATTGAAGACTTTTGTGAGTTGGTTCGGTTGAAAAAATCAAATTTGGATTTTTAATGCTATCAACCTCTGGAACGATGGAATGTATATAAGAAAAAAAATCTGGGCCTCAATTTCAGACCTCTGCTACATTATCAATATTGGATCACAAAAGTAATTGTGTGATCTTACGAAATAAGATTTTCATCGCTATTGCGTTAGCCAAAGGAAAAATAAGATTTTAATTTGTTTTAATTTTATATTTTGATCCACACTTTTGTTTTTCAATGTAAATTGCAGAATTCAACCGTTCGTTATCCAAACTGCATCCCCACGTTGTTCCATCGATGCGGTACAATAATTTAAAACCGAAAAAAAAAAAAAAAAATCTTTGAAACAAAAGTGAAAAATATTGCGATAAATCTTACAGCGTTTAGATGCGTTGGATGGCTATGAAAACATTTGAAATGATAACTGAGTATAAGAATTTTATGAGGGTAAAATCGAATTCCGAATTTGGATTGATCATTTCACAAAAAAAAAAAAAAAAAAAAAAAAATAATGCAATTTTTTAAGGTGACTCAGTCCCCTTGAGGGACCCCAATATATTATACATGTTCTGAATGAACGAGAATGTTGAGCCTTCAAAGCATCGCGCGTTCTGAATTTTGATCGTTATGAATTTCGATCCCCTAACCCTCTCGACGAAAAGTTGAAGCCCCAAACGTCAAAAGATCAAACGACCAAAGATCAACAATCTCAAAAAACCCTAAATACTTCGGACTTTCCCACATTCGTGTGTTTCCGAATGATCGGTTATCCGGTAGTTGATCCCCAAAACCGGTTTTCTTCGACGTTTCGCAGTTGTGCGTTCGCGGGCGAACGCACATCTTCAAATATTTGGAACGACAAGCGGCGAAACACGAGAGGGCGAGGGGTGGCAGAGCCCGACGAGGTCCTCTCGAAGCTCGGGGTCACGCGACACTGGACACGAGGTCACACCGACGTCACAACGTCGACAGTGGTTACAGCAGCACGAGCGACGGTGTCGACAAGCGTTGGTCCCAAGAGATTCACACACCGCGGTTAGTGCCATCGTATTAATCGTATCGATAATTATTCTATTTCAACGAATTATCGGGTCCTGGACGACTTTCAGGACATTTTCTTAGAACTTTTTTTTTTTTTTTTTTTTTTTTTTTTTTTTTTTTTTTTTTTTTTAAATTTCCGTTCGATACTTTAAACTGTGAATAAACGTTTTGCAAGTTTTTTTTTTTATTGAGCCAACGAACAATTATTTACACGTTACAATCGTCCTTCCACGAATATTATAAAATTATTTCGTTACTTTATGCTTACTTTTTGTTTGTTGATTATTCATAAGTTGTTTGAACAATTGATTCATAGATTATATAGATCGTTAATAACATCGCAAAAATGTAACATTTACACGAATAAAGTTTGTAAAATCGTTTTGGACATTTGACTGACCCATCCATATCGTGGCTTCGTGGCACGCTAATCCCTTTTCACAGGTTCACGAAAACGAGACGCTTACGGTTTGGAGACAGGAGTGTTCGCCGTTGTCCATAACACTGCCCCACGAGAGACGAGCGTCAATGGATCGTGCAGTGGAACGTCTACACCGAGTACGATTTCACCTGGAGAACACACGTCCCTCGAGGATGAGCTTGGAAAGGTAAATCTTCGTGATTTCGGGTAGAAATTTTCGACTTATCTTGCGATTTATCGAGGAGCCATTAGCTCTAAAAAAAAAAAAAATAATGTGCACCAGATTCCATTGGCTCGAAGCAGGGTTGGGCATTTATTCAATGAATATGTATTTTAAATACATTTTCAAACAAATAACTATGATTAATTATCATGTGAGAATTCATATTTTGATATTTCTGTAATAATTATGACCAATTTACGGTGAATTATTATTTTACAATGAATTGTAAAATATTTAATAATTCCGGTAAAATCCGTTATCATTTAATCCGAAAAGTATTTGAAATACATTTTCATTGAATGAATGCTCATCTCGGGCCCAAAGAGTACACAATATTACACAAGGTTATTTTTTTTCATACAGATTACTTGTATAATCCTTGATCGATCGAAATTATTTATTTATTTTATTTATTTTATTTATTTTATTTATTTTATTTATTTTATTTATTTTATTTATTTTATTTATTTTATTTATTTTATTTATTTTATTTATTTTATTTATTTTATTTATTTTATTTATTTTATTTATTTTATTTATTTATTTATTTTTTTAATTGTTTATTGATCCCCAAGGGGTTACAACGTCGCATCGTCGAGTCGCATATGTTTTTTTTTTTTTTTTTTCCTGAATCGACAATTTTGCGGTACGAAAAAAAAAAAAAAGTTCTCACGATTCACGAACGGTTTGGTTATTTTGTTCACAGGCGATGATTCTGCACGATCAGCTACAAAACAGGAGACTCGAGAGAAGTACATCGGAAAACGGCACTGACACCAAGAAGACCCATGGCACATCCACTTCACAATAATTCTATCACACCTCCTGGGTGAGTCTAGTTATTGCGCATCTTAGATTTATATTTATACATCAGGAGTGTGTTAAAAAATGGCAAAGTTTTCCAATTTTTCTGGCAGTTTCTACATTGGACGGAGATACTATAAGGAGACGTCTGTCAAAGTTTGAACCCAATCGGACAATATTCAGAGGTTCCGCTTTCACGAAATTGACTTTGCCTTTGATTAACACGTGAACGTATATTTTTTTTCAGTTGCAATTTATTTTTTCGGTACACGAAAAATTGCGGGAATGGAAAGTAAGTGCGATACACAGTATTAATGTCACTTGAAATGGGGATATTTTTCGTTTCACAATTTATAAACAAAACGTTGACAACTTTATTTTTTAACAAAATTCATTGAAAACCGACAAAAAAAATTGTTAATTTTTGGTCTCATTGTAAAACAAAAAATATTTCCATTTTTAGTGACCTTGATACTATGTATTGGCACTTACTTTTCATCCCCTGAATTTTTCATTCGCCGGACAAATTAATTGCAACTGAAAAATGAAAAATGGTTTTACGTGTTAATTAGAGGCAAAATCGAAATCGTGAAAGCGGAACCTCTAAATATGGTCCGATTGGACTCAAATTTTCACAAGTGTCTCCTGATAGTATCTACTTGTGAATGTAGAAGTCGCCGTAAGAATCGCAAGACCTTGCCATTTTTCACTGCACCCTAATATGTATATTTATATATATTGAAATCGATTCACTGCGTCAAGTAATCAGCCCCAATCGTTACTCGCGTTTGGAATAATCATCTATAGCTCTACAAAATTCATCATTTTCGACAAAATTTACCAATTTCATATATTTTCCATGACAATTCAATAATCCAAGACAATTTAACGAACAGTTTAATATTCTAATAATACTAAAAAAAAATCGCTAATATCGTGATTCTCATTATTCATTTGTAAATCGTTACTCGATCTTTCTGTGTTGAAAGAAAAAAAAAATAAGAAAGGAAAAAGCAAAAACGTGAGTATTCGGAAAAAAAAGGAGTGATACCAACGTGAAGAGTCTTCGATATCGTCCAGTCTCGATTCTCTTCGTCCCCAGCATGAGTGCATGAGCGTTATTGTGCGTGATGAATTTTTTTCAGTCACTTGGAGAGCAGTCCGCTGATTCAGTCGACGCCGATCGCGTCTGTGAAACCGGTTCAACCTCTTCAAACGACTCCAACGAGAAATAATAACACGTCGCCGCAGACGAACGGCGATGAGAAAAGGCCGTTGAATCACACCCAGACTTACAGGTGAGTCTCGAGTTTCGAAAAAAAAAAAAAAAATTGAGTGTGTGAAATCACACACGATAGAAGTGAATACTTGTATGCATTTCGCTGGCGCGATAAATTATTTCTGCCGATGATTCCAGAGAGAAAGAGAGAGAGAGAGAGAAGGGGAGGAGAGGAAGAGTCAGTAATCGAATTATGAATTGGCAAGAAAGTCGAAAGTAGCCTGCACGTTGATATTTGTGTTTTCCAAAAATTTTTTTATTTATCAAGGGGGGGGGGCGGGCGTAAGGGCTGGAGCGTAAACATCTTTTCTTATAAATATGGATGGAGCAAATTACTCAAACCTTTTGAACATTATTAAGTATTATTTCGACGACATCCTGTAATCTTTCAATGCGTAAATATCGACAAACAAGCCGGTGACAAAGCTTTTCCAAGAACGTCTTTGGAAAAAAACGATTTGCAGTGTTAACTATATCTCAGCTGAAAATTATCTGAAATCAAAGACCATTCAAATGTAGCCAAAATATCATGAAATCCTCCCCCCTACGTTCTCTGATTATTATTCTTTCATTTTTAAATTGTTGGTGGTCATTGAAAGTGAGAACTGCTATTTTTCATGAAAAATGACCACGAAATTTTCACTTCAAATGACCACCAAAAATGTAAGAATGAAAAAAAATCAGAGACCGTAAAGGGGAGGATTTGATGATACTTCTACTAAATTTAGATGATCGTTGATTTTAGATAATTTTCAGCTGAGATTAACACCGCAAATAGTTTTTTTCCAAAGACATTGTTGGAAAAGCTTTGTCACCGGCTTGTTCTTCGATATTTTCGCATAAAACAATCACAGAATGTTATCGAAATGATACGTTATGATGGGTAAAAGGTTTGAATGAATTATTTCTATTTATTTAATTATGAAAAAAATCGCAGAAGTGTTTTTTTTACGCTCCAGCCCTTACCCGCCTCTTCAGATCCCGAACGTTTGGGCCGAGTTCTCTCTCGCTCCGCCGCGAGCGCCCATGGCGCTATCTCTCTCGCACGAGGTCTCTCCGTACTAACACACGTATACTTCGGGTATACTGCCGATGACGAGGCACGCGATCCTGCCCCCTCACTGCATTGACTCGCTCGCTCTCACTCGCACACACACGGCCCACGTATTATTCTCTCTCTCTTCTCCGATTCCTTCATTCTCTCGTCCGGTCTACAAGCGGCTGGCTGGGGGGCGACTCGCTCGCTCTCACTCTCATACCCACGGCTCACGCATCATTCTCTTCCCCTCTCTCTCTTCCTTTCATTCCTTCATTCTCTTGTCCCGTCCTAAAACGCGCTGGCTGGCGAGCCGATCCTGTGGGGTTGGGTTCTTTGGGTTCTTTGGGTTCTTTGGGTTCTTTGGGTTCTTTGGGTTCTTTGGGTTCTTTGGGTTCTTTGGGTTCTTTGGGTTCTTTGGGTTCTTTGGGTTCTTTGGGTTCTTTGGGTTCTTTGGGTTCTTTGGGTTCTTTGGGTTCTTTGGGTTCTTTGGGTTCTTTGGGTTCTTTGGGTTCTTTGGGTTCTTTGGGTTCTTTGGGTTCTTTGGGTTCTTTGGGTTCTTTGGGTTCTTTGGGTTCTTTGGGTTCTTTGGGTTCTTTGGGTTCTTTGGGTTCTTTGGGTTCTTTGGGTTCTTTGGGTTCTTTGGGTTCTTTGGGTTCTTTGGGTTCTTTGGGTTCTTTGGGTTCTTTGGGTTCTTTGGGTTCTTTGGGTTCTTTGGGTTCTTTGGGTTCTTTGGGTTCTTTGGGTTCTTTGGGTTCTTTGGGTTCTTTGGGTTCTTTGGGTTCTTTGGGTTCTTTGGGTTCTTTGGGTTCTTTGGGTTCTTTGGGTTCTTTGGGTTCTTTGGGTTCTTTGGGTTCTTTGGGTTCTTTGGGTTCTTTGGGTTCTTTGGGTTCTTTGGGTTCTTTGGGTTCTTTGGGTTCTTTGGGTTCTTTGGGTTCTTTGGGTTCTTTGGGTTCTTTGGGTTCTTTGGGTTCTTTGGGTTCTTTGGGTTCTTTGGGTTCTTTGGGTTCTTTGGGTTCTTTGGGTTCTTTGGGTTCTTTGGGTTCTTTGGGTTCTTTGGGTTCTTTGGGTTCTTTGGGTTCTTTGGGTTCTTTGGGTTCTTTGGGTTCTTTGGGTTCTTTGGGTTCTTTGGGTTCTTTGGGTTCTTTGGGTTCTTTGGGTTCTTTGGGTTCTTTGGGTTCTTTGGGTTCTTTGGGTTCTTTGGGTTCTTTGGGTTCTTTGGGTTCTTTGGGTTCTTTGGGTTCTTTGGGTTCTTTGGGTTCTTTGGGTTCTTTGGGTTCTTTGGGTTCTTTGGGTTCTTTGGGTTCTTTGGGTTCTTTGGGTTCTTTGGGTTCTTTGGGTTCTTTGGGTTCTTTGGGTTCTTTGGGTTCTTTGGGTTCTTTGGGTTCTTTGGGTTCTTTGGGTTCTTTGGGTTCTTTGGGTTCTTTGGGTTCTTTGGGTTCTTTGGGTTCTTTGGGTTCTTTGGGTTCTTTGGGTTCTTTGGGTTCTTTGGGTTCTTTGGGTTCTTTGGGTTCTTTGGGTTCTTTGGGTTCTTTGGGTTCTTTGGGTTCTTTGGGTTCTTTGGGTTCTTTGGGTTCTTTGGGTT
>CAVLEH010000019.1:0-36972 GCA_963662125.1 Diplazon laetatorius | reverse complement strand
GGTCGAAATCGATGTTTCGAACGACCAAACCGTTTGCGATCGGTCGAAATGCATGAAATTCCTTCATTTGCACGGAATGAACGCATTTCAACCGTTTCGAGCAAGAAAGTCACGGAAGTGTGGCTGCAATTGCGTAACATTGGTGTTTTGAACGGAAACTTCGACGAACTCACGATACCCTCGAATCTTGTCGAAAACGACGTTACGGGCGAACGGTTCGTTCGAAATGCTCGATTTTGCAAAAATCACACATAGTTGGATGAAACTAAGGTTTTTCACACGTTTCCAACCAGAAACAACCATTTCTGTAGCTGGGAAAGAAGATTCGACGAATTTGGTCGAAATCGATGTTGCGAACGACCAAACCGTTTGCGATCGGTCGAAATGCATGAAATTCCTTCATTTGCACGAAATGAACGCATTTCAACCGTTTCGAGCAAGAAAGTCACGGAAGTTTGGCTGCAATAGCGTAACATTGGTGTTTTGAACGGAAACTTCGACGAACTCACGATACCCTCGAATCTTGTCGAAAACGACGTTACGGGCGAACGGTTCGTTCGAAATGCTCGATTTTGCAAAAATCACACATAGTTGGATGAAACTAAGGTTTTTCACACGTTTCCAACCAGAAACAACTATTTTTGTAGCTGGGAACGACGATTCGACGAATTTGGTCGAAATCGATGTTGCGAACGACCAAACCGTTTGCGATCGGTCGAAATGCATGAAATTCCTTCATTTGCACAGAATGAACGCATTTCAACCGTTTCGAGCAAGAAAGTCACGGAAGTTTGGCTGCAATAGCGTAACATTGGTGTTTTGAACGGAAACTTCGACGAACTCACGATACCCTCGAATCTTGTCGAAAACGACGTTACGGGCGAACGGTTCGTTCGAAATGCTCGATTTTGCAAAAATCACACATAGTTGGATGGAACTAAGGTTTTTCACACGTTTCCAACCAGAAACAACCATTTTTGTAGCTGGGAAAGAAGATTCGACGAATTTGGTCGAAATCGATGTTGCGAACGACCAAACCGTTTGCGATCGGTCGAAATGCATGAAATTCCTTCATTTGCACGGAATGAACGCATTTCAACCGTTTCGAGCAAGAAAGTCACGGAAGTTTGGCTGCAATAGCGTAACATTGGTGTTTTGAACGGAAACTTCGACGAACTCACGATACCCTCGAATCTTGTCGAAAACGACGTTACGGGCGAACGGTTCGTTCGAAATGCTCGATTTTGCAAAAATCACACATAGTTGGATGAAACTAAGGTTTTTCACACGTTTCCAACCAGAAACAACCATTTTTGTAGCTGGGAACGACGATTCGACGAATTTGGTCGAAATCGATGTTGCCAACGACCAAACCGTTTGCGATCGGTCGAAATGCATGAAATTCCTTCATTTGCACGGAATGAACGCATTTCAACCGTTTCGAGCAAGAAAGTCACGGAAGTTTCGCTGCAATAGCGTAACATTGGTGTTTTGAACGGAAACTTCGACGAACTCACGATACCCTCGAATCTTGTCGAAAACGACGTTACGGGCGAACGGTTCGTTCGAAATGCTCGATTTTGCAAAAATCACACATAGTTGGATGAAACTAAGGTTTTTCACACGTTTCAAACCAGAAACAACCATTTTTGTAGCTGGGAACGACGATTCGACGAATTTGGTCGAAATCGATGTTGCGAACGACCAAACCGTTTGCGATCGGTCGAAATGCATGAAATTCCTTCATTTGCACGGAATGAACGCATTTCAACCGTTTCGAGCAAGAAAGTCACGGAAGTTTGGCTGCAATAGCGTAACATTGGTGTTTTGAACGGAAACTTCGACGAACTCACGATACCCTCGAATCTTGTCGAAAACGACGTTACGGGCGAACGGTTCGTTCGAAATGCTCGATTTTGCAAAAATCACACATAGTTGGATGAAACTAAGGTTTTTCACACGTTTCCAACCAGAACCAACCATTTTTGTAGCTGGGAAAGAAGATTCGACGAATTTGGTCGAAATCGATGTTGCGAACGACCAAACCGTTTGCGATCGGTCGAAATGCATGAAATTCCTTCATTTGCACGGAATGAACGCATTTCAACCGTTTCGAGCAAGAAAGTCACGGAAGTTTGGCTGCAATAGCGTAACATTGGTGTTTTGAACGGAAACTTCGACGAACTCACGATACCCTCGAATCTTGTCGAAAACGACGTTACGGGCGAACGGTTCGTTCGAAATGCTCGATTTTGCAAAAATCACACATAGTTGGATGAAACTAAGGTTTTTCACACGTTTCCAACCAGAAACAACCATTTTTGTAGCTGGAAAGAAGTTTCGACGAATTTGGTCGAAATCGATGTTGCGAACGACCAAACCGTTTGCGATCGGTCGAAATGCATGAAATTCCTTCATTTGCACAGAATGAACGCATTTCAACCGTTTCGAGCAAGAAAGTCACGGAAGTTTGGCTGCAATAGCGTAACATTGGTGTTTTGAACGGAAACTTCGACGAACTCACGATACCCTCGAATCTTGTCGAAAACGACGTTACGGGCGAACGGTTCGTTCGAAATGCTCGATTATGCAAAAATCACACATAGTTGGATGAAACTAAGGTTTTTCACACGTTTCCAACCAGAAACAACCATTTTTGTAGCTGGGAAAGAAGATTCGACGAATTTGGTCGAAATCGATGTTGCGAACGACCAAACCGTTTGCGATCGGTCGAAATGCATGAAATTCCTTCATTTGCACGGAATGAACGCATTTCAACCGTTTCGAGCAAGAAAGTCACGGAAGTTTGGCTGCAATAGCGTAACATTGGTGTTTTGAACGGAAACTTCGACGAACTCACGATACCCTCGAATCTTGTCGAAAACGACGTTACGGGCGAACGGTTTGTTCGAAATGCTCGATTTTGCAAAAATCACACATAGTTGGATGAAACTAAGGTTTTTCACACGTTTCCAACCAGAAACAACCATTTTTGTAGCTGGGAAAGAAGATTCGACGAATTTGGTCGAAATCGATGTTTCGAACGACCAAACCGTTTGCGATCGGTCGAAATGCATGAAATTCCTTCATTTGCACGGAATGAACGCATTTCAACCGTTTCGAGCAAGAAAGTCACGGAAGTGTGGCTGCAATTGCGTAACATTGGTGTTTTGAACGGAAACTTCGACGAACTCACGATACCCTCGAATCTTGTCGAAAACGACGTTACGGGCGAACGGTTCGTTCGAAATGCTCGATTTTGCAAAAATCACACATAGTTGGATGAAACTAAGGTTTTTCACACGTTTCCAACCAGAAACAACCATTTCTGTAGCTGGGAAAGAAGATTCGACGAATTTGGTCGAAATCGATGTTGCGAACGACCAAACCGTTTGCGATCGGTCGAAATGCATGAAATTCCTTCATTTGCACGAAATGAACGCATTTCAACCGTTTCGAGCAAGAAAGTCACGGAAGTTTGGCTGCAATAGCGTAACATTGGTGTTTTGAACGGAAACTTCGACGAACTCACGATACCCTCGAATCTTGTCGAAAACGACGTTACGGGCGAACGGTTCGTTCGAAATGCTCGATTTTGCAAAAATCACACATAGTTGGATGAAACTAAGGTTTTTCACACGTTTCCAACCAGAAACAACTATTTTTGTAGCTGGGAACGACGATTCGACGAATTTGGTCGAAATCGATGTTGCGAACGACCAAACCGTTTGCGATCGGTCGAAATGCATGAAATTCCTTCATTTGCACAGAATGAACGCATTTCAACCGTTTCGAGCAAGAAAGTCACGGAAGTTTGGCTGCAATAGCGTAACATTGGTGTTTTGAACGGAAACTTCGACGAACTCACGATACCCTCGAATCTTGTCGAAAACGACGTTACGGGCGAACGGTTCGTTCGAAATGCTCGATTTTGCAAAAATCACACATAGTTGGATGGAACTAAGGTTTTTCACACGTTTCCAACCAGAAACAACCATTTTTGTAGCTGGGAAAGAAGATTCGACGAATTTGGTCGAAATCGATGTTGCGAACGACCAAACCGTTTGCGATCGGTCGAAATGCATGAAATTCCTTCATTTGCACGGAATGAACGCATTTCAACCGTTTCGAGCAAGAAAGTCACGGAAGTTTGGCTGCAATAGCGTAACATTGGTGTTTTGAACGGAAACTTCGACGAACTCACGATACCCTCGAATCTTGTCGAAAACGACGTTACGGGCGAACGGTTCGTTCGAAATGCTCGATTTTGCAAAAATCACACATAGTTGGATGAAACTAAGGTTTTTCACACGTTTCCAACCAGAAACAACCATTTTTGTAGCTGGGAACGACGATTCGACGAATTTGGTCGAAATCGATGTTGCCAACGACCAAACCGTTTGCGATCGGTCGAAATGCATGAAATTCCTTCATTTGCACGGAATGAACGCATTTCAACCGTTTCGAGCAAGAAAGTCACGGAAGTTTCGCTGCAATAGCGTAACATTGGTGTTTTGAACGGAAACTTCGACGAACTCACGATACCCTCGAATCTTGTCGAAAACGACGTTACGGGCGAACGGTTCGTTCGAAATGCTCGATTTTGCAAAAATCACACATAGTTGGATGAAACTAAGGTTTTTCACACGTTTCCAACCAGAAACCACCATTTTTGTAGCTGGGAAAGAAGATTCGACGAATTTGGTCGAAATCGATGTTGCGAACGACCAAACCGTTTGCGATCGGTCGAAATGCATGAAATTCCTTCATTTGCACGGAATGAACGCATTTCAACCGTTTCGAGCAAGAAAGTCACGGAAGTTTGGCTGCAATAGCGTAACATTGGTGTTTTGAACGGAAACTTCGACGAACTCACGATACCCTCGAATCTTGTCGAAAACGACGTTACGGGCGAACGGTTCGTTCGAAATGCTCGATTTTGCAAAAATCACACATAGTTGGATGAAACTAAGGTTTTTCACACGTTTCCAACCAGAAACAACCATTTTTGTAGCTGGGAAAGAAGATTCGATGAATTTGGTCGAAATCGATGTTGCGAACGGGCAAACCGTTTGCGATCGGTCGAAATGCATGAAATTCCTTCATTTGCACGGAATGAACGCATTTCAACCGTTTCAAGCAAGAAAGTCACGGAAGTTTGGCTGCAATAGCGTAACATTGGTGTTTTGAACGGAAACTTCGACGAACTCACGATACCCTCGAATCTTGTCGAAAACGACGTTACGGGCGAACGGTTCGTTCGAAATGCTCGATTTTGCAAAAATCACACATAGTTGGATGAAGCTAAGGTTTTTCACACGTTTCCAACCAGAAACAACCATTTTTGTAGCTGGGAAAGAAGATTCGACGAATTTGGTCGAAATCGATGTTGCGAACGACCAAACCGTTTGCGATCGGTCGAAATGCATGAAATTCCTTCATTTGCACGGAATGAACGCATTTCAACCGTTTCGAGCAAGAAAGTCACGGAAGTTTGGCTGCAATAGCGTAACATTGGTGTTTTGAACGGAAACTTCGACGAACTCACGATACCCTCGAATCTTGTCGAAAACGACGTTACGGGCGAACGGTTCGTTCGAAATGCTCGATTTTGCAAAAATCACACATAGTTGGATGAAACTAAGGTTTTTCACACGTTTCCAACCAGAAACAACCATTTTTGTAGCTGGGAAAGAAGATTCGACGAATTTGGTCGAAATCGATGTTGCGAACGACCAAACCGTTTGCGATCGGTCGAAATGCATGAAATTCCTTCATTTGCACGGAATGAACGCATTTCAACCGTTTCGAGCAAGAAAGTCACGGAAGTTTGGCTGCAATATCGTAACATTGGTGTTTTGAACGGAAACTTCGACGAACTCACGATACCCTCGAATCTTGTCGAAAACGACGTTACGGGCGAACGGTTCGTTCGAAATGCTCGATTTTGCAAAAATCACACATAGTTGGATGGAACTAAGGTTTTTCACACGTTTCCAACCAGAAACAACCATTTTTGTAGCTGGGAAAGAAGATTCGACGAATTTGGTCGAAATCGATGTTGCGAACGACCAAACCGTTTGCGATCGGTCGAAATGCATGAAATTCCTTCATTTGCACGGAATGAACGCATTTCAACCGTTTCGAGCAAGAAAGTCACGGAAGTTTGGCTGCAATAGCGTAACATTGGTGTTTTGAACGGAAACTTCGACGAACTCACGATACCCTCGAATCTTGTCGAAAACGACGTTACGGGCGAACGGTTCGTTCGAAATGCTCGATTTTGCAAAAATCACACATAGTTGGATGAAACTAAGGTTTTTCACACGTTTCCAACCAGAAACAACCATTTTTGTAGCTGGGAACGACGATTCGACGAATTTGGTCGAAATCGATGTTGCCAACGACCAAACCGTTTGCGATCGGTCGAAATGCATGAAATTCCTTCATTTGCACGGAATGAACGCATTTCAACCGTTTCGAGCAAGAAAGTCACGGAAGTTTCGCTGCAATAGCGTAACATTGGTGTTTTGAACGGAAACTTCGACGAACTCACGATACCCTCGAATCTTGTCGAAAACGACGTTACGGGCGAACGGTTCGTTCGAAATGCTCGATTTTGCAAAAATCACACATAGTTGGATGAAACTAAGGTTTTTCACACGTTTCCAACCAGAAACCACCATTTTTGTAGCTGGGAAAGAAGATTCGACGAATTTGGTCGAAATCGATGTTGCGAACGACCAAACCGTTTGCGATCGGTCGAAATGCATGAAATTCCTTCATTTGCACGGAATGAACGCATTTCAACCGTTTCGAGCAAGAAAGTCACGGAAGTTTGGCTGCAATAGCGTAACATTGGTGTTTTGAACGGAAACTTCGACGAACTCACGATACCCTCGAATCTTGTCGAAAACGACGTTACGGGCGAACGGTTCGTTCGAAATGCTCGATTTTGCAAAAATCACACATAGTTGGATGAAACTAAGGTTTTTCACACGTTTCCAACCAGAAACAACCATTTTTGTAGCTGGGAAAGAAGATTCGATGAATTTGGTCGAAATCGATGTTGCGAACGGGCAAACCGTTTGCGATCGGTCGAAATGCATGAAATTCCTTCATTTGCACGGAATGAACGCATTTCAACCGTTTCGAGCAAGAAAGTCACGGAAGTTTGGCTGCAATAGCGTAACATTGGTGTTTTGAACGGAAACTTCGACGAACTCACGATACCCTCGAATCTTGTCGAAAACGACGTTACGGGCGAACGGTTCGTTCGAAATGCTCGATTTTGCAAAAATCACACATAGTTGGATGAAACTAAGGTTTTTCACACGTTTCCAACCAGAAACAACCATTTTTGTAGCTGGGAAAGAAGATTCGACGAATTTGGTCGAAATCGATGTTGCGAACGACCAAACCGTTTGCGATCGGTCGAAATGCATGAAATTCCTTCATTTGCACGAAATGAACGCATTTCAACCGTTTCGAGCAAGAAAGTCACGGAAGTTTGGCTGCAATAGCGTAACATTGGTGTTTTGAACGGAAACTTCGACGAACTCACGATACCCTCGAATCTTGTCGAAAACGACGTTACGGGCGAACGGTTCGTTCGAAATGCTCGATTTTGCAAAAATCACACATAGTTGGATGAAACTAAGGTTTTTCACACGTTTCCAACCAGAAACAACCATTTTTGTAGCTGGGAACGACGATTCGACGAATTTGGTCGAAATCGATGTTGCCAACGACCAAACCGTTTGCGATCGGTCGAAATGCATGAAATTCCTTCATTTGCACGGAATGAACGCATTTCAACCGTTTCGAGCAAGAAAGTCACGGAAGTTTCGCTGCAATAGCGTAACATTGGTGTTTTGAACGGAAACTTCGACGAACTCACGATACCCTCGAATCTTGTCGAAAACGACGTTACGGGCGAACGGTTCGTTCGAAATGCTCGATTTTGCAAAAATCACACATAGTTGGATGAAACTAAGGTTTTTCACACGTTTCCAACCAGAAACCACCATTTTTGTAGCTGGGAAAGAAGATTCGACGAATTTGGTCGAAATCGATGTTGCGAACGACCAAACCGTTTGCGATCGGTCGAAATGCATGAAATTCCTTCATTTGCACGGAATGAACGCATTTCAACCGTTTCGAGCAAGAAAGTCACGGAAGTTTGGCTGCAATAGCGTAACATTGGTGTTTTGAACGGAAACTTCGACGAACTCACGATACCCTCGAATCTTGTCGAAAACGACGTTACGGGCGAACGGTTCGTTCGAAATGCTCGATTTTGCAAAAATCACACATAGTTGGATGAAACTAAGGTTTTTCACACGTTTCCAACCAGAAACAACCATTTTTGTAGCTGGGAAAGAAGATTCGATGAATTTGGTCGAAATCGATGTTGCGAACGGGCAAACCGTTTGCGATCGGTCGAAATGCATGAAATTCCTTCATTTGCACGGAATGAACGCATTTCAACCGTTTCGAGCAAGAAAGTCACGGAAGTTTGGCTGCAATAGCGTAACATTGGTGTTTTGAACGGAAACTTCGACGAACTCACGATACCCTCGAATCTTGTCGAAAACGACGTTACGGGCGAACGGTTCGTTCGAAATGCTCGATTTTGCAAAAATCACACATAGTTGGATGAAACTAAGGTTTTTCACACGTTTCCAACCAGAAACAACCATTTTTGTAGCTGGGAAAGAAGATTCGACGAATTTGGTCGAAATCGATGTTGCGAACGACCAAACCGTTTGCGATCGGTCGAAATGCATGAAATTCCTTCATTTGCACGAAATGAACGCATTTCAACCGTTTCGAGCAAGAAAGTCACGGAAGTTTGGCTGCAATAGCGTAACATTGGTGTTTTGAACGGAAACTTCGACGAACTCACGATACCCTCGAATCTTGTCGAAAACGACGTTACGGGCGAACGGTTCGTTCGAAATGCTCGATTTTGCAAAAATCACACATAGTTGGATGAAACTAAGGTTTTTCACACGTTTCCAACCAGAAACAACTATTTTTGTAGCTGGGAACGACGATTCGACGAATTTGGTCGAAATCGATGTTGCGAACGACCAAACCGTTTGCGATCGGTCGAAATGCATGAAATTCCTTCATTTGCACAGAATGAACGCATTTCAACCGTTTCGAGCAAGAAAGTCACGGAAGTTTGGCTGCAATAGCGTAACATTGGTGTTTTGAACGGAAACTTCGACGAACTCACGATACCCTCGAATCTTGTCGAAAACGACGTTACGGGCGAACGGTTCGTTCGAAATGCTCGATTTTGCAAAAATCACACATAGTTGGATGGAACTAAGGTTTTTCACACGTTTCCAACCAGAAACAACCATTTTTGTAGCTGGGAAAGAAGATTCGACGAATTTGGTCGAAATCGATGTTGCGAACGACCAAACCGTTTGCGATCGGTCGAAATGCATGAAATTCCTTCATTTGCACGGAATGAACGCATTTCAACCGTTTCGAGCAAGAAAGTCACGGAAGTTTGGCTGCAATAGCGTAACATTGGTGTTTTGAACGGAAACTTCGACGAACTCACGATACCCTCGAATCTTGTCGAAAACGACGTTACGGGCGAACGGTTCGTTCGAAATGCTCGATTTTGCAAAAATCACACATAGTTGGATGAAACTAAGGTTTTTCACACGTTTCCAACCAGAAACAACCATTTTTGTAGCTGGGAACGACGATTCGACGAATTTGGTCGAAATCGATGTTGCCAACGACCAAACCGTTTGCGATCGGTCGAAATGCATGAAATTCCTTCATTTGCACGGAATGAACGCATTTCAACCGTTTCGAGCAAGAAAGTCACGGAAGTTTCGCTGCAATAGCGTAACATTGGTGTTTTGAACGGAAACTTCGACGAACTCACGATACCCTCGAATCTTGTCGAAAACGACGTTACGGGCGAACGGTTCGTTCGAAATGCTCGATTTTGCAAAAATCACACATAGTTGGATGAAACTAAGGTTTTTCACACGTTTCAAACCAGAAACAACCATTTTTGTAGCTGGGAACGACGATTCGACGAATTTGGTCGAAATCGATGTTGCGAACGACCAAACCGTTTGCGATCGGTCGAAATGCATGAAATTCCTTCATTTGCACGGAATGAACGCATTTCAACCGTTTCGAGCAAGAAAGTCACGGAAGTTTGGCTGCAATAGCGTAACATTGGTGTTTTGAACGGAAACTTCGACGAACTCACGATACCCTCGAATCTTGTCGAAAACGACGTTACGGGCGAACGGTTCGTTCGAAATGCTCGATTTGCAAAAATCACACATAGTTGGATGAAACTAAGGTTTTTCACACGTTTCCAACCAGAACCAACCATTTTTGTAGCTGGGAAAGAAGATTCGACGAATTTGGTCGAAATCGATGTTGCGAACGACCAAACCGTTTGCGATCGGTCGAAATGCATGAAATTCCTTCATTTGCACGGAATGAACGCATTTCAACCGTTTCGAGCAAGAAAGTCACGGAAGTTTGGCTGCAATAGCGTAACATTGGTGTTTTGAACGGAAACTTCGACGAACTCACGATACCCTCGAATCTTGTCGAAAACGACGTTACGGGCGAACGGTTCGTTCGAAATGCTCGATTTTGCAAAAATCACACATAGTTGGATGAAACTAAGGTTTTTCACACGTTTCCAACCAGAAACAACCATTTTTGTAGCTGGGAAAGAAGTTTCGACGAATTTGGTCGAAATCGATGTTGCGAACGACCAAACCGTTTGCGATCGGTCGAAATGCATGAAATTCCTTCATTTGCACAGAATGAACGCATTTCAACCGTTTCGAGCAAGAAAGTCACGGAAGTTTGGCTGCAATAGCGTAACATTGGTGTTTTGAACGGAAACTTCGACGAACTCACGATACCCTCGAATCTTGTCGAAAACGACGTTACGGGCGAACGGTTCGTTCGAAATGCTCGATTTTGCAAAAATCACACATAGTTGGATGAAACTAAGGTTTTTCACACGTTTCAAACCAGAAACAACCATTTTTGTAGCTGGGAACGACGATTCGACGAATTTGGTCGAAATCGATGTTGCGAACGACCAAACCGTTTGCGATCGGTCGAAATGCATGAAATTCCTTCATTTGCACGGAATGAACGCATTTCAACCGTTTCGAGCAAGAAAGTCACGGAAGTTTGGCTGCAATAGCGTAACATTGGTGTTTTGAACGGAAACTTCGACGAACTCACGATACCCTCGAATCTTGTCGAAAACGACGTTACGGGCGAACGGTTCGTTCGAAATGCTCGATTTTGCAAAAATCACACATAGTTGGATGAAACTAAGGTTTTTCACACGTTTCCAACCAGAACCAACCATTTTTGTAGCTGGGAAAGAAGATTCGACGAATTTGGTCGAAATCGATGTTGCGAACGACCAAACCGTTTGCGATCGGTCGAAATGCATGAAATTCCTTCATTTGCACGGAATGAACGCATTTCAACCGTTTCGAGCAAGAAAGTCACGGAAGTTTGGCTGCAATAGCGTAACATTGGTGTTTTGAACGGAAACTTCGACGAACTCACGATACCCTCGAATCTTGTCGAAAACGACGTTACGGGCGAACGGTTCGTTCGAAATGCTCGATTTTGCAAAAATCACACATAGTTGGATGAAACTAAGGTTTTTCACACGTTTCCAACCAGAAACAACCATTTTTGTAGCTGGGAAAGAAGTTTCGACGAATTTGGTCGAAATCGATGTTGCGAACGACCAAACCGTTTGCGATCGGTCGAAATGCATGAAATTCCTTCATTTGCACAGAATGAACGCATTTCAACCGTTTCGAGCAAGAAAGTCACGGAAGTTTGGCTGCAATAGCGTAACATTGGTGTTTTGAACGGAAACTTCGACGAACTCACGATACCCTCGAATCTTGTCGAAAACGACGTTACGGGCGAACGGTTCGTTCGAAATGCTCGATTATGCAAAAATCACACATAGTTGGATGAAACTAAGGTTTTTCACACGTTTCCAACCAGAAACAACCATTTTTGTAGCTGGGAAAGAAGATTCGACGAATTTGGTCGAAATCGATGTTGCGAACGACCAAACCGTTTGCGATCGGTCGAAATGCATGAAATTCCTTCATTTGCACGGAATGAACGCATTTCAACCGTTTCGAGCAAGAAAGTCACGGAAGTTTGGCTGCAATAGCGTAACATTGGTGTTTTGAACGGAAACTTCGACGAACTCACGATACCCTCGAATCTTGTCGAAAACGACGTTACGGGCGAACGGTTTGTTCGAAATGCTCGATTTTGCAAAAATCACACATAGTTGGATGAAACTAAGGTTTTTCACACGTTTCCAACCAGAAACAACCATTTTTGTAGCTGGGAAAGAAGATTCGACGAATTTGGTCGAAATCGATGTTTCGAACGACCAAACCGTTTGCGATCGGTCGAAATGCATGAAATTCCTTCATTTGCACGGAATGAACGCATTTCAACCGTTTCGAGCAAGAAAGTCACGGAAGTGTGGCTGCAATTGCGTAACATTGGTGTTTTGAACGGAAACTTCGACGAACTCACGATACCCTCGAATCTTGTCGAAAACGACGTTACGGGCGAACGGTTCGTTCGAAATGCTCGATTTTGCAAAAATCACACATAGTTGGATGAAACTAAGGTTTTTCACACGTTTCCAACCAGAAACAACCATTTCTGTAGCTGGGAAAGAAGATTCGACGAATTTGGTCGAAATCGATGTTGCGAACGACCAAACCGTTTGCGATCGATCGAAATGCATGAAATTCCTTCATTTGCACGAAATGAACGCATTTCAACCGTTTCGAGCAAGAAAGTCACGGAAGTTTGGCTGCAATAGCGTAACATTGGTGTTTTGAACGGAAACTTCGACGAACTCACGATACCCTCGAATCTTGTCGAAAACGACGTTACGGGCGAACGGTTCGTTCGAAATGCTCGATTTTGCAAAAATCACATATAGTTGGATGAAACTAAGGTTTTTCACACGTTTCCAACCAGAATCAACCATTTTTGTAGCTGGGAAAGAAGATTCGACGAATTTGGTCGAAATCGACGTTGCGAACGACCAAACCGTTCGCGATCGGTCGAAATGCATGAAATTCCTTCATTTGCACGGAATGAACGCATTTCAACCGTTTCGAGCAAGAAAGTCACGGAAGTTTGGCTGCAATAGCGTAACATTGGTGTTTTGAACGGAAACTTCGACGAACTCACGATACCCTCGAATCTTGTCGGAAACGACGTTACGGGCGAACGGTTCGTTCGAAATGCTCGATTTTGCAAAAATCACATATAGTTGGATGAAACTAAGGTTTTTCACACGTTTCCAACCAGAAACAACCATTTTTGTAGCTGGGAAAGAAGATTCGACGAATTTGGTCCAAATCGATGTTGCGAACGACCAAACCGTTTGCGATCGGTCGAAATGCATGAAATTCCTTCATTTGCACGGAATGAACGCATTTCAACCGTTTCGAGCAAGAAAGTCACGGAAGTTTGGCTGCAATAGCGAATCATTGGTGTTTTGAACGGAAACTTCGACGAACTCACGATACCCTCGAATCTTGTCGAAAACGACGTTACGGGCGAACGGTTCGTTCGAAATGCTCGATTTTGCAAAAATCACACATAGTTGGATGAAACTAAGGTTTTTCACACGTTTCCAACCAGAAACAACCATTTTTGTAGCTGGGAAAGAAGATTCGACGAATTTGGTCGAAATCGATGTTGCGAACGACCAAACCGTTTGCGATCGGTCGAAATGCATGAAATTCCTTCATTTGCACGGAATGAACTCATTTCAACCGTTTCGAGCAAGAAAGTCACGGAAGTTTGGCTGCAATAGCGTAACATTGGTGTTTTGAACGGAAACTTCGACGAACTCACGATACCCTCGAATCTTGTCGAAAACGACGTTACGGGCGAACGGTTCGTTCGAAATGCTCGATTTTGCAAAATCACATATAGTTGGATGAAACTAAGGTTTTTCACACGTTTCCAACCAGAAACAACCGTTTTTGTACCTGGGAAAGAAGATTCGACGAATTGGTCGAAATCGATGTTGCGAACGACCAAACCGTTTGCGATCGGTCGAAATGCATGAAATTCCTTCATTTGCACGGAATGAACGCATTTCAACCGTTTCGAGCAAGAAAGTCACGGAAGTTTGGCTGCAATAGCGTAACATTGGTGTTTTGAACGGAAACTTCGACGAACTCACGATACCCTCGAATCTTGTCGAAAACGACGTTACGGGCGAACGGTTCGTTCGAAATGCTCGATTTTGCAAAAATCACACATAGTTGGATGAAACTAAGGTCTTTCACGTTTCCAACCAGAAACAACCATTTTTGTAGCTGGGAAAGAAGATTCGACGAATTTGGTCGAAATCGACGTTGCGAACGACCAAACCGTTTGCGATCGGTCGAAATGCATGAAATTCCTTCATTTGCACGGAATGAACGCATTTCAACCGTTTCGAGCAAGAAAGTCACGGAAGTTTGGCTGCAATAGCGTAACATTGGTGTTTTGAACGGAAACTTCGACGAACTCACGATACCCTCGAATCTTGTCGAAAACGACGTTACGGGCGAACGGTTCGTTCGAAATGCTCGATTTTGCAAAAATCACACATAGTTGGATGAAACTAAGGTTTTTCACACGTTTCCAACCAGAAACAACCATTTTTGTAGCTGGGAAAGAAGATTCGACGAATTTGGTCGAAATCGATGTTGCGAACGACCAAACCGTTTGCGATCGGTCGAAATGCATGAAATTCCTTCATTTGCACGGAATGAACGCATTTCAACCGTTTCGAGCAAGAAAGTCACGGAAGTTTGGCTGCAATAGCGTAACATTGGTGTTTTGAACGGAAACTTCGACGAACTCACGATACCCTCGAATCTTGTCGAAAACGACGTTACGGGCGAACGGTTTGTTCGAAATGCTCGATTTTGCAAAAATCACACATAGTTGGATGAAACTAAGGTTTTTCACACGTTTCCAACCAGAAACAACCATTTTTGTAGCTGGGAAAGAAGATTCGACGAATTTGGTCGAAATCGATGTTTCGAACGACCAAACCGTTTGCGATCGGTCGAAATGCATGAAATTCCTTCATTTGCACGGAATGAACGCATTTCAACCGTTTCGAGCAAGAAAGTCACGGAAGTGTGGCTGCAATTGCGTAACATTGGTGTTTTGAACGGAAACTTCGACGAACTCACGATACCCTCGAATCTTGTCGAAAACGACGTTACGGGCGAACGGTTCGTTCGAAATGCTCGATTTTGCAAAAATCACACATAGTTGGATGAAACTAAGGTTTTTCACACGTTTCCAACCAGAAACAACCATTTCTGTAGCTGGGAAAGAAGATTCGACGAATTTGGTCGAAATCGATGTTGCGAACGACCAAACCGTTTGCGATCGGTCGAAATGCATGAAATTCCTTCATTTGCACGAAATGAACGCATTTCAACCGTTTCGAGCAAGAAAGTCACGGAAGTTTGGCTGCAATAGCGTAACATTGGTGTTTTGAACGGAAACTTCGACGAACTCACGATACCCTCGAATCTTGTCGAAAACGACGTTACGGGCGAACGGTTCGTTCGAAATGCTCGATTTTGCAAAAATCACATATAGTTGGATGAAACTAAGGTTTTTCACACGTTTCCAACCAGAAACAACCATTTTTGTAGCTGGGAAAGAAGATTCGACGAATTTGGTCGAAATCGACGTTGCGAACGACCAAACCGTTCGCGATCGGTCGAAATGCATGAAATTCCTTCATTTGCACGGAATGAACGCATTTCAACCGTTTCGAGCAAGAAAGTCACGGAAGTTTGGCTGCAATAGCGTAACATTGGTGTTTTGAACGGAAACTTCGACGAACTCACGATACCCTCGAATCTTGTCGAAAACGACGTTACGGGCGAACGGTTCGTTCGAAATGCTCGATTTTGCAAAAATCACATATAGTTGGATGAAACTAAGGTTTTTCACACGTTTCCAACCAGAAACAACCATTTTTGTAGCTGGGAAAGAAGATTCGACGAATTTGGTCCAAATCGATGTTGCGAACGACCAAACCGTTTGCGATCGGTCGAAATGCATGAAATTCCTTCATTTGCACGGAATGAACGCATTTCAACCGTTTCGAGCAAGAAAGTCACGGAAGTTTGGCTGCAATAGCGAATCATTGGTGTTTTGAACGGAAACTTCGACGAACTCACGATACCCTCGAATCTTGTCGAAAACGACGTTACGGGCGAACGGTTCGTTCGAAATGCTCGATTTTGCAAAAATCACACATAGTTGGATGAAACTAAGGTTTTTCACACGTTTCCAACCAGAAACAACCATTTTTGTAGCTGGGAAAGAAGATTCGACGAATTTGGTCGAAATCGATGTTGCGAACGACCAAACCGTTTGCGATCGGTCGAAATGCATGAAATTCCTTCATTTGCACGGAATGAACTCATTTCAACCGTTTCGAGCAAGAAAGTCACGGAAGTTTGGCTGCAATAGCGTAACATTGGTGTTTTGAACGGAAACTTCGACGAACTCACGATACCCTCGAATCTTGTCGAAAACGACGTTACGGGCGAACGGTTCGTTCGAAATGCTCGATTTTGCAAAAATCACATATAGTTGGATGAAACTAAGGTTTTTCACACGTTTCCAACCAGAAACAACCGTTTTTGTACCTGGGAAAGAAGATTCGACGAATTGGTCGAAATCGATGTTGCGAACGACCAAACCGTTTGCGATCGGTCGAAATGCATGAAATTCCTTCATTTGCACGGAATGAACGCATTTCAACCGTTTCGAGCAAGAAAGTCACGGAAGTTTGGCTGCAATAGCGTAACATTGGTGTTTTGAACGGAAACTTCGACGAACTCACGATACCCTCGAATCTTGTCGAAAACGACGTTACGGGCGAACGGTTCGTTCGAAATGCTCGATTTTGCAAAAATCACACATAGTTGGATGAAACTAAGGTCTTTCACGTTTCCAACCAGAAACAACCATTTTTGTAGCTGGGAAAGAAGATTCGACGAATTTGGTCGAAATCGACGTTGCGAACGACCAAACCGTTTGCGATCGGTCGAAATGCATGAAATTCCTTCATTTGCACGGAATGAACGCATTTCAACCGTTTCGAGCAAGAAAGTCACGGAAGTTTGGCTGCAATAGCGTAACATTGGTGTTTTGAACGGAAACTTCGACGAACTCACGATACCCTCGAATCTTGTCGAAAACGACGTTACGGGCGAACGGTTCGTTCGAAATGCTCGATTTTGCAAAAATCACACATAGTTGGATGAAACTAAGGTTTTTCACACGTTTCCAACCAGAAACAACCATTTTTGTAGCTGGGAAAGAAGATTCGACGAATTTGGTCGAAATCGATGTTGCGAACGACCAAACCGTTTGCGATCGGTCGAAATGCATGAAATTCCTTCATTTGCACGGAATGAACTCATTTCAACCGTTTCGAGCAAGAAAGTCACGGAAGTTTGGCTGCAATAGCGTAACATTGGTGTTTTGAACGGAAACTTCGACGAACTCACGATACCCTCGAATCTTGTCGAAAACGACGTTACGGGCGAACGGTTCGTTCGAAATGCTCGATTTTGCAAAAATCACATATAGTTGGATGAAACTAAGGTTTTTCACACGTTTCCAACCAGAAACAACCGTTTTTGTACCTGGGAAAGAAGATTCGACGAATTGGTCGAAATCGATGTTGCGAACGACCAAACCGTTTGCGATCGGTCGAAATGCATGAAATTCCTTCATTTGCACGGAATGAACGCATTTCAACCGTTTCGAGCAAGAAAGTCACGGAAGTTTGGCTGCAATAGCGTAACATTGGTGTTTTGAACGGAAACTTCGACGAACTCACGATACCCTCGAATCTTGTCGAAACGACGTTACGGGCGAACGGTTCGTTCGAAATGCTCGATTTTGCAAAAATCACACATAGTTGGATGAAACTAAGGTCTTTCACGTTTCCAACCAGAAACAACCATTTTTGTAGCTGGGAAAGAAGATTCGACGAATTTGGTCGAAATCGACGTTGCGAACGACCAAACCGTTTGCGATCGGTCGAAATGCATGAAATTCCTTCATTTGCACGGAATGAACGCATTTCAACCGTTTCGAGCAAGAAAGTCACGGAAGTTTGGCTGCAATAGCGTAACATTGGTGTTTTGAACGGAAACTTCGACGAACTCACGATACCCTCGAATCTTGTCGAAAACGACGTTACGGGCGAACGGTTCGTTCGAAATGCTCGATTTTGCAAAAATCACACATAGTTGGATGAAACTAAGGTTTTTCACACGTTTCCAACCAGAAACAACCATTTTTGTAGCTGGGAAAGAAGATTCGACGAATTTGGTCGAAATCGACGTTGCGAACGACCAAACCGTTTGCGATCGGTCGAAATGCATGAAATTCCTTCATTTGCACGGAATGAACGCATTTCAACCGTTTCGAGCAAGAAAGTCACGGAAGTTTGGCTGCAATAGCGTAACATTGGTGTTTTGAACGGAAACTTCGACGAACTCACGATACCCTCGAATCTTGTCGAAAACGACGTTACGGGCGAACGGTTCGTTTGAAATGCTCGATTTTGCAAAAATCACATATAGTTGGATGAAACTAAGGTTTTTCACACGTTTCCAACCAGAAACAACCATTTTTGTAGCTGGGAAAGAAGATTCGACGAATTGGTCGAAATCGATGTTGCGAACGACCAAACCGTTTGCGATCGGTCGAAATGCATGAAATTCCTTCATTTGCACGGAATGAACGCATTTCAACCGTTTCGAGCAAGAAAGTCACGGAAGTTTGGCTGCAATAGCGTAACATTGGTGTTTTGAACGGAAACTTCGACGAACTCACGATACCCTCGAATCTTGTCGAAAACGACGTTACGGGCGAACGGTTCGTTCGAAATGCTCGATTTTGCAAAAATCACATATAGTTGGATGAAACTAAGGTTTTTCACACGTTTCCAACCAGAAACAACCATTTTTGTAGCTGGGAAAGAAGATTCGACGAATTTGGTCGAAATCGATGTTGCGAACGACCAAACCGTTTGCGATCGGTCGAAATGCATGAAATTCCTTCATTTGCACGGAATGAACGCATTTCAACCGTTTCGAGCAAGAAAGTCACGGAAGTTTGGCTGCAATAGCGTAACATTGGTGTTTTGAACGGAAACTTCGACGAACTCACGATACCCTCGAATCTTGTCGAAAACGACGTTACGGGCGAACGGTTCGTTCGAAATGCTCGATTTTGCAAAAATCACATATAGTTGGATGAAACTAAGGTTTTTCACACGTTTCCAACCAGAAACAACCATTTTTGTAGCTGGGAAAGAAGATTCGACGAATTTGGTCGAAATCGACGTTGCGAACGACCAAACCGTTTGCGATCGGTCGAAATGCATGAAATTCCTTCATTTGCACGGAATGAACGCATTTCAACCGTTTCGAGCAAGAAAGTCACGGAAGTTTGGCTGCAATAGCGTAACATTGGTGTTTTGAACGGAAACTTCGACGAACTCACGGAACCCTCGAATCTTGTCGAAAACGACGTTACGGGCGAACGGTTCGTTCGAAATGCTCGATTTTGCAAAAATCACATATAGTTGGATGAAACTAAGGTTTTTCACACGTTTCCAACCAGAAACAACCATTTTTGTAGCTGGGAAAGAAGATTCGACGAATTTGGTCCAAATCGATGTTGCGAACGACCAAACCGTTTGCGATCGGTCGAAATGCATGAAATTCCTTCATTTGCACGGAATGAACGCATTTCAACCGTTTCGAGCAAGAAAGTCACGGAAGTTTGGCTGCAATAGCGAATCATTGGTGTTTTGAACGGAAACTTCGACGAACTCACGATACCCTCGAATCTTGTCGAAAACGACGTTACGGGCGAACGGTTCGTTCGAAATGCTCGATTTTGCAAAAATCACACATAGTTGGATGAAACTAAGGTTTTTCACACGTTTCCAACCAGAAACAACCATTTTTGTAGCTGGGAAAGAAGATTCGACGAATTTGGTCGAAATCGATGTTGCGAACGACCAAACCGTTTGCGATCGGTCGAAATGCATGAAATTCCTTCATTTGCACGGAATGAACGCATTTCAACCGTTTCGAGCAAGAAAGTCACGGAAGTTTGGCTGCAATAGCGTAACATTGGTGTTTTGAACGGAAACTTCGACGAACTCACGATACCCTCGAATCTTGTCGAAAACGACGTTACGGGCGAACGGTTCGTTCGAAATGCTCGATTTTGCAAAAATCACATATAGTTGGATGAAACTAAGGTTTTTCACACGTTTCCAACCAGAAACAACCATTTTTGTAGCTGGGAAAGAAGATTCGACGAATTTGGTCGAAATCGACGTTGCGAACGACCAAACCGTTCGCGATCGGTCGAAATGCATGAAATTCCTTCATTTGCACGGAATGAACGCATTTCAACCGTTTCGAGCAAGAAAGTCACGGAAGTTTGGCTGCAATAGCGTAACATTGGTGTTTTGAACGGAAACTTCGACGAACTCACGATACCCTCGAATCTTGTCGAAAACGACGTTACGGGCGAACGGTTCGTTCGAAATGCTCGATTTTGCAAAAAATCACATATAGTTGGATGAAACTAAGGTTTTTCACACGTTTCCAACCAGAAACAACCATTTTTGTAGCTGGGAACGAAGATTCGACGAATTTGGTCCAAATCGATGTTGCGAACGACCAAACCGTTTGCGATCGGTCGAAATGCATGAAATTCCTTCATTTGCACGGAATGAACGCATTTCAACCGTTTCGAGCAAGAAAGTCACGGAAGTTTGGCTGCAATAGCGAATCATTGGTGTTTTGAACGGAAACTTCGACGAACTCACGATACCCTCGAATCTTGTCGAAAACGACGTTACGGGCGAACGGTTCGTTCGAAATGCTCGATTTTGCAAAAATCACACATAGTTGGATGAAACTAAGGTTTTTCACACGTTTCCAACCAGAAACAACCATTTTTGTAGCTGGGAAAGAAGATTCGACGAATTTGGTCGAAATCGATGTTGCGAACGACCAAACCGTTTGCGATCGGTCGAAATGCATGAAATTTCTTCATTTGCACGGAATGAACTCATTTCAACCGTTTCGAGCAAGAAAGTCACGGAAGTTCGGCTGCAATAGCGTAACATTGGTGTTTTGAACGGAAACTTCGACGAACTCACGATACCCTCGAATCTTGTCGAAAACGACGTTACGGGCGAACGGTTCGTTCGAAATGCTCGATTTTGCAAAAATCACATATAGTTGGATGAAACTAAGGTTTTTCACACGTTTCCAACCAGAAACAACCGTTTTTGTACCTGGGAAAGAAGATTCGACGAATTGGTCGAAATCGATGTTGCGAACGACCAAACCGTTTGCGATCGGTCGAAATGCATGAAATTCCTTCATTTGCACGGAATGAACGCATTTCAACCGTTTCGAGCAAGAAAGTCACGGAAGTTTGGCTGCAATAGCGTAACATTGGTGTTTTGAACGGAAACTTCGACGAACTCACGATACCCTCGAATCTTGTCGAAAACGACGTTACGGGCGAACGGTTCGTTCGAAATGCTCGATTTTGCAAAAATCACACATAGTTGGATGAAACTAAGGTCTTTCACGTTTCCAACCAGAAACAACCATTTTTGTAGCTGGGAAAGAAGATTCGACGAATTTGGTCGAAATCGACGTTGCGAACGACCAAACCGTTTGCGATCGGTCGAAATGCATGAAATTCCTTCATTTGCACGGAATGAACGCATTTCAACCGTTTCGAGCAAGAAAGTCACGGAAGTTTGGCTGCAATAGCGTAACATTGGTGTTTTGAACGGAAACTTCGACGAACTCACGATACCCTCGAATCTTGTCGAAAACGACGTTACGGGCGAACGGTTCGTTCGAAATGCTCGATTTTGCAAAAATCACACATAGTTGGATGAAACTAAGGTTTTTCACACGTTTCCAACCAGAAACAACCATTTTTGTAGCTGGGAAAGAAGATTCGACGAATTTGGTCGAAATCGACGTTGCGAACGACCAAACCGTTTGCGATCGTCGAAATGCATGAAATTCCTTCATTTGCACGGAATGAACGCATTTCAACCGTTTCGAGCAAGAAAGTCACGGAAGTTTGGCTGCAATAGCGTAACATTGGTGTTTTGAACGGAAACTTCGACGAACTCACGATACCCTCGAATCTTGTCGAAAACGACGTTACGGGCGAACGGTTCGTTTGAAATGCTCGATTTTGCAAAAATCACATATAGTTGGATGAAACTAAGGTTTTTCACACGTTTCCAACCAGAAACAACCATTTTTGTAGCTGGGAAAGAAGATTCGACGAATTTGGTCGAAATCGATGTTGCGAACGACCAAACCGTTTGCGATCGGTCGAAATGCATGAAATTCCTTCATTTGCACGGAATGAACGCATTTCAACCGTTTCGAGCAAGAAAGTCACGGAAGTTTGGCTGCAATAGCGTAACATTGGTGTTTTGAACGGAAACTTCGACGAACTCACGATACCCTCGAATCTTGTCGAAAACGACGTTACGGGCGAACGGTTCGTTCGAAATGCTCGATTTTGCAAAAATCACATACAGTTGGATGAAACTAAGGTTTTTCACACGTTTCCAACCAGAAACAACCATTTTTGTAGCTGGGAAAGAAGATTCGACGAACTTGGTCCAAATCGATGTTGCGAACGACCAAACCGTTTGCGATCGGTCGAAATGCATGAAATTCCTTCATTTGCACGGAATGAACGCATTTCAACCGTTTCGAGCAAGAAAGTCACGGAAGTTTGGCTGCAATAGCGAATCATTGGTGTTTTGAACGGAAACTTCGACGAACTCACGATACCCTCGAATGTTGTCGAATACGACGTTACGGGCGAACGGTTCGTTCGAAATGCTCGATTTTGAAAAATCACACATAGTTGGATGAAACTAAGGTTTTTCACACGTTTCCAACCAGAAACAACCATTTTTGTAGCTGGGAAAGAAGATTCGACGAATTTGGTCGAAATCGATGTTGCGAACGACCAAACCGTTTGCGATCGGTCGAAATGCATGAAATTCCTTCATTTGCACGGAATGAACTCATTTCAACCGTTTCGAGCAAGAAAGTCACGGAAGTTTGGCTGCAATAGCGTAACATTGGTGTTTTGAACGGAAACTTCGACGAACTCACGATACCCTCGAATCTTGTCGAAAACGACGTTACGGGCGAACGGTTCGTTCGAAATGCTCGATTTTGCAAAAATCACATATAGTTGGATGAAACTAAGGTTTTTCACACGTTTCCAACCAGAAACAACCATTTTTGTAGCTGGGAACGACGATTCGACGAATTTGGTGAAATCGATGTTGCGAACGACCAAACCGTTTGCGATCGGTCGAAATGCATGAAATTCCTTCATTTGCACGGAATGAACGCATTTCAACCGTTTCGAGCAAGAAAGTCACGGAAGTTTGGCTGCAATAGCGAATCATTGGTGTTTTTGAACGGAAACTTCGACGAACTCACGATACCCTCGAATCTTGTCGAAAACGACGTTACGGGCGAACGGTTCGTTCGAAATGCTCGATTTTGCAAAAATCACAAATAGTTGGATGAAACTAAGGTTTTTCACACGTTTCCAACCAGAAAAAACCATTTTTGTAGCTGGGAAAGAAGATTCGACAAATTTGGTCGAAATCGATGTTGCGAACGACCAAACCGTTTGCGATCGGTCGAAATGCATGAAATTCCTTCATTTGCACGGAATGAACTCATTTCAACCGTTTCGAGCAAGAAAGTCACGGAAGTTTGGCTGCAATAGCGTAACATTGGTGTTTTGAACGGAAACTTCGACGAACTCACGATACCCTCGAATCTTGTCGAAAACGACGTTACGGGCGAACGGTTCGTTCGAAATGCTCGATTTTGCAAAAATCACACATAGTTGGATGAAACTAAGGTCTTTCACGTTTCCAACCAGAAACAACTATTTTGTAGCTGGGAAAGAAGATTCGACGAATTTGGTCGAAATCGACGTTGCGAACGACCAAACCGTTTGCGATCGGTCGAAATGCATGAAATTCCTTCATTTGCACGGAATGAACGCATTTCAACCGTTTCGAGCAAGAAAGTCACGGAAGTTTGGCTGCAATAGCGTAACATTGGTGATTTGAACGGAAACTTCGACGAACTTACGATACCCTCGAATCTTGTCGAAAACGACGTTACGGGCGAACGGTTCGTTCGAAATGCTCGATTTTGCAAAAATCACACATAGTTGGATGAAACTAAGGTTTTTCACACGTTTCCAACCAGAAACAACCATTTTTGTAGCTGGGAAAGAAGATTCGACGAATTTGGTCGAAATCGACGTTGCGAACGACCAAACCGTTTGCGATCGGTCGAAATGCATGAAATTCCTTCATTTGCACGGAATGAACGCATTTCAACCGTTTCGAGCAAGAAAGTCACGGAAGTTTGGCTGCAATAGCGTAACATTGGTGTTTTGAACGGAAACTTCGACGAACTCACGATACCCTCGAATCTTGTCGAAAACGACGTTACGGGCGAACGGTTCGTTCGAAATGCTCGATTTTGCAACAATCACACATAGTTGGATGAAACTAAGGTTTTTCACACGTTTCCAACCAGAAACAACCATTTTTGTAGCTGGGAAAGAAGATTCGACGAATTTGGTCGAAATCGATGTTGCGAACGACCAAACCGTTTGCGATCGGTCGAAATGCATGAAATTCCTTCATTTGCACGGAATGAACGCATTTCAACCGTTTCGAGCAAGAAAGTCACGGAAGTTTGGCTGCAATAGCGTAACATTGGTGTTTTGAACGGAAACTTCGACGAACTCACGATACCCTCGAATCTTGTCGAAAACGACGTTACGGGCGAACGGTTCGTTCGAAATGCTCGATTTTGCAAAAATCACACATAGTTGGATGAAACTAAGGTTTTTCACACGTTTCCAACCAGAAACAACCATTTTGTAGCTGGGAAAGAAGATTCGACGAATTTGGTCGAAATCGATGTTGCGAACGACCAAACCGTTTGCGATCGGTCGAAATGCATGAAATTCCTTCATTTGCACGAAATGAACGCATTTCAACCGTTTCGAGCAAGAAAGTCACGGAAGTTTGGCTGCAATAGCGTAACATTGGTGTTTTGAACGGAAACTTCGACGAACTCACGATACCCTCGAATCTTGTCGAAAACGACGTTACGGGCGAACGGTTCGTTCGAAATGCTCGATTTTGCAAAAATCACACATAGTTGGATGAAACTAAGGTTTTTCACACGTTTCCAACCAGAAACAACTATTTTTGTAGCTGGGAACGACGATTCGACGAATTTGGTCGAAATCGATGTTGCGAACGACCAAACCGTTTGCGATCGGTCGAAATGCATGAAATTCCTTCATTTGCACAGAATGAACGCATTTCAACCGTTTCGAGCAAGAAAGTCACGGAAGTTTGGCTGCAATAGCGTAACATTGGTGTTTTGAACGGAAACTTCGACGAACTCACGATACCCTCGAATCTTGTCGAAAACGACGTTACGGGCGAACGGTTCGTTCGAAATGCTCGATTTTGCAAAAATCACACATAGTTGGATGGAACTAAGGTTTTTCACACGTTTCCAACCAGAAACAACCATTTTTGTAGCTGGGAAAGAAGATTCGACGAATTTGGTCGAAATCGATGTTGCGAACGACCAAACCGTTTGCGATCGGTCGAAATGCATGAAATTCCTTCATTTGCACGGAATGAACGCATTTCAACCGTTTCGAGCAAGAAAGTCACGGAAGTTTGGCTGCAATAGCGTAACATTGGTGTTTTGAACGGAAACTTCGACGAACTCACGATACCCTCGAATCTTGTCGAAAACGACGTTACGGCGAACGGTTCGTTCGAAATGCTCGATTTTGCAAAAATCACACATAGTTGGATGAAACTAAGGTTTTTCACACGTTTCCAACCAGAAACAACCATTTTTGTAGCTGGGAACGACGATTCGACGAATTTGGTCGAAATCGATGTTGCCAACGACCAAACCGTTTGCGATCGGTCGAAATGCATGAAATTCCTTCATTTGCACGGAATGAACGCATTTCAACCGTTTCGAGCAAGAAAGTCACGGAAGTTTCGCTGCAATAGCGTAACATTGGTGTTTTGAACGGAAACTTCGACGAACTCACGATACCCTCGAATCTTGTCGAAAACGACGTTACGGGCGAACGGTTCGTTCGAAATGCTCGATTTTGCAAAAATCACACATAGTTGGATGAAACTAAGGTTTTTCACACGTTTCAAACCAGAAACAACCATTTTTGTAGCTGGGAACGACGATTCGACGAATTTGGTCGAAATCGATGTTGCGAACGACCAAACCGTTTGCGATCGGTCGAAATGCATGAAATTCCTTCATTTGCACGGAATGAACGCATTTCAACCGTTTCGAGCAAGAAAGTCACGGAAGTTTGGCTGCAATAGCGTAACATTGGTGTTTTGAACGGAAACTTCGACGAACTCACGATACCCTCGAATCTTGTCGAAAACGACGTTACGGGCGAACGGTTCGTTCGAAATGCTCGATTTTGCAAAAATCACACATAGTTGGATGAAACTAAGGTTTTTCACACGTTTCCAACCAGAACCAACCATTTTTGTAGCTGGGAAAGAAGATTCGACGAATTTGGTCGAAATCGATGTTGCGAACGACCAAACCGTTTGCGATCGGTCGAAATGCATGAAATTCCTTCATTTGCACGGAATGAACGCATTTCAACCGTTTCGAGCAAGAAAGTCACGGAAGTTTGGCTGCAATAGCGTAACATTGGTGTTTTGAACGGAAACTTCGACGAACTCACGATACCCTCGAATCTTGTCGAAAACGACGTTACGGGCGAACGGTTCGTTCGAAATGCTCGATTATGCAAAAATCACACATAGTTGGATGAAACTAAGGTTTTTCACACGTTTCCAACCAGAAACAACCATTTTTGTAGCTGGGAAAGAAGATTCGACGAATTTGGTCGAAATCGATGTTGCGAACGACCAAAACGTTTGCGATCGGTCGAAATGCATGAAATTCCTTCATTTGCACGGAATGAACGCATTTCAACCGTTTCGAGCAAGAAAGTCACGGAAGTTTGGCTGCAATAGCGTAACATTGGTGTTTTGAACGGAAACTTCGACGAACTCACGATACCCTCGAATCTTGTCGAAAACGACGTTACGGGCGAACGGTTTGTTCGAAATGCTCGATTTTGCAAAAATCACACATAGTTGGATGAAACTAAGGTTTTTCACACGTTTCCAACCAGAAACAACCATTTTTGTAGCTGGGAAAGAAGATTCGACGAATTTGGTCGAAATCGATGTTTCGAACGACCAAACCGTTTGCGATCGGTCGAAATGCATGAAATTCCTTCATTTGCACGGAATGAACGCATTTCAACCGTTTCGAGCAAGAAAGTCACGGAAGTGTGGCTGCAATTGCGTAACATTGGTGTTTTGAACGGAAACTTCGACGAACTCACGATACCCTCGAATCTTGTCGAAAACGACGTTACGGGCGAACGGTTCGTTCGAAATGCTCGATTTTGCAAAAATCACACATAGTTGGATGAAACTAAGGTTTTTTCACACGTTTCCAACCAGAAACAACCATTTCTGTAGCTGGGAAAGAAGATTCGACGAATTTGGTCGAAATCGATGTTGCGAACGACCAAACCGTTTGCGATCGGTCGAAATGCATGAAATTCCTTCATTTGCACGAAATGAACGCATTTCAACCGTTTCGAGCAAGAAAGTCACGGAAGTTTGGCTGCAATAGCGTAACATTGTGTTTTGAACGGAAACTTCGACGAACTCACGATACCCTCGAATCTTGTCGAAAACGACGTTACGGGCGAACGGTTCGTTCGAAATGCTCGATTTTGCAAAAATCACACATAGTTGGATGAAACTAAGGTTTTTCACACGTTTCCAACCAGAAACAACTATTTTTGTAGCTGGGAACGACGATTCGACGAATTTGGTCGAAATCGATGTTGCGAACGACCAAACCGTTTGCGATCGGTCGAAATGCATGAAATTCCTTCATTTGCACAGAATGAACGCATTTCAACCGTTTCGAGCAAGAAAGTCACGGAAGTTTGGCTGCAATAGCGTAACATTGGTGTTTTGAACGGAAACTTCGACGAACTCACGATACCCTCGAATCTTGTCGAAAACGACGTTACGGGCGAACGGTTCGTTCGAAATGCTCGATTTTGCAAAAATCACACATAGTTGGATGGAACTAAGGTTTTTCACACGTTTCCAACCAGAAACAACCATTTTTGTAGCTGGAAAGAAGATTCGACGAATTTGGTCGAAATCGATGTTGCGAACGACCAAACCGTTTGCGATCGGTCGAAATGCATGAAATTCCTTCATTTGCACGGAATGAACGCATTTCAACCGTTTCGAGCAAGAAAGTCACGGAAGTTTGGCTGCAATAGCGTAACATTGGTGTTTTGAACGGAAACTTCGACGAACTCACGATACCCTCGAATCTTGTCGAAAACGACGTTACGGGCGAACGGTTCGTTCGAAATGCTCGATTTTGCAAAAATCACACATAGTTGGATGAAACTAAGGTTTTTCACACGTTTCCAACCAGAAACAACCATTTTTGTAGCTGGGAACGACGATTCGACGAATTTGGTCGAAGTCGATGTTGCCAACGACCAAACCGTTTGCGATCGGTCGAAATGCATGAAATTCCTTCATTTGCACGGAATGAACGCATTTCAACCGTTTCGAGCAAGAAAGTCACGGAAGTTTCGCTGCAATAGCGTAACATTGGTGTTTTGAACGGAAACTTCGACGAACTCACGATACCCTCGAATCTTGTCGAAAACGACGTTACGGGCGAACGGTTCGTTCGAAATGCTCGATTTTGCAAAAATCACACATAGTTGGATGAAACTAAGGTTTTTCACACGTTTCCAACCAGAAACCACCATTTTTGTAGCTGGGAAAGAAGATTCGACGAATTTGGTCGAAATCGATGTTGCGAACGACCAAACCGTTTGCGATCGGTCGAAATGCATGAAATTCCTTCATTTGCACGGAATGAACGCATTTCAACCGTTTCGAGCAAGAAAGTCACGGAAGTTTGGCTGCAATAGCGTAACATTGGTGTTTTGAACGGAAACTTCGACGAACTCACGATACCCTCGAATCTTGTCGAAAACGACGTTACGGGCGAACGGTTCGTTCGAAATGCTCGATTTTGCAAAAATCACACATAGTTGGATGAAACTAAGGTTTTTCACACGTTTCCAACCAGAAACAACCATTTTTGTAGCTGGAAAGAAGATTCGATGAATTTGGTCGAAATCGATGTTGCGAACGGGCAAACCGTTTGCGATCGGTCGAAATGCATGAAATTCCTTCATTTGCACGGAATGAACGCATTTCAACCGTTTCAAGCAAGAAAGTCACGGAAGTTTGGCTGCAATAGCGTAACATTGGTGTTTTGAACGGAAACTTCGACGAACTCACGATACCCTCGAATCTTGTCGAAAACGACGTTACGGGCGAACGGTTCGTTCGAAATGCTCGATTTTGCAAAAATCACACATAGTTGGATGAAGCTAAGGTTTTTCACACGTTTCCAACCAGAAACAACCATTTTTGTAGCTGGGAAAGAAGATTCGACGAATTTGGTCGAAATCGATGTTGCGAACGACCAAACCGTTTGCGATCGGTCGAAATGCATGAAATTCCTTCATTTGCACGGAATGAACGCATTTCAACCGTTTCGAGCAAGAAAGTCACGGAAGTTTGGCTGCAATAGCGTAACATTGGTGTTTTGAACGGAAACTTCGACGAACTCACGATACCCTCGAATCTTGTCGAAAACGACGTTACGGGCGAACGGTTCGTTCGAAATGCTCGATTTTGCAAAAATCACACATAGTTGGATGAAACTAAGGTTTTTCACACGTTTCCAACCAGAAACAACCATTTTTGTAGCTGGGAAAGAAGATTCGACGAATTTGGTCGAAATCGATGTTGCGAACGACCAAACCGTTTGCGATCGGTCGAAATGCATGAAATTCCTTCATTTGCACGGAATGAACGCATTTCAACCGTTTCGAGCAAGAAAGTCACGGAAGTTTGGCTGCAATAGCGTAACATTGGTGTTTTGAACGGAAACTTCGACGAACTCACGATACCCTCGAATCTTGTCGAAAACGACGTTACGGGCGAACGGTTCGTTCGAAATGCTCGATTTTGCAAAAATCACACATAGTTGGATGGAACTAAGGTTTTTCACACGTTTTCAACCAGAAACAACCATTTTTGTAGCTGGGAAAGAAGATTCGACGAATTTGGTCGAAATCGATGTTGCGAACGACCAAACCGTTTGCGATCGGTCGAAATGCATGAAATTCCTTCATTTGCACGGAATGAACGCATTTCAACCGTTTCGAGCAAGAAAGTCACGGAAGTTTGGCTGCAATAGCGTAACATTGGTGTTTTGAACGGAAACTTCGACGAACTCACGATACCCTCGAATCTTGTCGAAAACGACGTTACGGGCGAACGGTTCGTTCGAAATGCTCGATTTTGCAAAAATCACACATAGTTGGATGAAACTAAGGTTTTTCACACGTTTCCAACCAGAAACAACCATTTTTGTAGCTGGGAACGACGATTCGACGAATTTGGTCGAAATCGATGTTGCCAACGACCAAACCGTTTGCGATCGGTCGAAATGCATGAAATTCCTTCATTTGCACGGAATGAACGCATTTCAACCGTTTCGAGCAAGAAAGTCACGGAAGTTTCGCTGCAATAGCGTAACATTGGTGTTTTGAACGGAAACTTCGACGAACTCACGATACCCTCGAATCTTGTCGAAAACGACGTTACGGGCGAACGGTTCGTTCGAAATGCTCGATTTTGCAAAAATCACACATAGTTGGATGAAACTAAGGCTTTTCACACGTTTCCAACCAGAAACCACCATTTTTGTAGCTGGGAAAGAAGATTCGACGAATTGGTCGAAATCGATGTTGCGAACGACCAAACCGTTTGCGATCGGTCGAAATGCATGAAATTCCTTCATTTGCACGGAATGAACGCATTTCAACCGTTTCGAGCAAGAAAGTCACGGAAGTTTGGCTGCAATAGCGTAACATTGGTGTTTTGAACGGAAACTTCGACGAACTCACGATACCCTCGAATCTTGTCGAAAACGACGTTACGGGCGAACGGTTCGTTCGAAATGCTCGATTTTGCAAAAATCACACATAGTTGGATGAAACTAAGGTTTTCACACGTTTCCAACCAGAAACAACCATTTTTGTAGCTGGGAAAGAAGATTCGATGAATTTGGTCGAAATCGATGTTGCGAACGGGGGAAAACCGTTTGCGATCGGTCGAAATGCATGAAATTCCTTCATTTGCACGGAATGAACGCATTTCAACCGTTTCGAGCAAGAAAGTCACGGAAGTTTGGCTGCAATAGCGTAACATTGGTGTTTTGAACGGAAACTTCGACGAACTCACGATACCCTCGAATCTTGTCGAAAACGACGTTACGGGCGAACGGTTCGTTCGAAATGCTCGATTTTGCAAAAATCACACATAGTTGGATGAAACTAAGGTTTTTCACACGTTTCCAACCAGAAACAACCATTTTTGTAGCTGGGAAAGAAGATTCGACGAATTTGGTCGAAATCGATGTTGCGAACGACCAAACCGTTTGCGATCGGTCGAAATGCATGAATTCCTTCATTTGCACGAAATGAACGCATTTCAACCGTTTCGAGCAAGAAAGTCACGGAAGTTTGGCTGCAATAGCGTAACATTGGTGTTTTGAACGGAAACTTCGACGAACTCACGATACCCTCGAATCTTGTCGAAAACGACGTTACGGGCGAACGGTTCGTTCGAAATGCTCGATTTTGCAAAAATCACACATAGTTGGATGAAACTAAGGTTTTTCACACGTTTCCAACCAGAAACAACTATTTTTGTAGCTGGGAACGACGATTCGACGAATTTGGTCGAAATCGATGTTGCGAACGACCAAACCGTTTGCGATCGGTCGAAATGCATGAAATTCCTTCATTTGCACAGAATGAACGCATTTCAACCGTTTCGAGCAAGAAAGTCACGGAAGTTTGGCTGCAATAGCGTAACATTGGTGTTTTGAACGGAAACTTCGACGAACTCACGATACCCTCGAATCTTGTCGAAAACGACGTTACGGGCGAACGGTTCGTTCGAAATGCTCGATTTTGCAAAAATCACACATAGTTGGATGGAACTAAGGTTTTTCACACGTTTCCAACCAGAAACAACCATTTTTGTAGCTGGGAAAGAAGATTCGACGAATTTGGTCGAAATCGATGTTGCGAACGACCAAACCGTTTGCGATCGGTCGAAATGCATGAAATTCCTTCATTTGCACGGAATGAACGCATTTCAACCGTTTCGAGCAAGAAAGTCACGGAAGTTTGGCTGCAATAGCGTAACATTGGTGTTTTGAACGGAAACTTCGACGAACTCACGATACCCTCGAATCTTGTCGAAAACGACGTTACGGGCGAACGGTTCGTTCGAAATGCTCGATTTTGCAAAAATCACACATAGTTGGATGAAACTAAGGTTTTTCACACGTTTCCAACCAGAAACAACCATTTTTGTAGCTGGGAACGACGATTCGACGAATTTGGTCGAAATCGATGTTGCCAACGACCAAACCGTTTGCGATCGGTCGAAATGCATGAAATTCCTTCATTTGCACGGAATGAACGCATTTCAACCGTTTCGAGCAAGAAAGTCACGGAAGTTTCGCTGCAATAGCGTAACATTGGTGTTTTGAACGGAAACTTCGACGAACTCACGATACCCTCGAATCTTGTCGAAAACGACGTTACGGGCGAACGGTTCGTTCGAAATGCTCGATTTTGCAAAAATCACACATAGTTGGATGAAACTAAGGTTTTTCACACGTTTCAAACCAGAAACAACCATTTTTGTAGCTGGGAACGACGATTCGACGAATTTGGTCGAAATCGATGTTGCGAACGACCAAACCGTTTGCGATCGGTCGAAATGCATGAAATTCCTTCATTTGCACGGAATGAACGCATTTCAACCGTTTCGAGCAAGAAAGTCACGGAAGTTTGGCTGCAATAGCGTAACATTGGTGTTTTGAACGGAAACTTCGACGAACTCACGATACCCTCGAATCTTGTCGAAAACGACGTTACGGGCGAACGGTTCGTTCGAAATGCTCGATTTTGCAAAAATCACACATAGTTGGATGAAACTAAGGTTTTTCACACGTTTCCAACCAGAACCAACCATTTTTGTAGCTGGGAAAGAAGATTCGACGAATTTGGTCGAAATCGATGTTGCGAACGACCAAACCGTTTGCGATCGGTCGAAATGCATGAAATTCCTTCATTTGCACGGAATGAACGCATTTCAACCGTTTCGAGCAAGAAAGTCACGGAAGTTTGGCTGCAATAGCGTAACATTGGTGTTTTGAACGGAAACTTCGACGAACTCACGATACCCTCGAATCTTGTCGAAAACGACGTTACGGGCGAACGGTTCGTTCGAAATGCTCGATTTTGCAAAAATCACACATAGTTGGATGAAACTAAGGTTTTTCACACGTTTCCAACCAGAAACAACCATTTTTGTAGCTGGGAAAGAAGTTTCGACGAATTTGGTCGAAATCGATGTTGCGAACGACCAAACCGTTTGCGATCGGTCGAAATGCATGAAATTCCTTCATTTGCACAGAATGAACGCATTTCAACCGTTTCGAGCAAGAAAGTCACGGAAGTTTGGCTGCAATAGCGTAACATTGGTGTTTTGAACGGAAACTTCGACGAACTCACGATACCCTCGAATCTTGTCGAAAACGACGTTACGGGCGAACGGTTCGTTCGAAATGCTCGATTATGCAAAAATCACACATAGTTGGATGAAACTAAGGTTTTTCACACGTTTCCAACCAGAAACAACCATTTTTGTAGCTGGGAAAGAAGATTCGACGAATTTGGTCGAAATCGATGTTGCGAACGACCAAACCGTTTGCGATCGGTCGAAATGCATGAAATTCCTTCATTTGCACGGAATGAACGCATTTCAACCGTTTCGAGCAAGAAAGTCACGGAAGTTTGGCTGCAATAGCGTAACATTGGTGTTTTGAACGGAAACTTCGACGAACTCACGATACCCTCGAATCTTGTCGAAAACGACGTTACGGGCGAACGGTTTGTTCGAAATGCTCGATTTTGCAAAAATCACACATAGTTGGATGAAACTAAGGTTTTTCACACGTTTCCAACCAGAAACAACCATTTTTGTAGCTGGGAAAGAAGATTCGACGAATTTGGTCGAAATCGATGTTTCGAACGACCAAACCGTTTGCGATCGGTCGAAATGCATGAAATTCCTTCATTTGCACGGAATGAACGCATTTCAACCGTTTCGAGCAAGAAAGTCACGGAAGTGTGGCTGCAATTGCGTAACATTGGTGTTTTGAACGGAAACTTCGACGAACTCACGATACCCTCGAATCTTGTCGAAAACGACGTTACGGGCGAACGGTTCGTTCGAAATGCTCGATTTTGCAAAAATCACACATAGTTGGATGAAACTAAGGTTTTTCACACGTTTCCAACCAGAAACAACCATTTCTGTAGCTGGGAAAGAAGATTCGACGAATTCGGTCGAAATCGATGTTGCGAACGACCAAACCGTTTGCGATCGGTCGAAATGCATGAAATTCCTTCATTTGCACGAAATGAACGCATTTCAACCGTTTCGAGCAAGAAAGTCACGGAAGTTTGGCTGCAATAGCGTAACATTGGTGTTTTGAACGGAAACTTCGACGAACTCACGATACCCTCGAATCTTGTCGAAAACGACGTTACGGGCGAACGGTTCGTTCGAAATGCTCGATTTTGCAAAAATCACACATAGTTGGATGAAACTAAGGTTTTTCACACGTTTCCAACCAGAAACAACTATTTTTGTAGCTGGGAACGACGATTCGACGAATTTGGTCGAAATCGATGTTGCGAACGACCAAACCGTTTGCGATCGGTCGAAATGCATGAAATTCCTTCATTTGCACAGAATGAACGCATTTCAACCGTTTCGAGCAAGAAAGTCACGGAAGTTTGGCTGCAATAGCGTAACATTGGTGTTTTGAACGGAAACTTCGACGAACTCACGATACCCTCGAATCTTGTCGAAAACGACGTTACGGGCGAACGGTTCGTTCGAAATGCTCGATTTTGCAAAAATCACACATAGTTGGATGGAACTAAGGTTTTTCACACGTTTCCAACCAGAAACAACCATTTTTGTAGCTGGGAAAGAAGATTCGACGAATTTGGTCGAAATCGATGTTGCGAACGACCAAACCGTTTGCGATCGGTCGAAATGCATGAAATTCCTTCATTTGCACGGAATGAACGCATTTCAACCGTTTCGAGCAAGAAAGTCACGGAAGTTTGGCTGCAATAGCGTAACATTGGTGTTTTGAACGGAAACTTCGACGAACTCACGATACCCTCGAATCTTGTCGAAAACGACGTTACGGGCGAACGGTTCGTTCGAAATGCTCGATTTTGCAAAAATCACACATAGTTGGATGAAACTAAGGTTTTTCACACGTTTCCAACCAGAAACAACCATTTTTGTAGCTGGGAACGACGATTCGACGAATTTGGTCGAAATCGATGTTGCCAACGACCAAACCGTTTGCGATCGGTCGAAATGCATGAAATTCCTTCATTTGCACGGAATGAACGCATTTCAACCGTTTCGAGCAAGAAAGTCACGGAAGTTTCGCTGCAATAGCGTAACATTGGTGTTTTGAACGGAAACTTCGACGAACTCACGATACCCTCGAATCTTGTCGAAAACGACGTTACGGGCGAACGGTTCGTTCGAAATGCTCGATTTTGCAAAAATCACACATAGTTGGATGAAACTAAGGTTTTTCACACGTTTCCAACCAGAAACCACCATTTTTGTAGCTGGGAAAGAAGATTCGACGAATTTGGTCGAAATCGATGTTGCGAACGACCAAACCGTTTGCGATCGGTCGAAATGCATGAAATTCCTTCATTTGCACGGAATGAACGCATTTCAACCGTTTCGAGCAAGAAAGTCACGGAAGTTTGGCTGCAATAGCGTAACATTGGTGTTTTGAACGGAAACTTCGACGAACTCACGATACCCTCGAATCTTGTCGAAAACGACGTTACGGGCGAACGGTTCGTTCGAAATGCTCGATTTTGCAAAAATCACACATAGTTGGATGAAACTAAGGTTTTTCACACGTTTCCAACCAGAAACAACCATTTTTGTAGCTGGGAAAGAAGATTCGATGAATTTGGTCGAAATCGATGTTGCGAACGACCAAACCGTTTGCGATCGGTCGAAATGCATGAAATTCCTTCATTTGCACGGAATGAACGCATTTCAACCGTTTCGAGCAAGAAAGTCACGGAAGTTTGGCTGCAATAGCGTAACATTGGTGTTTTGAACGGAAACTTCGACGAACTCACGATACCCTCGAATCTTGTCGAAAACGACGTTACGGGCGAACGGTTCGTTCGAAATGCTCGATTTTGCAAAAATCACATATAGTTGGATGAAACTAAGGTTTTTCACACGTTTCCAACCAGAAACAACCATTTTTGTAGCTGGGAAAGAAGATTCGACGAATTTGGTCGAAATCGACGTTGCGAACGACCAAACCGTTCGCG
>CAVLEH010000018.1:15000-114544 GCA_963662125.1 Diplazon laetatorius | reverse complement strand
GGGCTGTCCTTTTTTTTCCCCTGATTCCTGTACATTGAAACCCGATATTTTGAAAACTCATTCAAAATAAAAGATTCAATCGATAGGAACATTTAAAATCAAAATAAAAAAGAATTAAAACATATCCGGAAGAGATGAAAAAAAAAAATTATAATCCAAAGAATGGAGTAGCGTTGAGGTAGGTAGGGTATGAAAAAAAAAAAGATGCAGATCATCGGCATTTTTTTTTGTCCTCGTTTCGTTTTGAAGACTCGTGAGTTCGACCACGAGTGTTTACGAATATGAGACAGGAGTGTGGAGTGAGGCGATAGCTGCGACGACGACGACGACGACGACAACGAGACTCCACCGACGATGTATGCCGGCGGCAGGCCTTTATGTCTCATATCTTATACTTAATTAAAGAATCGAAGGATTTTCAATTGGAAACTTAAAGGAATAGATTTCGAAAGAAAAAAAATTAAGTTTGAATAAAAAATCGAATCGACGTGCGACATGTCACGTCATAATAAAGCGGTGATAATTTATTGCAATAGTAATAATGCTTGACAAACGCGGTATATTGAATAGAAAAAGAGAACATAATCTAAAAAGTCTACGTTGTTCACCAATTGAATGATTCCCCTACATTGAAAACATGTTTCGAAAAAAAAAGCATTTCTTATTCAATATATTACAATGAATAATGGAACAGAAAAAATAATTATTAGATATCCGGAAGAGATGGAAAAAGATGCATGATAGAAATCTGCATCATCGAACACTTCATTACCGACGTGGTATTGCTCGGACATATATATATATATATATATATATATATATATATATATATATATATATATTCATACATCATCATGATCGGTATGGATACCAACCATGTCGGGGCGTAGAAATCTGCATTATCGAACACTGCGGCGCAGGAATCCGCATTACCGACTGCGGGTAACAACAAATCGGTATAGCACGGAATCGAACCAACTTTATCGGCCGGGGGGGTAGGGAAAATTCTACTATGCCGAATGGTGTAGAACCGGCCTAGCCTTTCTACTAGCTTCGTTCGTCAGTATTGCGGCTTCATTCTTCTTACACCGAGCTGTATAGAGCATTTGCTGCTCGTGAGTCCAGTAAATACAATGAAACTTTTGAAGGCCAAAGCTATCCCGGGAAAAAATGGACATATATAATTATATAATTATATATAAATTATATATAATTATATATAATTATATATAACATCATATATGATTATATATACTGATGTATAACATCATATACAATCATATATGTCCTAACATGATATCATGAATGATCATATATGTAGATATATGGCCATGTATCGTATTTATTTTCTCTCAGTGTAAACCATATATGCCCATGTATGATCATGTATGTAGATATATGACCATGTATAGTATTTATTTTTTCTAGGTGTGAACCATATATGCCCATGTATGATCATGTATGAAGATATATGACGATGTATAGTATTTATTTCTCTAGATGTGAACCATATATGCCCATGTATGATCATGTATGAACATATGTAACCATGTATAGTATTTATCTTTTCTTGCCGTGAACCATATATGCCCATGTATGATCATGTATGTTCAAAAGTTGGTACTCTGAACTCGTATATGAACATATGGTTGTACATATGAATTCACATATGATACAACTCCCGCTACCTTGATGTGACATATTATAATATATAATTGCATTGGCCCTCCCAAATCTCATATATAAGAGTATATAATTATGGTTTGGTTATAGTTTCTTTTCTCATGAAGAACACGTTTGATGTTTTTATTCTACATCATGATGTAAAATAAAAATATCACACGTGTTCTTCAGGAGAAAAAAAACCATAACTTCTGAACGAAACGTCGGATCGAGTGCTGTGAGATCTCAAAATTTTTGTTTCCGTTCAAAAAATCCACAAAAAATAAGATGTGAAAGTAAAATGAGTATTTTAAGTTGATTACAATTTTGAATGATTTAATTGTTAATAACAATTGCCTCATAATTATGAATAACTTCATCATATAGAGAGTGCAAAAACAAAATAATCACTAATAGTTTTTCAATTTATCACTAACCGTTACTGAGATATATCGATTTGTTTAACCGTAAATAACCCCTGAAAAAAGCTCTAACTTCCGAACCAGGTCGATGCCCATTTCCTCCAATGTCTTAAAATTTTCGTTTTAAATTAAGGAATTTAGCTTTTTTAATTTTAAAAATAAAATAAGCATTTTTTATTCTATTTCATTTTCATAATCATAATCATGAATATTTTTATCGTATGGAGCATGCAAAAACAGACATAAAAACAGTTGTGGTATTTCCGTTTATCACTAACCATTGCCGAGATATATCGATTCGAATGGTTAAATACGGTCAATCGGTGAAAAACTTTATTCAAATGTATCTCGAAAGCAGGGCCTCAAAATGAAAAACCCTGAAACACGGGGGTCTCTTTGTTTCTAACATATATTCATGTCAAAAATTAGGAACCAAAAATTTTGACCCAAAGGTCAAACCTGATTGAGTTCCGGTGGAATCCCTCATATATAGTCTATATAGACTTTATACAGTCTATATAGTCTATATATAGTCCATATATAGTCTATATATAGACTTTATATAGACTATATATAAACTATATATAAACTATATATGCCCAATCCCATATATAGTTTATATATATATATATATAGATTATATATAATTTTTTTACTTGGGTTTACTTTGTAAAGTTCCTAAAAGTCACAAAATGAAAAAGTATAGTCTATATATAGACTATATATAGTCTTACATAGTCTGTATATATAGACTATTTAGTCTATTGATACTTGTACATGAAAACCCCGACTTTACTTCGTAAAGTTTCTAAGTCACAAAATGAAAAAGTATAGACTATATATAGACTATATACAGACTATATATAGTCTATATAGACTATATAGTCTATCGATACTTGTACATATGCAAACCCCAACTTCACTCTGTAGTTTCTAAGTCACAACGATGGTTAGCTTTTATAGCAGATAAATATTGGCACTATCATGAAAGTCGGCGTAGCGCAGTGAGCAGCGCGCCGAACTGGGAACCGCAAGAACGATGGTTCGAGTCCCCACGTCGCCTATTTTTTTTTTCATCCCGGGAAAAGAGGACATATATGAACATGTATGATCATGTATGATCTGTCATATATAATCATGAACGAAATTTGACCGGATATAATTATATTCAGTCATATATAGCCATATATGATCATATATAATCATGTATGATCTGTCATATATAATCCTGAACGAAATTTGACCGTATATAATCATATATAATCATATATAGTTATATAAAGTCATATATGATCACATATGACTATATATGATTATGTATGATTATAAACGGTCAAATTTCGTTCATGATTATATATGACAGATCTTACATGATTATATATGATCATATATGTCCATTTTTTCCCGGGATGTATGAAGCCTGCACACTTTCCGTATTTCGACTCCCGGAGCAGGTTCAATACCGCAGAAGCGAACTCTAATCCGTAGATTTCGAGTAATTGTTGCTTTTTAGCTTTGCGAAGAACTGCGGCTTTCGGGATGACGGACGGGGTTTTTCCTCCGAACGATTTCAACCGTTGCGCCATTTCACGTCGCATAACGACGGCGCTTTTTCTTCAGCGATCATTTTGTCGGCTATTTTTTTGCGGCGCACTCCCCTCAATTGTCTCGTCTTCGATTGCGTGTGCGCATCGTTTCTAATGCTGTCAATTCTGCGTGAAAAAATGACATCTACGTCGGGCATCGGTGCCTTTGCCAGTGACCCATGGATTTCAGCTTTACATTCGACACAATAACCGATAAATGTCGAATAATTCGTGGCAGACCCAGATGGGTTCGTGATGTTATTTCTGAACGATAAAGTGCAGCTCACGGATTTTTGTTGCTGGCACAGTCGTTCAGCAATGACATCAGCCCAGCCTTCTTTGAACTTCCAATATGCTCGTCCGGAGGAAATTTTTTTTTTTTCGGCGCGATGTCTAACCAATCGCCGGACGAAAGAATAAGCTTAAACTTTTGTGTAGTAACGCAACCATTTCTTTCCATCTTTTCATAATATAACCTGATTTTCTATCTTTCTACTCTGATCTACAGAATCGATTCGTCATATCGATTTTGCAAATAACCGATCATCAGCTGCTCGGTTGCGCACGCGCACCGTAGCAACCGAGCTGGCGGTAGCGTTAACGCGCAGTCGGCGCACCCTAGTGGCGGCTGAGCCCGCCTAGCTACTCGACACCTCCGGGTATCTAGTGGGACTGCATGTCGTCCACGCCGCGCAATCTCACCGGCCTACAGTCGCCGATGCCGATATCCGGGTCCCCTCGGCACTCGTCGTCACTCGGCTCGCCCGCTGTGACGCGCGAACTGCCGTTGTCTTTGTCTGAAACGAAAACAATGCCCGCGGAGCTTCTGAGCTACGATACGGAGATTAGCAAATACATGCGTAATTCCAAAGATACCGTAGATAAAGAATCCGCGCTTCAGGAAGCATTTTTGTGTTATCAAACGGCCTCTAACACAGTATTTGCAGCATACTCCAAGTAAGCAGGGGAAATTCTTTCTAACGATCGATGCGTCGAAGCAATAGACACGGCTAAGCACGAAATCATTCGTACGTGCACTGCAAGCATTAGAGACACCCTTAAATCGTTCTTCATCGAATTGTTTAGCAATCAAATTACCGATGCATGCTCAGCAGGGGTCAAAGATGCTGTAACAATCTTGAAACCGCCAATACCTTCGTCCTATGCGAGCATTGCCGCTCAAGGTTCGTCAGCAAATACAAATATATATATAATGATATATATAATAAAGTCCGAATATCTCGTGGCCCTACTGTCTCGGTCGACAAATCCACCAGCTTCTTCATCACATCCAATGCAAGTGCCGTTACAAAATTCTCGACCTCAGAATTAACGAAAGAAGCAGTTTTGAAAAACGTTGACCCAGGGGAAGTGGGTATGAAGGTAGACCGCGTTCTCAGATCTAAAAATCACCGCATCCGGATAATCGCAGCAGAAGCCGACAACGACAGAATCTGCTCACTTCCTCCACTTTGTGAACTCGGCCTTGAAGTAAGCCAAACGTCGAAACTGAATCCGCGCCTCATTGTACACGATGTTCCCGAGACCCTCACCTCGGAAGAGGTCCAGTCCGATATAATCAAGCAAAATTTATCCGAATGCGAAAATCCCGAAGTCAAAGTTGTATATATGTCGCGGGTTAATCGGAATGCACGGGCATGTGTTATAGAAGTCTCCGCCGAAACTCGAGCTTTTCTCAACCAAAACCAAAACCATATCTCCGCTACACTTCGCGCCGTTTCGACGACCACGTACGAGTCCTTCAATGCTTCAAGTGTCTAGGTTTTGGCCATCTGGCTTATGATTGTTCGAATTCTATCCACTGTGCGCACTGCTCCGAAGGTCACGAAACTCCAACATGCAAAAATCGAGTCCAAGACCCAGTTTGCTACAACTGTGAGTCTTTTCTTGAAGATGGTGACCACAAGCACAGCCCGTTGGATGGTAAACGTTGTATGGGCCTATCGAAACGCATCGCAGACAAAGCCCGGAACACCGACTATGGCTAAGTATGCAAGAAATGACACACGAGATCTTCTACGCGTTTCCCACGTTAATTGCCAATCGTTGAAGTGTCACCTCGATGAATTTCGCTATCACTTTGCGAAAAATTTCTATCACATCATTTGCATGTCGAAAACTTCGCTGAAACCTGAAATTTCCGATGACTACGCCAGACCATCGGATTATTGTTTACTACGATGTGACCGTCTTGGACGTGGCGGCGGAGGGGTAGGCATGTACGTTCATAAGTCCTTGAGAGCACGTGTACTGACACACTCTGGCGGTTCTTTCTGTGTGAAACCTGAATTTCTACTAACCGAAATCGCGATAGCCGACGACTCGAAAATGCTTGTCAGCGTCGTCTACCGACCACCCCACGGTGGCTAGCTGTCCGAGTTCGAGGACGTTTTTCTTCAATACAGCACCCAATATCAACACTGCCTTATCTTCGGAGATTTCAATTCGGATTTGAATGCGACCACGCACGATAGTACACATCTTCAAAATTTCGTCAACATCGCTAACCTCTTTCTTGTACCTTACAAACCGACTCACCACGTTCAAAATGCATCGACGCTTTTAGACGTATGCATCATTGACGATATGAATAAAATGTCTGACCACGGGCAATATAGCGTTCCATTTCTGTCAGCTCACGACTTAATACACGTAACATACAACATCAAAGTAGACAGGCTACCTCCACGTAAATTCACGTGTCGCTATTTTCGGAATTTCAATTTGGACGGTATTCTCACCCAGCTTAGTGGACTCGATTGGTATGGCTTCCACCAAACTAAATCGATTGATACGAAAGTGACCTGCTTGTGGTGAAATCTAATTTATTGTCTCGACACGCATGCACCGAAAATTAGTGTTTACACAAAAGCATTACCGGCTCCCTGGTTAACACCCGACATCAAAGCGCAGATGAGGAATCGCGATAGAGCTCGCAGAGAATGGCGCAGGATTCGTGCAAATAAGCAAGACGCTCGATGCATTAAAAACGCTCACGATAGGTTCAAGCTTCTAAGAAACCGAGTGCAAGATACGGTCAGAAATGCCAAAAGCGCATTCGATAATCGCATTTTCACGACAAATCCGAACGCGTCGGCCATATGGAAAGAATTACGCAATCTAGGCCTAATAAAATCTGGCGGAAATGAACGACCTCTAGCCACTCCTGTCACGTGCCTTAACGATTACTTTGCGTCGGTAGAGGCTGACCCGACCTATACTCCGCCAGCCATGTACTATCTCGGCCAAAATAACTATACCGACGACAAATTTTATTTCGAAAATATTAACTACGACACGCTCAACAAATGTCTAACGCACTCAAAATCATCAGCCCTAGGTGTTGATGAACTTTCCACTGCAATCATCAAACCCGCTCTCCCATGCATACGGCCTATGATCCACAATCTTGTCTCTTACTCACTCATGACCGGTATTTTCCCGACTACCTGGAAATTAGCCTTGGTAACCCCGATCTCGAAGTGAAAACGCATACAGGCCCATCCTTTGCGCTCTTTCAAAGGCACTGGAAAGAAAAGCATTTGATCAAATCATGCGTCATCTAGACTTGCACGATCTGTTAGACCCTCCTCAGTCAGCGTATCGTGAAGGCCACAACACCCAAACAGCGCTGCTCCGCGTTCTGAACATACGTCTGGCTTCTGATTCGCGCCATGTAACACTGCTGGTATCATTCGATTTTTCACTTCATGTCTGTGGAACAAAGAATGGTCTCTAATGTATGTATATTGGTGCACAAAATTGTAAATGGAACGGGGCCGACATATATAAACCGGTTAGTCCGGAGAGTAAACGAAGAGCATGGATACAACACCAGAAACAGAAACGATATTAAAGTGCAATATTGTAGAACCAAAACAGCAGAAAAGTCATTAATGTATAGAGGTGCTGTTTACTTCAATCAATCACCTGATGAATTGAAAAACGAAATAGTGATCAAAAAATGCAGGAGAGGGTTAAGTGAATATGTGATAAACAACGTAGATGTGTAAGACTGTAGATGCGTAAGGTTCTATGTAGATGTGTAAGATTTTATGCAAACGAATAATGTAGCACCAGCGAGCAAAACAAAGTAGCCACCGGCTAAATAAACACATATCAATCAATCAATCAATCTCTCTTTCTGTCTCTCTCTCTCTTCCCGTTTCAGGCCTAGTTCGACCAGCTAGTGCTAAACCATCAAATTTTTTCACTCTCGAAGAATTAAATTCTCACTTTGCCGCTATCTCGCAATCCTCACCTGCTTGTCCAAATCCTGATCTAGAAATCATTCTGACGTCAACCGCATGTGAAACACCAATGTTTGGGATTACCTACGTAACCACTGGGATCATTGTGGAGCTCATCAATTCGCAGCCAGTGAAGTCACACTCTTCGGAACTATGTTTGTGCTGAAAATTATGATATCACTGATCGCTCATCGCCTCGCAGCACTATTCAATGTGTGTTACGACCTCTCGTTCTTCCCTTCACCGTGGAAAAAAGCTTTCATCAGACCGCTCTCAAAAGTCCCATCACCCCGTGCTTTATCGGATACAAGACCCATAGCAAATTTGAACGAACTTTCAAAAATACTCGAACGTATAGTCCATGCTCAACTCGTCGACTTTTTAAATAGTAACGATTTACTCGACCAAAAACAATTTGCCTATAAGGCTGGGTTCAGCACACAAACCGCTCCACTACGCATCGGCGACGACATCCGCAAGGCTGTGGACGAGAAATTAGTCACCATACTCATCCTATTCGATTCCAGCAAGGCGTTTGACACCGTTTGTCACAACCTACTTCTTACCAAGCTTCGAAAGATGGGATTAACGACCGGCACTCTAAAATGGTTCCACTCGTATGTGACAGGGAGATCGCAGGCGGTAGTGGGCAGCGATGGATCTCACTCGAGATGGCTTCACACGACCTCAGGTGTCCCTCAGGGGTCGGTTTTAGGTCCCATTTTGTTTTCGATTTTTATAAACGACATTGCTTCTTCCCTCACGTATTTGGATCATATGATCTTTGCCGATGACACGCAAATTTATTCGAGATGCCCCCAAAATAACTTCACCAAGGGCTCAGACGAATCAACCATGATGCCCAAGCGATATTTGAGTATGCTACCCGCAACAAACTGACCTTAAACTCGTCAAAATCTAAAATTCTCATTCTAGGCAGTGACCCTTTCGTGAGGACGTTAGATTATGCGAATCTCCCTCCGGTCTTAGTTAATCGAACTATCATTTCTTATACCAACGTAGCAAGGAACTTAGGCGTCATGATCGAGGCAAACTTATCCTGGAACAGCCACATTGCGTCTATAACACAGAAAGTTTAACGCACATTATACAAGCTGGAATATCACAAAAACTCGTTATCGCGAGAACTCCGCGCTCCGCTGGTAAGCTCGCTTATTCCACCGCGTATGGATTATTGTAGTCTAGTATACAACGATCGCACAAGCGAACTCGACATTCGGTTACAGCGATTGATGAACCAAGGAATTTGCCGGACCCACACAGCAAGAAGACGTCCAAAGGACGTCTTTCGGACGTCTCGACAGTTGTGTCGTCATGGTATTGGGATGGTCCCATGGGACTCCCATGCGCTTTTAAATGTCCGCTACGTTTTACCGGAATGGGACAATCCCACTGACGTCCCTGCGATGATCCAAAGATTTGCTTATATGCATATCCGTGAAAAAACGCTTGTGAAATAATTATTTATTTGTTAAATCAATTTTTTCTGGCCGAAATTGGACATATCGTTATATTAATTCAATTATTTGACCAATATGAATTTTAAAAAAAGTTTTTCGGAAATGCAATTTGCATTTCGGAAAGATAGCACTGCGGGGATTCGAACCTTCGACCTAACGGACCGATCTATCTACCTAACTAATATCTACCTAACTCTCTAACAACTACACCAACCTGACTACTAAGATTGTACCATTACTTTACGCTCATATAACGCACATCTAACAGAAACACAGAGAGTGTTATTTTCCTCACTCAGTCACTGAAATACTCAAGTATAAGACTTTCCTCTTATAAGACCTCATGTTATAGTCTTACTCGTACCTTCCACAGCCGTCCATGAGAAAGTGCATTGTGTTATGTCCGTATGACGAGTAAGAGACTATTACGAGTCAATTGGAAGTTGTGAATTTTGGGATCGTTTTCCGATGAGGGATTTAACCCGAATGATAACAATACTGATTAATTTTAGTTTCAATAATTCAACAAGTTTATTACTTTAGATCAATTCTACACTTGATTACTTAAATCTGCTCGAGTACTTCCGAGTAGATTTATCTCGTGCGACCGTCACGCGTAGCGATGTAATTTTAGACCGACTTCGGTACGAAAACCGAAGTTCTTATATTTTTTTCTTTGTTTACAAATTTACCCTACCTGGTAAATTTGCAAACGCGTTCTTCAAATTAATATTACGAAATCGTCGTACAATGGTCATCCTCGGACGATCCTTGCTACATTTATTTTCGATGATTTTGCTGACAGCGGTTATGAAATCGCTGTTCCATTTGTTTCACGCATGTTAACGATTAGTACAACACATTCGTGCAATTGTTCTACATGTGTCGTTCGTGTCAAATCGATTATGAAATTCTGTTCAATTTCTTAATCGATGTTAACGATTCGCACAACACATTTGTGCAATCGTTGCATCGATTGCTAAATTCTTTATAAAATTCTGGGGCATAACACCTCTATTATCGGGGTGTTATGCCCCAGAATTTTATGGTATCGTCGGGCCACTTTCAGAGACTTCCCATGGAAACAAATATGTATTAACGTTTCAGGATGCCCTCACGAAGTACAGCGCCGCCATGGCCATTCCCAACCAAGAAGCGGTTGGACGGTCGCAAGGGCGTTCGTCAAAGAAGTAATCTGCCGTTATGGTAACCCAGAAACCGTGTTGTCCGACCAGGGTACGAATTTTTTGAGTGCAACTTTTAAGGAAGTATGTCGATTATGATGAATTAAAAAAATCCAGACGACAGCATATCATCCCGAATCAAACGGTGCACTTGAAAGATCGCATCGTACGCTTGCTGAGTATCTCCGTCATTTCATTGAAGGAGATCAGTCGGATTGGGACGAGTGGTTGCCGTATGCAATGTTTACATACAATACCACCCCACACACAGCTACAAGAATGTCAGCGATTGCATCGGTGTTCGGCCGCGAGGCCGAGCTCCCGACAGCTGTGAAACAAGAGCCGCAAGTAACATATACCTATAGCGATTATAGCCAGGAGTTACGCGAACGGTGACGAGCTGCGTGGAGCGCCGCTCGACAAAATTTGCAGTCAGCAAAAATTGAATCGAAGGAATCTTATGATGAATCAATGAAAGCAATACAATTTCACGTTGGCGACAGGGTTCTGCTGCACGACGAAACGGTTCGTCGTGTCCGATCGGCTAAACTTACGCCGAAAGGGATTGGTCCATATAATATTATTGAAAAAACTTCACCTGTCACATACGTGATAATGAAGGGAAGAAAATCAGTCGCTGTACATACGAACCGGCTGAAATTATTCATCGAACATTAAAATGTGTAACGTCAGCACATTTCGGTGAGGAGAGTAGCTAACGACCGTCCTTCACCTTGCAGGGTGGCGCTGCTATCTCTCGGCACGGGAGGAACGACCCAGGAAATCGCGGACTACGACATCACAACATTCGTCAGCGATCCGGGTGTCTACTACGAAGAAATGAGATACTACGTCGAGACGAAGGACACCTGGAGGTTGGCAGTGTCCATAGACGTAGCACCCATATCTAACGGGTGCATCAAAGTCAGCAGATACCTGAGGTTACTGTTGGCCAAGTGCAACAAAAAAAATACAGCAAATGACCTTTGTTTTGTATAAGGAGACGAGGTCATGCGAATGCTCGAAAAAATCTCGTATAAAACAGAGATATTTTATGACCTCTTGAGCCCTCACACACTTCGGAAACGCCGAAGTTTGATCGATGGGCTAGGAACCGTTATCAGGTCCATCACCGGAAATATGGACGCTGAGCACGCGAAATAAAAAAATTTGAGTGTGTGGAATCACACACGATAGAAGTGAATACTTGTATGCATTTCGCTGGCGCGATAAATCATTTCTGCCGATGATTCCAGAGAGAAAGAGAGAGAGCGAGAAGGGGAGGAGAGGAAGAGTCAGTAATCGAATTATAAATTGGCAAGGAAGTCGAAAGTAGCCTGCCTGTTGATATTTGTGTTTTCCAAAAAAAATTTTATTTATTAAGGGGCGGCGTAAGGACTGGAGCGTAAACATCTTTTCTTATAAATATGGATGGAGCAAATTACTCAAACCTTTTGAACATTATTGAGTATTATTTCGACAACATCCTGTAATCTTTCAATGCGTAAATATCGACAAACAAGCCGGTGACAAAGCTTTTCCAAGAACGTCTTTGGTAAAACGATTTGCAGTGTTAACTATATCTCAGCTGAAAATTATCTGAAATCAAAGACCATTCAAATGTAGCCAACATATCATGAAATCCTCCCCCCTACGTTCTCTGATTATTATTCTTTCATTTTTAAAGTTTTGGTGGTCATTTTTCATGAAAACTGCTATTTTTCATGAAAAATGACCATGAAATTTTCACTTCAAATGACCACCAAAAATGTAAGAATGAAAAAAAATCAGAGACCGTAAAGGGGAGGATTTAATGATACTTGTACTAAATTTAGACTATCGTTGATTTGAGATAATTTTCAGCTGAGATTAACACCGCAAATAGTTTTTTTCCAAAGACATTGTTGGAAAGGCTTTGTCACCGGCTTGTTCTTCGATATTTTCGCATAAAACAATCACAGAATGTGATCGAAATGATACGTAATGATGGGTAAAAGGTTTGAATGAATTATTTCTATTTATTTAATTATGAAAAAAATCGCAGAAGTGTTTTTTTTACGCTCCGGCCCTTACCCGCCCCTTCAGATCCCGAACGTTTGGGCCACGTTCTCTCTCGCTCCGCCGCGAGCGCCCATGGCGCTATCTGTCTCGCACGAGGTCTCTCCGTACTAACACACGTATACTCCGGGTATACTGCCGATGACGAGGCACGCGATCCTGCCCCCTCTCTGCATTGACTCGCTCGCTCTCACTCGCACACACACGGCGCACGTATTATTCTCTCTCTCTTCTCCGATTCCTTCATTCTCTCGTCCGGTCTACACGCGGCTGGCTGGGGGGCGACTCGCTCGCTCTCACTCGCATACCCACGGCTCACGCATCATTCTCTTCCCCTCTCTTTCTTCTTTCATTTCTTCATTCTCTTGTCCCGTCCTACAACGCGCTGGCTGGCGAGCCGATCCTGTGTCGTTTAAGAAGTATTCACTTCAATAAGCGCGGAGATAACTGCTCTCCGAGCTCAGGAGCACACGCTCAAGGACACAATGGTGAATCAGCTGCAAGTGGTGCAGGCCGCGCTCAACGCTTTTAACACCTCGACATATACTGCCGAAGCGAACGACAAGGCCCTACAAAACCTTATCGCGCGGGTGAGTGATACTCTGACCGGAAAGATGGAAACGGTGGCGAAACGACAACGGTTTGACGAAAGTCTCACTGCCGTGAGCATTCTCGTTGAGACATTGCTTAACGATATGGATGCATTATTTAGAATCGTTGTCGCTATCCAGAATAAAAGAGTAGACGTTGCAGTTCTGTCATCCAAGCAATTAGCGAAACATCTCACCGACGCTCTACCACACTTGCCACCGGGATGCGAATTTCCCGTGGCAATCGAGCGATACGAGATACCTACATTATTGCAGCTGGCCGAAATGCAAGCATATTTTCATAACGGTACCGTGGTGGTGATTTTGGACATCCCTCTGATCAGTCAACAACGATTCCAGTTGTATAGGGTGTACCCCATCCCCACCAGGGCCGGTAGTAACGTTTTCTACTACCTCGACACGACTGAAGATATCGTGGCGGTCGATCTGATTAACAGGGATTATTTACGGATCGCTAAGGAAGATTTAAAAATTTGCAAAACTATCGAAGAACAATATATATGTCCACCGGTGCATCCGACACTACCGCTGACGAATAACGCACCATGCGAAGTTCGGATCCTCGCGAAAATGGACACCGACGGAGGTCTTCAGTGCGGAAAACGCGTCGCTAACCTCAGTCAGACGCTCATCGTACCTCTTAAAAAACAGGGGAAATGGTTATTCGTCGCCCCTCACAAAGAACTAATTATTATAACTTGCGAAGGACGGGTAAACCAACACGAAAGTTTAGAAAACGCGGGTATATTGGCTTTGGTAGGTGTTTGTACACTAACCGCCCGAGACTTCAGCGTGCGGACGGGACAACGGCTGACACAGGAAGTCAGAGGGGACTATCTGCCCCCACACAACCTCACCGTGTCAGAAGACGACGAGGGAGCACAAGTGTCAAAAAATAATAATTTCAATGTGATAAGTGTACTTCGAAACCCCGAAGAATTAAAAGAAATCGGTACGCGGGTGCATGAACTAAAGGACAAATTAAATAATAGTTTTACGGATAGCATAAATGTGCATGTAATAGGAAATTACGCGTGAAGCGCGATCATGCCGATTCCGTAGCATTCGTTTGCTACCTTCTCGTCAAATTTTGGAAACATAAGCGAAATCCGACACCGGTAGCGGCACTCGCGCCGCCACAACCAGCTGTCGCGATTAATCTCGAGACTCGCTCCTTCGGAAGGACGACGAGCAGCTTCCGGCGAGCCTCTCCCATCGAGAGACAGGCGAGATGAGCGCAGAAGGACAGACCAACGTTATCGGCACCAATAAAAATTATATATAAATACATAATAATCCGTTTTATGTTACAACTCTAGCTCAAAAGAAAAAGGGGAATTTTTGGGAAATGAAATTTGAGTAAAATTCAGTGCGGATAGTAATATAAGCGAGAGTAGAAATTCTTTCCGAATTTTTACTTTTCAGGGGGGAGGGGTGTTATGCCCTGGAATGTTATAAAGAATTTAGCGATCGATGCAATGATTGCACATATGTGTTGTATTAATCGTTGACATCGATTCGACACGAGCGACACATTTAAAAACGATTGCACAAATGTGTTGTGCGAATCGTTAACATCGATTGAGAAATTAAACAGAATTTCATAATGGATTTGACACGAACGACACATGTAAAACGATTGCACGAATGTGTTGTACGAATCGTTAACATGCGTAAAAGAAATGGAACAGCGATTTCATAATCGCTGTCAGCAAAATCATCGAAAATAAAGAAATGTAGTAACGATCGTCCGAGGACGACAATTGTACGATGATTTCGTAATATTAATTTGGAACGCGTTTGCAAATTTACCGGGTGGGGTAAATTTGTAAACAAAGAGAAAAATACGGTCTTCGCACCGAAGTCAGTCTAAAATTACATCGCTACGCGTGACGGTCGCATGAGATAAATCTACTCGGAAGTACTCGAGCAGATTTGAGTAATCAAGTGTAAAATTGATCTAAAGTAATAAACTTGTTAAATTATTGAAACTAAAATTATTCAGTATTGTTATCATTCGGGTTAAACCCCTCATCGGCAAACGATCCCAAACTTTGCAACTTCCAATTGACTCGTAATATTCTATTACTCGTCATACGGACATAACAAGTCAAAAAAACCCCCAATCGGACAAATCGCGGAGACAAAAAATTGTACCCATCACATATTGAGCGTCGTCGTAAAGAATAATCATTACGATGAAACCAAACCCTACTCGAATCATTAAAAATTTCCTCCGCGCGTATCGCACGGTACGGTGACCTCACGGACGGATTAGCACCAGGTAAATTCCTGCAAATAATCCATGAGATTTTCACAACATGTAACATCGTCCTTACCATCTGCTACGGCCGTTCGGTTATTCCGGCTCTCGAAGATCGAGCCGGAATAATCGGGAGTGTCACGAGAGTTTTTGGGGTGGACACAAGGGCGTGACAAAAGCTTGCCGACGGATACGTGAACGTTTCCATTGGCCGAAATTGAGAAACGAGGTACAGGATTACGTTCGCTGATGTCAAATCTCTCAGGAAAAAAACTTGTGCGTGTTCGCACGCGCGAACCCATGCTCATAACCGACACCCCCGCAGACCCCTTCGACAAGATCTCCCTTGACACCGTAGGGCCGGTGCCAATCACACCCACCGGCAATAAACACATTCTTGCAATGCAAGACCATCTGTCAAAATTTTTCTTAGCCGAGGCAATACCGGACTTGTGCGCCGAAACGATCGCCGAAGCGGTGATACGCCGGCTCTTCAATGTTCACGGGGTACTACCAGCACTGCTCTCTGATCGGGGAACTGCTTTTGTTAATCAGCTACTCCGTGAACTCTGCAAGATCTGCCACATCCATCAACTGACCACATCGGGTGATCGACCCCAAACCAACGGCGCACCCGAAAGGAGTCATCAAGTACTCATCGATTATGTCAGGTCCTTCGCCGATTGCCACGACGATTGGGACCGAATGTTATCGTTCGCCGAGGCTTCGCACAATAGCACCGTTCACGAAGCAACGAATTTCACGCCAAACGAATTCGTATTCGGTCGAGTAGTTCGAACCATGAGTCACTACCCCACCGATAATCCGCTCCCCACTTCGAATTCCTTCCTCTCCGAGCTCATAAAGCGACAATCCAAAATGAACCGTCTTGGAGGCGACAATTTGGTCGCCGCGAAAGAACGGTCTAAGGTTTATTACGATAAGCTCTCCCGACCCTTCGAAGGAAAGGTCGGCGACGAGGTTTACGTGTTGAAAGAACCTCGCAAAGGGAAACTCGACTCTTTTTACAAAGGGCCCTATGTTTTAAAGTATATGACGGACCAGAGCAATGTCATACTGGAGACGACTAACGGCAAACTGTTTAGGAAACATGTGGACAAACTCAAAGTCGCACACAAATAAAAAAAAAGTATATGCATAAAAATACCGTAATAAAATAAATCCTGCTACATTGTCGGGCGCGCGCGTGCAACCTGAAACGCAAGAGGTGGTGGCGGAGAGGCGTACGACCGCATCACCGTTATCGACCCAACGAAATCAAAATAATAAGAAGAGAATGTTACGAACGAAGCGAGCTAAACTCATTCATCGCTCACGGCAACGCGCCTCCGCCCTCACCACTTGAGAATGTACGACTCCTGCGTTGAAAGCAAAAATAATAATAATGATAAATAAAGTAAAATTCTTTTTGGCAGGGATCGTATGTGTCGTACGTTCTTGATACAGCATTCACGGCAGCTAACACTCGAATTCGTATGAATAAGCTGAATGTATTCCACGTAACTCGCGCGGATCAAATGTAATAGCAATAATGTAACTAATACAACAAGGGTCCGTACGCGTTATACCGCGATCATAAACGGTCATGAATAAATTTCAGTACCCAGACCGGTCAGCGGCGCACAAAATGTTGAGATACTTACGGGCGTTGTTACTCCTGGTCGGGGCGAGCCGGGCCACCCTGACCCCCGGCAACTCATACATCGTGACCCCATCGGAAGATCGACCCGGACTCCATTACGAATGGATAACACCAATACAATTGCAAGGAGCCGATTGGAGCGTCACCGTATATCTCGATTTCGACCAACTCCAGGAAAAATTGCCGATCGACGAAAAATCCATCGAACTGACATACACTCACTCCACCCGCACGCTCACCAGGGACGCATGTATGGAGATTCTACGATACCAGACCATCCAAGATTACGTCACGCAGGCTCATGACCTCATCCGCGAGATCCACGCGTCCGTGAGTCCCGTCCGGCCGCAGCGAGAACCCTCCGAGGCAGTGCGGTCGCTCCAGCGACGCTCCGCCCCCCTGGGGATAATCGGTTAAATTAGTAGATCTTTGTTCGGAACGATGGACGAAGAAGACGCGGAGCACGTGTCGCGGCAAATCGATCGTCTTTATCAAGATCAAAGCAACATGACCCATTTGATAGAAAAACGAATGCACATCGTGAAATCGCGACTACAAATATTCCACGTCGAACAAGAACGGGAAGCCGATATAGCCAAGGCAATTACAACCGAGCTGGCTAGAATACACCACAACTTGCAGGACTGGAAAAACCAAACCATCAGAATGCAATACAACAGTTCCTTGCGGGACTATGGCACTCAGATGCACTACAAGCTATGGCCTTTACGCGACGCATTGGAACATTGCGTCAACGCTATCAGCTCCGCAGCAAACGGAAAGATGGACGCTACACTGCTGACCGTATAACAAATTTGCGTAATCGCAAAAGACGCGCAACGACATGCCGGAGGCCTCGAGTTCCCCCTGCCCGCAAAATCACTTCACCTCGCCTCGGTGGCCGAGCTGGCACGCGCTAATCTCATCTACCGCAACGGAAGAATAATAGTGGTCGCACACATACCCATGCTCGACCGCACGATACACGATCTATATCGCATACGCCCGTTGCCGGTTCCCCAAACATTCAACAACGGCGCTGGCACGGCGTACGTGAAGCCCGCGGCCCCTTACCTCGTCATTTCTCCGAACCGCAGGGAATATTTCCTTGCCGATTCCGAATATATTCGAGGTTGTCAAACTTCCGAACATTAGAAAATCTGCGTCGGGGGAGTACCGGTACATGAAGCAGCATCCTCAAATACCTGCGAAATATATATGTTGCTCGCCCCGTCGGATCAAGCCATGCGACAATGTGATATCCGGGTTCGACCAAATCACGAGGAAGATTGGATACACCTACCGACGCAAGGAGGATGGCTATACTCGTTGGCCGCATCCGTCACCGTGAGTATCGTCTGCCCAGGGTTGCCCGAGAAACCAATCGAACTCACGGGCATGGGAACGTTGCAAATTAGCCCGAACTGCGTGGGCCTCATGAGAGGAACAACTCTTATGGGCGCAAAGAATTATAACAGTGAGATTCAATATCACTATCGTCCGAACGTTACGCTCGACATTACCGCGCCCCGGACGTTCGTCTAAATACCGAGGAAATGATCTTACCACCCGCGTCGTTGTTCCCTATCGCGAGCAGCAAAGTGGCCACCGAATATGCCGGTTGGGACCTCAGCGACGAAGGAGAACTCTATTCAGCATAGAAGCTCGGATAAGAGCCATAGGGCAACACGCGCAAAAAGACGACAACGAAGTTGCGTTACGCTCATCGGATTTGCCGTGCAAGGATGCATGCGCTCTCTCTTCGCTTTCTACGCCCTGAGAACTCCGATTTGGAAATTATTTTGCTGTCGAGCTCTCAAGTGCCTACGGGGGAAACCCAACCCTCCAACAGTCGAGCAACGACATGAGACCATACCTCTCGAAACCATAACTGTTCGCGACGTCGACACGGCCGTCGTCACCCAATATCCAGAACTGGCCTATTTCAACCGCCGCGTTCCCCATAATGAACGTGCCCAATCGCCCGGACGCGCTATCGTCAGCACTCGCGTACTGGTGCCTCGACAAGAGTCGTTGGTAGTATAAAAGAAAAATTAAGAAAAAAACTCAAAAAAAAAATCCTCAAGTTTCGTTTGTGAAGGGACCAAAAAGGGTGGGGGTTTGCTCAACTCAAACTCCACCCCCGTATTGCCATCGGTACCAACGGACAATCCGGGCAGCTCATTCATGATCCAACAGTCGAGTTGCTCGGACCCGAAATAGTTATCACTATTCCGTCTTCTTGCAATTACCGAACCCGAAATTAATTCCATGTTTCCCTTTTTGGACTATACGCGTTTATTTCCATTTAAAAAAACGCAGTGACGCGTTTTTGAACACTAGAAATTGAAAAAATATACATAGAACTTAAAAAAAAACATTTTTTTTTCTAAATCAGAACGGTGAACGTGCGCGGAAAATAAATATAATTAAAAGGTGCACGTGCGCGTAAAATAAATATAATTAAAAGGTGCACGTGCGAAAGGAAAAAAATATATTTTGTGCAAAAATAAAATAAACAAAAAATTCAATCATGAACCGCGCACTCAGCCGCCATTTGGAGGACAAGGTATGCCCTTTCTGCGGGAAATCCACCGTGGTGTGCCGGTCCGTGGACGCATGCGCACGCAGCAGCGTCTGGGTCATCGACGGCGCCGCGGGGGAGGCTCGCTGCGAATTATGCAGCAAGCTTGTCGCGGCTGCAAGGTACGAGGCCCACGTGGTCTCGTGCCTGCCCAACTTCCACGACCGAGTGCGCGCCTCGGGCCAAGGCCCGCCGGAACCCATCAACCCTCGGCCGAGGTTTAATTCAGACCATGGCGCACGGACCACGCTAGATGACGTGGAAAGGATTGCGGCCCGTCGGATGCGCCAGCCGGGAAATCCGGAATGCCCCGTGTGCCGGCAACGCGGACCCAAGTCCGAATATATGCGGCACGTCGGCGCGTGCCTTGCCGCGGCCGAGGGACCGCGACCGCACGGGGTCGAGCCCACGGTAACGACAATGCCCATCCCGTCGGCACCCGTCCGGCGCACAACCGGTCCACCACGGGCTGCCAATGCCGGGGGCCGCGATCACGCCCGGTCGAGCCCACGGTGACGAGCATGGCCGCCCCGCCGGCACCTGTCGGGCGCATAGTCGGTCCGCCGCGGGTCGTTAATACCGAGAGGCTACGTGCGACGGACTCGACAACGACGCGGGCCCCGTCGGGACACACCGCCCCCAGCCAATCAACCAGATCAATCGGCGTTCATACCGATCGAATCCGAGTGCGGAGATTGCCGTTCAAACGAATTTCGGCGGCTTCGCGAACGCAACGCCAGATTAAGCAGGTGATTCTTCGTGGGAAACCGCCGACGAGGACGCGGTCGACGAGGAGCCGCACCGCCCGCCAGTCGCCATGCACTCAGTTTTGGTCCGCGGAGGACTCCGGGGAAGACGCCGTATTCACTTTCGCGAATAGTAAGCCATCGTGCTGCTCGCGGAATCTCCCGTCGCGCCCGCTGCGGTTCTCGCGACAATCGTAACGGACGCGGCGACGTATTCGCGGAATCATCGGGCCGCCCGACAGATGAGGATGAGAGAGGATTACCGAGGGCGATCGCCCATCCGAAGGAGGGGGGGGGGGTGAGTGTTGTATCCGACCTGATCTTCGCATGGCCGCATACAACACTCACCCCCCCAACGGAGGGGACTCACCATGGAAAACCGCCGACGAGTACACGGAGGACGATATTCACGGAATCAACGCGCCACCCAACGGATGAGGACAACTGTGACTATCGAGGGCGATAGCGCATCCGAAGGGGGGGTGAGTGTTGTATCCGTCCCGATTTTTGCATGTGGAAGATTTTCGGAAGTGAAGTGCAAGACGGGACGGGTGCAACGACATGGAGACACCGTTGCGCTGCCGCATCGGCAAGACACGTGCCGGTAGCGGCGGGTAGCAACGGTGGCGTGGTCGAGAAACCGTCGCATCGGCAAGTCACGTGCCGGCAGCGGCGGGTTTCAACGGTGGCGTGATCGAAGGAACAACCCCGTCAGCAATCCCAAATTCCCCGCTCTTCCACCCGCGAGCCGAGGAGCGAAAAATTTGCGGAAGAATAATCAGTTGTCTGTCCGCGCTTCACGCGAAACGCAAAAAAAAGAAAAGTCTTCTCGGTACACCGTCGGGAGCGACCGTAAGACGCAGGAAAATCGAAGGCGTTTTAAAGTGTCAACATAGTGGTAACGCTGGGAGACCCTCCGCATTCGCGACCGTCGGTGCCTCCAGAATAAGGACTCGATCAAAATTAAAACTCAAATCAAATAAGTGAACAGTGATTGCCATAGCGAAACCCAAACCAATTACACACTCCCACACACACAACACATTACAGTTTTCCGATAATTAAAGACAATAAATTAAAGACAATAAGTTAAAGACATTAAGTTTTAGAGACGCTTAAGTGATTGAACGATTAAGTGGCGTCTGTTAAAAGATTAAGTTGCGCGACCACCGAGGCCCGACGGAGGCTGAGGGTGACCGACGGCAGCGGCTCGAGTAAGTACAAAAATAGTTGTTAAATTTATTGAGTTCTCTGGCCGTCGCGATTCAACCGAGCCGCTGCCGACGGCAGAGCGCGCGTTAGAACCTTGCGGAATATAATTCTAGCGCGCGACGAAACTTTTAATTTCACGCGTAATACTAACCTACTTTTAATTCGTTTCCCTACTAACCCCATATTTTATGATCGTAAATACTTTTATGATAATCGCGGTACCTTTGTTTTTAATCAATAATTTATATTTGTCAATGAACGTTATGATAATCGGTAAATACATATTTAACCACTTCAATATATAACAAAATAAATAATCTTTCCATTCTAACTAATTAAATTGTGCGTGTACATTTCTCATTATTCGAGCGAGCCCATCACCCACCCCTGATCAGGTAGGTACCGGGCCTGTAAAGGACGGAGCGACCCCCCTCCCCTCTCCACACTACTCTTCTCTCTCTCCTTTTTACTACGAATAGGTGCCGTGCCCTCTGCACGGCTGATGGCAGCAAAACCCAACCTTCTCCCTTGAATTCACCACCCTTAAGGTCGTTCGTAACAAGGGCATCGGTACGTTTTCCACTTGCGAAGAATTGCCTTAATAAAAGAATAATTAACACGACTAAAAATGGTTATAATTAAAAAGTGATTGCGCCGTGTACGGAGTAACTATGAAAAATTACCTGGTTAAAATGAAACCAGCATCCACGGGAGCTGGTCGTTGGCAAAATCTGTTTTACGGAGCTGACTATCGCTTGCTCAAAGTCGCTCACCACCGTTCTCAAATTTATTGGCATTTGAGGCGCTAATTCAATTAGACGCCTCCAAATTGCACAATACATTTCCATTGTCCGTTTAGCACACAATACGAACGCATCCGGAAATTCCTGAAATTGCAACACGCAAAATCGAGCATTTGATAGAGAAAAATCGAGTACAGAAAAAAATATTATTATGATAATGAAAAATAATCGATGAACTAACCGTATCAAATATTCGAACGTGTTTTGCCAGCAGCTGGGAAACTCGTGGCTGATTCGGCACGACCTTTAAATAAACATTGAACCGTGACATATTGTCAAGCTTATAAAATTGAAAAAATAATATAATAAAATGATTCAATTGTAATGTACTTACTCGAAAAGTTCCATCAACGTGGATTTCACTTGTTACATCCCGATTCTCTTGATCCCAATTATTCGGAATAACGAAATCGGAATTCAGCTGATTCGCCCGATTGCGCCATGCGAAGACAGGCCGTGCTCATCGTTACGACACGAGGCTCAGCAAATTCCTCGACCCGATGCAAGTGGATGGACGCAATCGGGTGACTCCACTGCCCGACTTTCGTCACCCATTAAGGTTGCTGAGCTGTCGGTCAGCAAATTATCGCGGGGAAACCAAAAACAAATCGATCCTCGCACCATCGAATCGGGTCAACCAAGTTGACTTGATGGATGATTCGAGATCGATTAATCAGTCTTCGAATAACTCTCTTTCGAGATCGTCCTCTTCAAGGTACTCGAAAGACTACTCGGTTTCTTCGCGATAAGTTGACGCGTGTCTTCGACTCATATAGTCAAGCCTTCCCACCCGAGGGAACGGGAAGTCATTGCGGTGAGCGCGACTATAATTCTTACGCGAAGTATCAATAGATAAGAAGAACTCACATTTTGTAAACATCGTAACCGCTCTGTGAAAAGCGTTACGATCGTTATTAATATTCAAGGACTAAGTTTCTGACAACAGTGAAACCGCTCTGTGAAAAGTGTTTCGTCTGTTCAACGAAACAACAGTCAACCTCAAACCAACAAATCCAAACAACAAATCAATCCACGAGCGTACAACGCAACAAACGTAAGTTAAGAAACATTTGTAACCACTCTAAGTCATTGTAGCAAAACCAAATAAATTGAACAGTTGCGCCAAGCGCTTTAAATGGTGATCCCGATTTTTAATTACTTATAAAACGCCCTTCCCTCACAGAGCGTAGGGCTTAACAAATTGGTGGCAGCGGTGGGATCCCATTGCTGTTTCAATTAATTTCGATTTTGCTATCAATTATCTTCAGAATTATTCTTCTATCACGAACTTTCATTACCATCCTCTCTTATATCTATTTCCCTATTTTTCATTTTTCATTCTTCATTACTTTTTTATATTTCACATAACCATGGGAGAAACGGGAAGTCATTCGGAGAATTCCGATAACCAAACCACTGCTAGTATAAACCCCCTCGACAGTTCCGCATATCTAGATTACCTCGCCGTACAGAATGCAATCGACAAACTGCCCCGGTATGACGGTAAAGACTGTAAATTCCATGAGTTCAATACCGAAGTTAAAGCCCTCTTCCAAGGCCTGCCACAGGCAGCCGAAATTCGATTTTGCAACGGTGTTTTGAGTCACCTCCGGGGGCGAGCACGAAACCATTGCGAGGACAAAGTTTACACTTCCCTAAGATCACTTTTAAAAGATTTACGAGACAAATTTGCCGCGGAATACGACTTCGAGTATTTTCGCTCTAAATTAATAGATGCCCGAATGCGTAGCGACGAAGATGTATCGAACTATTACACTCGTCTTCGTGGTTACGTTCGTTCGGCGGCGAATTGCATCGAGGAAGCCGAAGGTGCTGACGAAGCAGCCAGCGTCACTCGTCGACTCGAGTCGCGTGCCTTGTCTGTTTATGCCGACACCTTGCCGGACGAAATGAGGCCATATGTTCATAGCCGTGACCCCGCAACCCTGAAAGACGCATGGCAATTAGCGGACAAGGACGAAAAACGCGTCCGCGCTCGAAATCGACGTGGATCTTCCCGATTCCGCGATGACGATGACTTCCGTCGTTATTCACCGAACGACGAACGCCGGAGTTTCTCACGCGACCGAAATTATTCCCCCGATCGACGAGTTTACGCCTTGTCCGCAGAAGATATGATCTGTAAGGCATGTCGAGAATGCGCCTGCCGGCCGCAAGCTCGTGCATGGCAAAATCGAGACGAAAGGCGCCCTCGCGAACGAAGTCGCGGACGAGATGGATCGCTAGATCGACGAAATCGGATGTCTGTGAAGTTAGCATCCCAATTCCTAGCATCCCACTAAAAAACCTCGGAATTGCTAGCATCCAGCATAGTTCTATAGTTCCTGATAGGTTTTAGCAATAGTTCCATCGATTTAAGGTCAAAAACGAAATTTGAAAAATGGGATGCCAACTTCACACGGAACTTTCTAGCTTCCCATCATATTTCGACTTATCAACCTTTGAAAAGTTTAATTATGCATAGTTTCACACGCTCCAACACGTTTTAACAATAGTTCCGTCGATTTAAACAAAAAAAAAAAATTTTCGAAATTGGGATGCCAACTTCACAGGAAAATTTCTAGCATCCCATCGGAATTACATTTTCCGACCGTCCCTAAGTTTAATACTGCATAGTTCTACACGCTCCAATACGTTTTAAGAATAGTTCCGTCGAATTTAAACGAAAAAAAAATAACGAAATTAGAATTATCCGGAGCACAAAAATGAGATGCTGATGTATAACTCAAAATTTCTGGAGATTTCAAGGCTGCAATGAAAGGTTCTTATATTCTAGAGTAGTATCGAGAATAGTTCCGTCGTTAAACGACCGAAAAAAAATTATTTAAATTATTTATTGCTAACCCAGTAATACGAAAGTGGGATGCTAGGGCATAACTTTGATTTTCAGTAGTTTTCAAACTCTAAATGAGTATTTCTTATATTCTAGAGCAGTATCGAAAATAGTTCTGTCGTTAAACGACCGAAAAAAAATTATTTAAAATTATTTATTGCTGACTCACTCATACGAAAGTGGGATGCTAGGGCATAACTTTGATTTTCAGTAGTTTTCAAACTCGAAATGAGTATTTCTTATATTCTAGAGTAGTATCGAGAATAGTTCCGTCGTTAAACGACCGAAAAAAAATTATTTAAAATTATTTATTGCTGACTCACTCATACGAAAGTGGGATGCTAGGGCATAACTTTGATTAAAAGGAGTTTTCAAACTCAAAATGAGTATTTCTTATATTCTAGAGTAGTATCGAGAATAGTTCCGTCGTTAAACGACCGAAAAAAAATTATTTAAAATTATTTATTGCTAACCCAGTAATACGAAAGTGGGATGCTAGGGCATAACTTAGATTAAAAGGAGTTTTCAAACTCGAAATGAGTATTTCATATATTCTAGAGCAGTATCGAGAATAGTTCCGTCGTTAAACGACCTAAAAAAATTATTTTAAATTATTTATTGCTAACCCAGTAATACGAAAGTGGGATGCTAGGGCATAACTTTGATTTTCAGTAGTTTTTAAACTCGAAATGAGTATTTCTCATATTCTAGAGTAGTATCGAGAATAGTTCCGTCGTTAAACGACCGAAAAAAAATTATTTAAAATTATTTATTGCTAACCCAGTAATACGAAAGTGGGATGCTAGGGCATAACTTTAATTAAAAGGAGTTTTCAAACTCGAAATGAGTATTTCTTATATTCTAGAGCAGTATCGAGAATAGTTCCGTCGTTAAACGACCGAAAAAAAATTATTTAAAATTATTTATTGCTAACCCAGTAATACGAAAGTGGGATGCTAGGGCATAACTTTGATTAAAAGGAGTTTTCAAACTCGAAATGAGTATTTCTTATATTCTAGAGCAGTATCGAGAATAGTTCCGTCGTTAAACGACCGAAAAAAAATTATTTAAAATTATTTATTGCTGACTCACTCATACGAAAGTGGGATGCTAGGGCATAACTTTGATTAAAAGGAGTTTTCAAACTCGAAATGAGTATTTCTTATATTCTAGAGTAGTATCGAGAATAGTTCCGTCGTTAAACGACCGAAAAAAAATTATTTAAAATTATTTATTGCTGACTCACTCATACGAAAGTGGGATGCTAGGGCATAACTTTGATTTTCAGTAGTTTTCAAACTCGAAATGAGTATTTCTTATATTCTAGAGTAGTATCGAAAATAGTTCCGTCGTTAAACGACCGAAAAAAAATTATTTAAAATTATTTATTGCTGACTCACTCATACGAAAGTGGGATGCTAGGGCATAACTTTGATTTTCAGTAGTTTTCAAACTCGAAATGAGTATTTCTCATATTCTAGAGTAGTATCGAGAATAGTTCCGTCGTTAAACGACCGAAAAAAAATTATTTAAAATTATTTATTGCTAACCCAGTAATACGAAAGTGGGATGCTAGGGCATAACTTTGATTAAAAGGAGTTTTCAAACTCGAAATAAGTATTTTATATATTCTAGAGCAGTATCGAGAATAGTTCCGTCGTTAAACGACCTAAAAAAAATTATTTTAAATTATTTATTGCTAACCCAGTAATACGAAAGTGGGATGCTAGGGCATAACTTTGATTGAAAGGAGTTTTCAAACTCGAAATGAGTATTTTATATATTCTAGAGCAGTATCGAGAATAGTTCCGTCGTTAAACGACCGAAAAAAAATTATTTAAAATTATTTATTGCTGACTCACTCATACGAAAGTGGGATGCTAGGGCATAACTTTGATTAAAAGGAGTTTTCAAACTCGAAATGAGTATTTCTTATATTCTAGAGTAGTATCGAGAATAGTTCCGTCGTTAAACGACCGAAAAAAAATTATTGAAAATTATTTATTGCTAACCCAGTAATACGAAAGTGGGATGCTAGGGCATAACTTTGATTGAAAGCAGTTTTCAAACACGAAATGAGTATTTCTTATATTCTAGAGCAGTATCGAGAATAGTTCCGTCGTTAAACGACCGAAAAAAAATTATTTTAAATTATTTATTGCTGACTCACTTATACGAAAGTGGGATGCTAATGTATAACTTCAACTTTAAGGAGTTTTAAAATTGCTATTGGCTGGGGTTGTATGTGTCATACATCCTTAACATCCTTCTGAATTTAGATTCTTACTCTTAGCGTGACCCGGATCCAACGACGAGGACGTGGTAAGTTTTGGATCCATTATATATATATACTTTTTTTTTTTTTCAATTTTATTTATTTTTTTTTATTTTTATTTTTTTTTTAATTTTTTTTTGTATTTTTCGTGTTTTATATGTAATTTTTTTGTTTTTTTTTTAAATTTTTTTTTCGTTTTTATTGTTTTCTTTCGTATTCCTCGTTTTTTTCCCTTCCGTTTATTGATTTTTTTTTCTTTCTTTGTATCCTTCTTTGTTTTGTATTTTTCGTGTTTGATTTTTTTTTTCATTTAATTTTTTTTTCGTTGTATTCTCAATATTTCTCGTGTTTCATTTTATTTCTTTTTCGTTTTTTTATTCATGTCAATTTTTATTTATATTTGTGTTTTTTTTCTTTGGCACCGTCGTTTTTTTAATCCACCTCTGTTAGCCTCATCGAATCGCGCTTTCATTCATTTTATGACGTTGGCTTATCGCCCGCGCAAGCGTACATCACCAGATGTGGCGTTATCTTTCTCGACGACTTGACGGTTCGACGATTTTTTCGTAGACCATCATATTCGTGCCAGTACATTCCCGATTTTGCGTACGTGATGTAGTGACCCGGAATATAATCAACGACGCCGCAAAGCGTGTACACTTTACCCCCAACCTCAACGCTTCCGGCCACCGAATCCAGGTTATTATTTTTTTTTGTCGCGCTTACTGGATAATTTGGGTCGGTCAATATCGTCGTATCAATCAATAAATGGGGCCCATATTCCACGTCGTCATCGATATCCTGTTTACATTTTCGGCATGAACGTTTCGTCACATGACCTTCGTCGATGGCTTTTTGCATCGATTCGAATCCCTCGTACAAAATAACGTTTACATCGATGGCGATGAAAACATTCGTGGCTTCAAAGCCGTATCCACACGGACACGAAACTTTCGTCGTGTGACTCGGAACATCGTTAAACACATATTGTGCTAAGTCCACGACGTTGCATTGAGCATTCAGGCGTTTTATCGACCTCGTGAAATTCTCGACCGTATATAAGCTTATAGATGAGAGGATTGCAGCTCTTTCCTTATAGCCCGCCATTGAAATCATTTTTTTTTCGCCGTAAGCACGTTTAGGGATAATTGCAGTACGCGATTTTTAGTGTCCTCAACTACCTGCGAATACTTCGGATTCGCCGCAATTCCACTTAGTGTGAGCTGAAACAGTGCGTCGAAGGCACAGGTGTTCCTGATGTTGAATTGGTTTTTTCCAATCGTGACGGGCGAGCATGAATTTCCGTTTCGAAGTACTGGAAGTTTTACGAATTTCGTATTTTTAATGTACTTCCATTCTGGGCAGTCATCCAATTTCGTCGGCTTTCGTCGTTTCTTGGTCGGTTCTCCACTCGGCTCGGCTGTGTTCGAGGAGTCTCCTCCAGCGCGCGTTTGCGGATCTGGCGCTCACATCGATTGGTTTCCACCGGTATCGGCGATTCGCTGCCGGCCTTACCACGCCAATTTTCGCGTACATTCCAGTTTTCGCACTCGGGCGTGCTTGACCGGATGTTCTTATCAAAGCTGGAATCGCATTCTACCTCAAATCCGGGATCGAGACTACTCGCGTGCGGGTCAGCAATTGCGGTGATCGATTCACTTAAATCTACGACGGTTTCTTTTAAAATCGAATTATCACAATCCGTGATATCCGGCACATCGCTGCCCAACGTAACGCTATCGCTTTTATGTGAAACACCGCCGTGTTGCTCCCTATCGTCGTCCCTAGACGGTTCGGTTTTATCACTTGGGTTCGATGCTAATTTTATTTTTTCGTCGAGGTGATCGAGGTGTTTCAGGACGAATAAATCAATTCGCATCGGAAGTTCTTTGAGAAACGACCGATTCTTCAAATCGTTGAATTCGGCTTCGACCGACGAGGACGTTGCTACCGTTTGTCCGACTCCGAAATGCTGTCGCATTATGCCGGTCCACAGAGCAACAAACGGTAGCAGCTGTTTCCGAAACCGAAGGCCGAATCCGGGATTGAAACAACCATTTATCCGATTACCACCGCGACAAGTTTTCGCGACGACTTTCGCAGAATGATAAGTATCGTCTGCCCATTTTTCCCAGCTTCGTTCGGTGACCGCATCCTCCAAATCATCGTATTTCTCGGGAACGAAACGATCGTTGTCATCGATGCGACTGCGCAACTCGGTGACGGCAATTCCGCAAATCGTATCGTCGAGAAACACCATGCGGACTTCCGATTCTGTCGGCAATCCGTCTGTCGTATGCCCGACAAACTCACTCAACGAAACAATTAACACGGATTCAACGAAGTACGTCAGCACTTTGAAATCCGAAATCAAATACGCTTTAGAAATACATCGTTGGTACATCTGTTGACCCGCTGTCACCGTCGTTTTGAGGCAGTCCCACCGGGAAACCAGAGCCGTTACGTGGCTTACGTCCAATCGCAAGTATGTCCCTGGTAGTGTAGTCGGTGCTCCTACAAGAACTGCGTAGCATCGCCGCAAGTAGTCCTTTAGACTGGAACAACTGCCCAGGATCTCGGCTACGGCGTTTACCAACGCGCGCCCGAAATCGCATACCACGATCGGAGGTCGAGGTAGGCGCTTTGCCAGAATTTGCCGGAGAAAGTCCGCTATTTGAACCGACCGTTGGTCACCGGTAACCATTTGAAAAACTGGGACGCTACCCTCGTATGTTACCAGCATGCATTGGTACAGGTACACGTAGGGCTCGTTTACGTCTTGCAGCTTCGCAATACCGCCGGTAGCGTCGATTGTCAAAACGGCACCCGGATCTTTTCTGAGCCTGGCCTTGTAAATTTGCTGCTGCTCTGACGTCCAATACATGCAGTGGAATTTCTCCAGCTTAATGCTGTGGAGAAATCCTGCATGCTTGCCAACTCTGGACTCCCGTAGCAAGTTGAGGGCCGGCAAGGCAAATTCGAGCTCGTACCGCTTGAGTAGTAATTGCTCTTTCGCCTTACGGAGCACATGGCCAGTCGGAATAATTGGGGGGTTGGAATCCCCGAAGTTTTTAAACTTCCCCGCCATTTCTCGCTGCATCACGACAGCACTTTTTTTTTCATCTATCATTTTTCCCGCGATCATTTCTCGACGTTTTCCCCTCAACGGTCGGGTTTTGGTACCCGAGTGCTGGCTTGGGCATATATTTTCGATCTTACACGAAATGATTAAGTCAACGCCGGATACTGGTTTGCGGTCCAACACGCCACTTATTTTAGAATTGCATTCGCAGCGATATCCCGTGAAAGTGGAGTAATGAGACGCCCTCGCGCCCGGTGTCGTCTTATTATTTTTAAAGGCAAAAACGCAACCGATGGTCTTATGCTGCTGCCATATTTTCTCCGCTATTAGGTCGGTCCAGCCTTCCTGGAATTTCCAGTATACCCTATTGCCGATGATTTTCTTTTTCGGTTCAATAGCCTGCCAATTCTGGGGCGACAATACCAATTTTATTTTTTTATCCAGGTGATCGTTGGTTGCCTCAGAACTCACGTCCTTCTCTGTAGTCATGTCGAAAGAAAACTCGCCGTTACTGCCGACCGACGTCGATTTGGAATTTTCAATTCGATACATTTTTTCAAGGAGCGTCCGAAATCCATTTCGATCATCTTTGACGATGGTGTAAACGTGTCGTGGCTCTATGTGCGATCCACATAGGGCCATACGATTCGCAATTCGGCGATAAACTTCATTACTCGGCGTCAACACTTTTCCATCGTCACCGATTGTCCGACAGTCATTTTGAGTTAAGAGCTGTTGTAATTTTACTTTATCGTAAGGCATAGCGTCAATGTGTAGATCAAAAACATGTACCTATACTTACATTGAAAAAAAATATCTGTATGTAAAAAAAGAAAAAAAAGCAATAAAGCGAAAAAAAATGACGAAAACAACGTTTTCAGGGTCGTCTTGATGAATCAATTAGATAAATCCGAAGCATAAAAACGGCGAACCAAGATAACCACAGACCATCAGAAATGAAACAAAGTTGTTCGACGGCGAACATGCAAAACGTCGATCGACGACGAACGACAACGTAGCGCACGTCGAGAGTAGTCGACGCTCTAAGTGGGGGAAACCGTATAAAAAAAATATCTGTATGTAAAAAAAAAAAGATATATATATATATATATATATATATATATATGTATTCGCCGGTGATGATGATGAAAACAGACGTTTTCAGGGTCGTCTTGATGAATCAATTAGATGTATCCGAAGCATAGAAACGGCGAACCAAGATAACCACAGACCATCAGAAATGAAACAAAGTTTTTCGACGGCGAACGTGCAAAACGTCGATCGACGACGAACGACAACGTAGCGCACGTTGAGAGTAGTCGACGCTCTAAGTGGGGGAACCCGTGTAGCGGCGGCCGAGATCCCCCACTTAGAGCGTCGACTACTCCCACCTTGCGCTACGTGGTCGTACGTCGTAGCTCCTCCACTCAGGCCCAGCGGCAGCAGAGGCATTGGTGTCTTACGAGTCAGAGAGACGCTTCGTACGAAACACTGCTGACTGCGCGCATACGAGATTTTCGCCATTGAACAACTTTGATTCATTTCTGATGGTCTCTGGCTATCTTGGTTCGCCGTTTTTATGCTTCGGATTTATCTAATTGATTTATCAAGACGACCCTGAAAACGTCTGTTTTCATCATCATAACCGGCGAATATATATATATATATATATCTATCTTTTTTTTTTTTACATACAGATATTTTTTTTTATACGGTTTCCCCCACTTAGAGCGTCGACTACTCTCAACGTGCGCTACGTTGTCGTTCGTCGTCGATCGACGTTTTGCACGTTCGCCGTCGAAAAACTTTGTTTCATTTCTAATGGTCTGTGGTTATCTTGGTTCGCCGTTTCTATGCTTCGGATACATCTAATTGATTCATCAAGACGACCCTGAAAACGTCTGTTTTCATCATCATCACCGGCGAATACATATATATATATATATATATATATATATCTTTTTTTTTTTACATACAGATATTTTTTTTATACGGTTTCCCCCACTTAGAGCGTCGACTACTCTCGACGTGCGCTACGTTGTCGTTCGTCGTCGATCGACGTTTTGCATGTTCGCCGTCGAACAACTTTGTTTCATTTCTGATGGTCTGTGGTTATCTTGGTTCGCCGTTTTTATGCTTCGGATTTATCTAATTGATTCATCAAGACGACCCTGAAAACGTTGTTTTCGTCATTTTTTTTCGCTTTATTGCTTTTTTTTCTTTTTTTACATACAGATATTTTTTTTCAATGTAAGTATAGGTACATGTTTTTGATCTACACATTGACGCTATGCCTTACGATAAAGTAAAATTACAACAGCTCTTAACTCAAAATGACTGTCGGACAATCGGTGACGATGGAAAAGTGTTGACGCCGAGTAATGAAGTTTATCGCCGAATTGCGAATCGTATGGCCCTATGTGGATCGCACATAGAGCCACGACACGTTTACACCATCGTCAAAGATGATCGAAATGGATTTCGGACGCTCCTTGAAAAAATGTATCGAATTGAAAATTCCAAATCGACGTCGGTCGGCAGTAACGGCGAGTTTTCTTTCGACATGACTACAGAGAAGGACGTGAGTTCTGAGGCAACCAACGATCACCTGGATAAAAAAATAAAATTGGTATTGTCGCCCCAGAATTGGCAGGCTATTGAACCGAAAAAGAAAATCATCGGCAATAGGGTATACTGGAAATTCCAGGAAGGCTGGACCGACCTAATAGCGGAGAAAATATGGCAGCAGCATAAGACCATCGGTTGCGTTTTTGCCTTTAAAAATAATAAGACGACACCGGGCGCGAGGGCGTCTCATTACTCCACTTTCACGGGATATCGCTGCGAATGCAATTCTAAAATAAGTGGCGTGTTGGACCGCAAACCAGTATCCGGCGTTGACTTAATCATTTCGTGTAAGATCGAAAATATATGCCCAAGCCAGCACTCGGGTACCAAAACCCGACCGTTGAGGGGAAAACGTCGAGAAATGATCGCGGGAAAAATGATAGATGAAAAAAAAAGTGCTGTCGTGATGCAGCGAGAAATGGCGGGGAAGTTTAAAAACTTCGGGGATTCCAACCCCCCAATTATTCCGACTGGCCATGTGCTCCGTAAGGCGAAAGAGCAATTACTACTCAAGCGGTACGAGCTCGAATTTGCCTTGCCGGCCCTCAACTTGCTACGGGAGTCCAGAGTTGGCAAGCATGCAGGATTTCTCCACAGCATTAAGCTGGAGAAATTCCACTGCATGTATTGGACGTCAGAGCAGCAGCAAATTTACAAGGCCAGGCTCAGAAAAGATCCGGGTGCCGTTTTGACAATCGACGCTACCGGCGGTATTGCGAAGCTGCAAGACGTAAACGAGCCCTACGTGTACCTGTACCAATGCATGCTGGTAACATACGAGGGTAGCGTCCCAGTTTTTCAAATGGTTACCGGTGACCAACGGTCGGTTCAAATAGCGGACTTTCTCCGGCAAATTCTGGCAAAGCGCCTACCTCGACCTCCGATCGTGGTATGCGATTTCGGGCGCGCGTTGGTAAACGCCGTAGCCGAGATCCTGGGCAGTTGTTCCAGTCTAAAGGACTACTTGCGGCGATGCTACGCAGTTCTTGTAGGAGCACCGACTACACTACCAGGGACATACTTGCGATTGGACGTAAGCCACGTAACGGCTCTGGTTTCCCGGTGGGACTGCCTCAAAACGACGGTGACAGCGGGTCAACAGATGTACCAACGATGTATTTCTAAAGCGTATTTGATTTCGGATTTCAAAGTGCTGACGTACTTCGTTGAATCCGTGTTAATTGTTTCGTTGAGTGAGTTTGTCGGGCATACGACAGACGGATTGCCGACAGAATCGGAAGTCCGCATGGTGTTTCTCGACGATACGATTTGCGGAATTGCCGTCACCGAGTTGCGCAGTCGCATCGATGACAACGATCGTTTCGTTCCCGAGAAATACGATGATTTGGAGGATGCGGTCACCGAACGAAGCTGGGAAAAATGGGCAGACGATACTTATCATTCTGCGAAAGTCGTCGCGAAAACTTGTCGCGGTGGTAATCGGATAAATGGTTGTTTCAATCCCGGATTCGGCCTTCGGTTTCGGAAACAGCTGCTACCGTTTGTTGCTCTGTGGACCGGCATAATGCGACAGCATTTCGGAGTCGGACAAACGGTAGCAACGTCCTCGTCGGTCGAAGCCGAATTCAACGATTTGAAGAATCGGTCGTTTCTCAAAGAACTTCCGATGCGAATTGATTTATTCGTCCTGAAACACCTCGATCACCTCGACGAAAAAATAAAATTAGCATCGAACCCAAGTGATAAAACCGAACCGTCTAGGGACGACGATAGGGAGCAACACGGCGGTGTTTCACATAAAAGCGATAGCGTTACGTTGGGCAGCGATGTGCCGGATATCACGGATTGTGATAATTCGATTTTAAAAGAAACCGTCGTAGATTTAAGTGAATCGATCACCGCAATTGCTGACCCGCACGCGAGTAGTCTCGATCCCGGATTTGAGGTAGAATGCGATTCCAGCTTTGATAAGAACATCCGGTCAAGCACGCCCGAGTGCGAAAACTGGAATGTACGCGAAAATTGGCGTGGTAAGGCCGGCAGCGAATCGCCGATACCGGTGGAAACCAATCGATGTGAGCGCCAGATCCGCAAACGCGCGCTGGAGGAGACTCCTCGAACACAGCCGAGCCGAGTGGAGAACCGACCAAGAAACGACGAAAGCCGACGAAATTGGATGACTGCCCAGAATGGAAGTACATTAAAAATACGAAATTCGTAAAACTTCCAGTACTTCGAAACGGAAATTCATGCTCGCCCGTCACGATTGGAAAAAACCAATTCAACATCAGGAACACCTGTGCCTTCGACGCACTGTTTCAGCTCACACTAAGTGGAATTGCGGCGAATCCGAAGTATTCGCAGGTAGTTGAGGACACTAAAAATCGCGTACTGCAATTATCCCTAAACGTGCTTACGGCGAAAAAAAAAATGATTTCAATGGCGGGCTATAAGGAAAGAGCTGCAATCCTCTCATCTATAAGCTTATATACGGTCGAGAATTTCACGAGGTCGATAAAACGCCTGAATGCTCAATGCAACGTCGTGGACTTAGCACAATATGTGTTTAACGATGTTCCGAGTCACACGACGAAAGTTTCGTGTCCGTGTGGATACGGCTTTGAAGCCACGAATGTTTTCATCGCCATCGATGTAAACGTTATTTTGTACGAGGGATTCGAATCGATGCAAAAAGCCATCGACGAAGGTCATGTGACGAAACGTTCATGCCGAAAATGTAAACAGGATATCGATGACGACGTGGAATATGGGCCCCATTTATTGATTGATACGACGATATTGACCGACCCAAATTATCCAGTAAGCGCGACAAAAAAAAATAATAACCTGGATTCGGTGGCCGGAAGCGTTGAGGTTGGGGGTAAAGTGTACACGCTTTGCGGCGTCGTTGATTATATTCCGGGTCACTACATCACGTACGCAAAATCGGGAATGTACTGGCACGAATATGATGGTCTACGAAAAAATCGTCGAACCGTCAAGTCGTCGAGAAAGATAACGCCACATCTGGTGATGTACGCTTGCGCGGGCGATAAGCCAACGTCATAAAATGAATGAAAGCGCGATTCGATGAGGCTAACAGAGGTGGATTAAAAAAACGACGGTGCCAAAGAAAAAAAACACAAATATAAATAAAAATTGACATGAATAAAAAAACGAAAAAGAAATAAAATGAAACACGAGAAATATTGAGAATACAACGAAAAAAAAATTAAATGAAAAAAAAAATCAAACACGAAAAATACAAAACAAAGAAGGATACAAAGAAAGAAAAAAAAATCAATAAACGGAAGGGAAAAAAACGAGGAATACGAAAGAAAACAATAAAAACGAAAAAAAAATTTAAAAAAAAAACAAAAAAATTACATATAAAACACGAAAAATACAAAAAAAAATTTAAAAAAAAATAAAAATAAAAAAAAATAAATAAAATTGAAAAAAAAAAAAAAAAGTATATATATATAATGGATCCAAAACTTACCACGTCCTCGTCGTTGGATCCGGGTCACGCTAAGAGTAAGAATCTAAATTCAGAAGGATGTTAAGGATGTATGACACATACAACCCCAGCCAATAGCAATTTTAAAACTCCTTAAAGTTGAAGTTATACATTAGCATCCCACTTTCGTATAAGTGAGTCAGCAATAAATAATTTAAAATAATTTTTTTTCGGTCGTTTAACGACGGAACTATTCTCGATACTGCTCTAGAATATATAAAATACTCATTTCGAGTTTGAAAACTCCTTTTACCCACACAGCAAAAAGACGTCCAAAGTACGTCTTTCGGACGTCTCGACAGTTGTCTCGTGATGGTATTGGGATGGTCCCATGGGACTCCCATGCGCTTTTAAATGTCCGCTATGTGTTACCGGAATGGGACAATCCCACTGACGTCCCTGCGATGTCCAAAGATTTGCTTATATGCATATCCGTATAAAAACGCTTGCGAAATAATTATTTATTTGTTAAATCAATTTTTTTTTGGCCGACAGTCGACATATCGTTATATTAATTCAATTATTTGACCAATATGAATTGAAAAAAAAATTTGTCCGGAAATGCAATTTGCATTTCGGAAAGATGGCACTGCGGGGATTCGAACCTACGACCTGACGGACTGACCTATCTACCTAACTAATGACTACCTAACTTAAACCACTACGCTAATCTGACTATTGAGATTGTACCATTACTTTACGCTCATATAACGCACATCTAACAGGAACACAGAGAGTGTTATTTTCCTCACTCAGTGACTGAAATACTCAAGTATAAGACTTTTCTCCTATAAGACCTCATGTTATAGTCTTACTCGTACCTCCCATAGACGTCCATGAGAAAGTGCATTGGGATCGTCTACTAACGGTTACGACAGGACATCCTTAAGTCATCCTATATTAATCCCGGGTAGAACAGTGTCTTACTAGTACCTCCCACAGATGTCTATAAGAGAGTGCAGTGTGATCGTCTACTCATGGTCACGGGAGGATATCCACAAGCCATCCTATATTAATCCCGGGTAGAACAGTGTCCTACTAGTACCTCGAACAGACGTCCATAAGAGAGTGCACAGCGATCGTCTACAAATGGTCACGACAGGACATCCTCAAGCCATCCTATATTAATCCCGGGTGGAACAATTTCTCACTGGCACCTCCCACAGACGTCTATAAGAGAGTGCACAGCGATCGTCTATTAACGGTTACGACAGGACATCCTCAAGCCATCCCATATTAATCCCGGGTAGAACAATGTCTCAGTAGTACCTCTTACAGACGTCTATTGGCGAGTGCATTGAGATCGTCTACTAACGGTTACGACAGGACATCCTCACGCCATCCTATATCAATCCTAAGTAGAACAGTGTCTCACTAGTGCCTCCCACAGACGTCTATAAGCAAGTGCATTGTGATCGTCTACTCATGGTTACGGGAGGATATCCTCAAGCCATCCTATATTAATCCCGGGTAGAACAATGTCTCACTGGCACCTCCCACAGACGTCTATAAGAGAGTGCACTGCGATCGTCTACAAGCGGTCACGACAGGACATCCTCAAGCCATCCTATATTAATCCCGGGTAGAACAATGTCTCACTAGTACCTCCCACAGACGTCTATAGGACGTTCTATCTTGCCGAGACCCGAATAGGACTGTACGGGATGATCCCGGGATCAATTTTGCTGTGTGGGTAATCAAAGTTATGCCCTAGCATCCCACTTTCGTATTACTGGGTTAGCAATAAATAATTTTAAATAATTTTTTTTCGGTCGTTTAACGACGGAACTATTCTCGATACTACTCTAGAATATAAGAAATACTCATTTCGAGTTTGAAAACTACTGAAAATCAAAGTTATGCCCTAGCATCCCACTTTCGTATGAGTGAGTCAGCAATAAATAATTTTAAATAATTTTTTTTCGGTCGTTTAACGACGGAACTATTCTCGATACTACTCTAGAATATAAGAAATACTCATTTCGCGTTTGAAAACTCCTTTTAATCAAAGTTATGCCCTAGCATCCCACTTTCGTATTACTGGGTTAGCAATAAATAATTTTAAATATTTTTTTTTCGGTCGTTTAACGACGGAACTATTCTCGATACTACTCTAGAATATAAGAAATACTCATTTTGAGTTTGAAAACTCCTTTTAATCAAAGTTATGCCCTAGCATCCCACTTTCGTATGAGTGAGTCAGCAATAAATAATTTTAAATAATTTTTTTTCGGTCGTTTAACGACGGAACTATTCTCGATACTACTCTAGAATATAAGAAATACTCATTTCGAGTTTGAAAACTACTGAAAATCAAAGTTATGCCCTAGCATCCCACTTTCGTATGAGTGAGTCAGCAATAAATAATTTTAAATAATTTTTTTTCGGTCGTTTAACGACAGAACTATTTTCGATACTGCTCTAGAATATAAGAAATACTCATTTCGAGTTTGAAAACTACTGAAAATCAAAGTTATGCCCTAGCATCCCACTTTCGTATTACTGGGTTAGCAATAAATAATTTAAATAATTTTTTTTCGGTCGTTTAACGACGGAACTATTCTCGATACTACTCTAGAATATAAGAACCTTTCATTGCAGCCTTGAAATCTCCAGAAATTTTGAGTTATACATCAGCATCTCATTTTTGTGCTCCGGATAATTCTAATTTCGTTATTTTTTTTTCGTTCAAATTCGACGGAACTATTCTTAAAACGTATTGGAGCGTGTAGAACTATGCAGTATTAAACTTAGGGACGGTCGGAAAATGTAATTCCGATGGGATGCTAGAAATTTTCCTGTGAAGTTGGCATCCCAATTTCGAAATTTTTTTTTTTTGTTTAAATCGACGGAACTATTGTTAAAACGTGTTGGAGCGTGTGGAACTATGCATAATTAAACTTTTCAAAGGTTGATAAGTCGAAATATGATGGGATGCTAGAAAGTTCCGTGTGAAGTTGGCATCCCATTTTTCAAATTTCGTTTTTGACCTTAAATCGATGGAACTATTGCTAAAACCTATCAGGAACTATAGAACTATGCTGGATGCTAGCAATTCCGAGGTTTTTTAGTGGGATGCTAGGAATTGGGATGCTAACTTCACAGACATTCACTTAGACCACCTCAAGCTGGCTGATCCGGACTTTCTCACACCACGGCCCATCGACATCATCATCGGAGCAGATCATTATGGTCAGATCATCAAGCCTAACATTATCAAAGGCTTGACCTCGATGCCGATCGCGCAATTCTCAATTTTTGGGTGGCTCATCCTTGGACCAGTGCATGTTGCCTCACCAGCGACATCTGTAGCGCACACGATATCGATTCAACAGAAGGATACCTCTCTTCAAGAGCTGCTCACAAAATTTTGGGTTCAAGAGGAGCTGCCGACAGATACAGCTCAACAACTCACCTCCGAGGAGGAAGAGTGCGAGACTCACTTCAGGACAACGCACTCGAGAGACTCAAAGGGTCGATACATAGCTCGCCTCCCGCTCAAGCAGTCACGCTCACACTTGGGTGACTCATACAGTACAGCTCATCGATGCTGGAGGCACATGCTCAGGCGACACGCTCGGGATGCCGAGTATCGGGAACTCTACCAACAATTTATGGCAGAGTATGAGTCGCTCGGTCACATGGTCAAGCCAACGAACGCCTCACCTGGTAGCTCAGCGCACTATTACTTGCCGCATCATGGTGTTCTCAAACCCGACAGCACGACAACCAAGCTGCGGGTGGTGTTCAATGGCTCAAGTGCCACCACATCAGGGCACTCAATCAACGATCTCATGCACACTGGTGCTAAATTGCAGCTTGACATCCCGGACGTTCTCATTTGGATTCGTACTCATCGGTATCTCTTTGCTACGGACATCACGAAAATGTTCCGGCAAATACAAGTCCATAAAGACGATTGGGACTTACAACGGATATTGTGGATCGATAACCAGCTCAACGCCGTGCCATATCAGCTCACCACGGTGACTTACGGTACCAAGGCAGCTCCATTCCTTGCCGTTCGCACTCTGCTTCAACTGGCAGAGGACGAAGGTCATCGATTCCCATTGGCATTACCACCGCTCAAATTTGGAAGATATGTCGATGACATCTTCGGGGGTTCGGATTCACTCTCGCAACTCATCGAAACAGCTCATCAACTGAAGAACTTGTGTGACGCGGGTGGATTTCCGCTAGCCAAGTGGCACTCAACCGATCAAAACCTGCTCACGGCAGTCTCATCGGCGAGCACATCAACCATGACCATCTCACTCGACGACTGCGAGACCAAGATTCTCGGAATACATTGGCTCCCACACGAAGACAAATTTGTGTTCTCATCGAAATTCTCTGCTCACACAGACAAGCTCACGAAGCGTCTCATTCTTTCGGAGGTGGCGCAGATCTTCGATCCACTTGGTTTCATCTCACCCGTCACGATTCGTGCAAAAATGTTGTTGCAAGAACTCTGGCTGCACAAACTCCACTGGGACGACTCATTGCCGTCTCAGATCTCAACACGTTGGCAAATGCTCAGAGAAGACCTCTCAAACCTGGCCAGGCTCTCATTACCTCGATGGCTCAACACATGGAACGACTCAATAGTCGAAATACATGGATTCTCTGATGCGTCACAACTTGCGATGTCAGCTGTTGTCTACATCGTCAGTTTCTCACCGTCCACTGGCGCTCAGGCGTCCCTGGTGTGCTCCAAAACGAAGGTTGCACCTCTCAACCGACTCACAATCCCGAGGCTTGAACTCACAGCAGCGCTGCTACTCGCACGACTCATAAATTATGTCCAAGCTACATTGAAGATGGACATGCGCGCAACTCATTTGTGGACGGATTCTCAAGTTACGCTCATGTGGATCAGATCTCACGCGTCGCGCTGGAAGGACTACGTCAGAAACAGGGTCGCGCTCATTCAAGAGCTCACACCAAATGCTCAATGGCGACATGTTCCTGGCACGAGTAATCCAGCAGACTGCGCCTCACGAGGCGTAACGACAGCTCAGCTCAAAGATCACTCACTGTGGTGGACGGGACCACCATGGATGACTCAATCAATGGAATCATGGCCAACTCAACCCCCGGTCTCGGACAAGCTCTGTGTACAGGAGATTCGTCCGGGCATCTCACTAGTCGTCGCCGCTCCAGATGTGGACTATCACTGGGATCTCATCTACAGGGTTTCCTCTATTAAAAAATTGTTTCGTCTCACTGCGATCTGTTTCAGGGTTGCCCCCAAGTTACGAAGAAAACTTGACTCACCGGTTGTCGTCATACCATCGGAGGCCATGCGACAGGCAACTCATTTCTGGATAAAGGCGACTCAAGCGGCGTACTTCTCGTCAGAGCTCAATACGCTCAACTCAGGGTCGACGCTACCGCGTGGCCACGCGTTCACTCGACTGACGGCATTTGTCGACGGGCAAGGCATCATTCGAGTTGGGGGACGTCTCACTCAATCAACACTCACGCAGGAAGGAAAGCATCCAGCAATCCTTCCACGTAACGCAAGGTTATCGCTCATGCTCATCGATCACGCTCATCAACGCACGTTACATGGAGGAACTCAGCTCACCCTAGCTCAAGTCCAACAATCCTATTGGATTCTCGGAGGACGGGCACCGGTGAAATCCCACATCCTACGGTGTGTTGTGTGTGCTCGGCAGAGGGGGATCCGTGTCCATCAACTGATGGGCCAACTACCTCTCTCTCGGGTTACACCTTCACGTCCATTTCTACATACGGGTGTGGATTACGCAGGACCGCTCACCCTCAAGACATGGAAGGGTAGAGGCTCAAAAACATACAAGGGTTGGATTTGTGTCTTCGTGTGTTTCTCAACTTCGGCTGTACACCTGGAGGTCGTCAGCGATTACTCAACGGAAGGTTTCATCGCCACCTATCGGCGGTTCACAGCTCGACGGGAGATAGCTCATACACTATATTCGGACTGTGGCACCAACTTCGTTGGTGCAGACGCCGCACTCCGTCGACTGTTCGATCAGAGCTCTCACGAACATCAACTCATCGCGTCGGTTCTCTCAGGCGACAACAGTCAGTAGAGGTTCAATCCACCAGCGGCGCCGCACATGGGCGGCAAGTGGGAAGCAGTAGTGAAGTCGGCGAAGTTTCACCTCAGGCGTACTGTAGGTGAAACATTACTCACTTTCGAAGAGCTCAGCACACTGCTCTCACAGATCGAGGCAATACTCAACTCTCGCCCACTCGAACCGCTCAGTGATGACCCCTCAGATGTGTCAGCACTCACTCCGGGTCACTTTCTCATCGGGAATGCACTCACTACGTTGCCGAAGCCATCATTGTTGGACTTGGCGAGCTCAAGGCGCTCACATTGGCAGCTCATTCAGAATCGGGTGCAAACGTTTTGGGCTCAATGGTCCGCTCACTATCTACAACGACAGCAATCGATCTGGAAGTGGCATCATCCATCGAACATAATCAAGGTCAGCTCGCTTGTTCTGCTCACTGACGAACGCTTCCCACCGTGCAAATGGCCCCTTGCACGTGTGTTGGAACTTCATCCGGGGAGAGACGGACTCGCAAGGGTAGCGATGCTCAAGACCGCCACCACCACGCTCACTAGACCGCTCACGAAACTCGCTCCTCTGCCAACTCCTCAACCAGATCACCAGGACAACGCTCATCAGCAATAATCGCTGATGGGGGGAGAATGTTGAATAATAATCGTGTATAACGCGGCTGTGTCGGTAGGCCGGCTAGCCGCTGCGTGGCAGCACTTCACGGGCCCACTCAACGACGATATCACGTGCGCCTGTAGCGCACGCGCTCTCGCCCCAGGGGGGGAGACGCCGGCAACGTACATAGGGTATTGTCTGTGTTGGAAAATTAATGGTCGCGATACCGCACACTGCTTGTTCTCAACGTCTGCTCTTTTCCTTTGACTCGCTCATAAAGTACTCTCATTTTATCATTAACGTGAATTTTCGGGTTGCTCACTATCGGGTTATTTCAAGAAGCATGCCATTGGTGTCGTGAGATCTGTACGACTCTCGACAGGTGGTTTGCAAGCTCATGGTGATCGCGTCGGTTACAGACGCCGCGGTCTTCTCGTGAAGAGTTTCGTGCGACGTGAATTTATACAATCGCGCCGGGCGATACGTGCTCGATCAAATTCATAGTTTTGCTCATTGTCGTACTCAACTTGACCATCATTGTATATAGTTTTTTTCGTTGATTTTTTCTAAATAAACATTTATCTATTGTTACATAAACACGTGTGCGTCGATATATTATTTTTCCATCTTCGTCCCACTATCATTCTACTCATCGTCAATTCTCAAACATAGTCATTGACATGTGGAAAATTTTTTTTTTTTTTTTCAAAATTTTAATTTTGGTGACATTTTTTTTTTTCAAAAATATTATCTCTTTTTAGGTCACCGATCTACGTCCGTGTACCAAATTTCATCTCAATCAGTACCCAACTGAGAGAATGGGAGGACTGTTACATAGAGACAGACGGACGGACGGACGGACTTGGCGAAACCATAACGGTTTCGTAGATTCCTACGGAACCTTGAAAAGAAACAATAACGGATACAAACGGTATCCGAAAAAAAATCGAGACCGAGGGCTAAATTTCATATTATGATTTATATTTATTGAATAACGTGGTATTAATTTTCACTGCTTTTGATTACCCCTTTTCTCGAACGTTTGCAATATTGAATAATCTGATCTGATAATAACAAACCTGTGGCTTGTATCCATGCGTCGTGCCGAGGATCTTCAATGCGCGGGAAAAGATAGAGCCGCGATTTCGTACGGTTTCGATGGTTCGTACAACCCATGTATGCACAACGAGAGTAGATAGGCTAGGCCGGTTCTGCACCATTCGGCATAGTAGATCCCTACCCCACCGGCCGAGTAGAGTTGGTTCGAGTCCGTGCTATACCGAACCGTTGTTATCCGCAGTCGGTAATGAGGATTCCTGCGCCGCAGTGTCCGATAATGCAGATATCTACGCCCCGACATGGTCGGTATTTATACCGATAATCTTGATATATCTATATATATATATATATATATATATATATATATATATATATATATATATATATATATATATATCCGAGCAATACCAAGTCGGTAATGAAGTGTTCGATGATGCGGATTTCTAGATTCCGTGTTCATGCTGATATGGATATATGTCCGAACAATACGAAGTCGGTAACGAAGCAGCCGATAATGATAAATCGGTTGATCGATAATTCAAACGTCGAACCAACCGACGTGTTCGATAATGCAGATTTCTAGATCTCTCCCTCCCCAGCCTCATTCTTTGGGTTCTTTGGGTTCTTTGCTGTATATGTCCGAACAATAAGCCGAGAATGTCGATGATATATACAGGGTGTTCCGATAACTATTAGGACCTCAGATATCTTCGAAACTACTAGGTTCACAGAACTATTTGCTGGATCAAAGTTGCACAGCACGAAGGGGGCCATCCAATGATACCAAAGTGCCTACTCCCACCCCCACCCCCAGCCCAGGGGGTGGGGCAACTTTAAAATCTTAAATGGGAACCCCTATTTTTTATTGCTTATTCGGATTCCCCATAAAAAAATACGTAACTTTTATTTGAAATTTTTTTTTCGATTCGTGATAGATGGCGCTGTAATCGCAAAAAATACCCGAAAGTACAGAAAGGCGATAATACTTACAGTTTAGGTGGTAAATCAAATCTTGTTTAATCAAAGTAAATCAAAATCAGTAAATCAAAATTTGATTTATCACCGAAACTGTAAGTATTATCGCCTTTCTGTACTTTCGGGGATTTTTTGCGATTACAGCGCCATCTATCACGAATCGAAAAAAAAATTTCAAATAAAAGTTACGTATTTTTTTATGGGGAATCCGAATCTGCAATAAAAAATAGGGGTTCCCATTTAAGATTTTAAAGTTGCCCCACCCCCTGGGCTGGGGGTGGGGGTGGGAGTAGGCACTTTGGTATCATTGGATGGCCCCCTTCGTGCTGTGCAATTTTGATTCAGCGAATAGTTCTGTGAACCTAGTAGTTTCGAAGATATCTGAGGTCCTAATAGTTATCGGAACACCCGCGATTACAGCGCCATCTATCACGAATCGAAAAAAAAATTTCAAATAAAAGTTACGTATTTTTTTATGGGGAATCCGAATCTGCAATAAAAAATAGGGGTTCCCATTTAAGATTTTAAAGTTGCCCCACCCCCTGGGCTGGGGGTGGGCGTGGGAGTAGGCACTTTGGTATCATTGGATGGCCCCCTTCGTGCTATGCAACTTTGATTCAGCAAATAGTTCTGTGAACCTAGTAGTTTCGAAGATATCTGAGGTCCTAATAGTTATCGGAACACCCTGTATATATATATATATATATATATATATATATATATATTTCCCCTTCCGCATTCGTTCTGATAATGAAAAATCTCGCTGTGGAATGCTCGGGCCGAAGAAGAGAATGAAGGATACGAAGAAGAGAGAGAGAATGATGCGTGAGCCGCGTGCGAGTGAGATAGAGTCGATGCAGCAACGAAGAAGAGAGAGAGAGAGAGAATGATGCGTGAGCCGCGTGCGAGTGAGACAGAGTCGATGGGACAACGAAGAAGAAGAGAGAGAGAGAGAATGATGCGTGAGCCGCGTGCGAGTGAGATTTTTTTTTTTTTTTAAGCCTCGATTGGCTCGTCCCACGGAGGAACCTGTGAACTCTCTTCTTGAAGAATAGTTGATTGAATCTCTTGTAGATGTCGTTGCTCTGCACCGCGAAAACGCGGCGGATTGCATCTCACTTGCCCCCGGTGGCGGGGAATTTGTTATACGTTCCTCCGTATTCATACTAGCGACCAGCGGACAAGTTAAGGACACCAAGACGAACCCTGTTACAGGAATGGTTTCACAGTGTGCAGGTAAAATAAGACGAACACAAGGTTAAGACAACAAATGGACGTAATGACATATATTCATCCATGAGATACGACAAGTTTGAGTCCACTTGACTGATCATGGTAACGATGATATTTTAGAAAGAAAACTCATGATAGCAGACAGGTGCTTATGGCCTGATCTTATAACGGCTTGAATCAAGTACGGTGGATTCGTACCGAGCCTCCGAAGGTCCCTTATGAGGGACTCTCTAGCGTTATGATGCTTCGTGCAATTCCAAAATAGGTGGTCGATACTCTGCGGGGCCTGCCCACACTCACATCTGTCCGAGTCGGTCATGCCGAATCGAAAGAAATATTCTTTTGTCTTACAGTGATATGTTCTGATCCTGGCGACCGAGCAAATAAGTCTTCTGCATTCCCTGGATTTCAGCCACCACGCCTTACCATTCCAGTCCTCTTGGGATCTGAAATATTTGGTAGCACTGGCGGAATTCTGAAAGGATTTCAGAACGTCCAGAACCACATTTCGATCGATGGGACAGACTAAAGAGATCAAGTCACCCACCGGTATCTTCAGGTTGACTGGTCGAGGGTATACCACTACTCGTTGTCTACCCGCAGCTAGCGAATCTACTATTGCGTTGCCTAGTATGCCCCGGTGTACTGGGATCCGAATAAGATCGATCTTACCACCCTCGTGCAGGAGGAGCCGGATTTGCAACCGTATTTCCAAAATCAGGTAGTTACGCGAGGGGGAGAGGCCAGGCCTCGCTATATCAGCCAGAACCGAGGCGCAGTCACTGAATATCGTAATGAATTTAATGCTCTTACGTCGGCAGTAGACGATGGCACGCCATATAGCTACAGCTTCTGTCGAGAAAGCAGACATATAGAGGTCGAGAGCGAACGAAAAAGATACTGCAGGCCGGTCATTGTCCTTAGGGACATGCATGAAGGCGGCTCCAGCATAGTCGTCCGTCTTCGATCCGTCCGTATAAACGAGGTCAGAGTTCGGCCATCTAGTAACTATGTGGTTCTGTAGAACAGCTTCAGAGTCTTCTGAGACCTTTAAGTCCCTACCTAGTGCGAAGTCGGGAGAAAGTTCGAATATTTGGGATGTGAAGGGGAACTGGAAGCACACAGGCTCCTCTTCTTTGTGCACCATTGGTAGAAAGTTGGCCAAATTTCGATAATGGACTAGTAGGTCAGGGGAATATCTTGCACTCGAAACGTTGTTCCTCGCGCAGATATTGTCTAACAGGTTTAATTTACTGATTAAAGGATGTTTATCCTGCGAGAAGACCCGACATAGATATCTTTTAATTAAACATGCCCTTCTGAATTTTAAAGGGTGTAATCCCGCCTCAGCTAAGATCAAGCTACGCGGTGTCGATTTTAGGAGCCCCAAGCATACCCTGATGGCTTCATATTGGATTCGATCTAGTTTGATTAAGAGATCATTGTTGGCATTGCCGTACAACCAGCACCCCCAGTCAATAATGGCCCTCACATGTCCTTTGCAGAAAGTAAAAAGTTTACCTGGGGAGGCGCCCCAGGAGCGCGACGAAAGACATTTAAGAATACTTAGCGCTTGTCTGGCACGCTGGACTGTATATTTTATGTGGGCCGCCCAGTTGAGTTTATAATATAGTTTCATCCCTAAAAGGGTGCAATGTGGTCTTGTGGGAATGTCAACGTCGCTGACTCTCAAAGGGTGTTGCTCTGGGTCAAATTGTTTGCGCGAAAATATGGTAAACTGTGTCTTTGGAGTGGAGAGTGTTAGTCCGATATTTTCCAACCAGTGAAAAACCTGTGTAAACCCTAGTTCCAGACTATTTTTCAATTCGGTTAAGCTAGGTGACGAAGAATAAATGATACAGTCATCTGCATACTGCAAGAATTTGATGTTAGCTGGAAGGCACTCCTGAATTGACCTAACATAAACATTAAATAGTATCGGACTTAAGACCGAACCTTGTGGGAGGCCTATATGGGTACGTCTACCTTCAATTAGGCGACCTTGGACTCTGAAATTTAAAATTCTGCTGGCGATGAGACTGTAGATGATGTTGCACACACGTGAAGACATTCCCTGGGAAGTTAAATTAGCCATCAATATCTGAGGTACAACGGCGTCGTACGCACCTTTAATATCGAGGCAGACCACTTTGCAGTATTGTCTCCTTGCAAAGGCCAAGTAGATGTCCATGGTCAATATAGCGAGATTGTCGGTGCATGATTTCCCCTTTCTGAAGCCGAACTGACACTTTGGAATGCACCGGTCATTCTCTATCCACCATTCCAGCCGGTTTTTGATCAGGCTTTCGAAGATCTTCAAAAGATTATTCGCTAAGCAGATTGGGCGGAAGCCTTTTTTTCCTGGCTTAGGAATGAGGCATACATTACACGTTAGCCAATCTTTCGGTATCTCGTTCGATTCGTATATTTTATTGTATAATCTCAGCAAAAATGTTGCAGCTGGAGGGGGAAGCTTAGATATGATAGCATTACTGATTCTATCCGGTCCTGGGGAAGAATGCAGTTTCAATCTCGAAATTATGAGTGAGAGTTCGGATATAATGAATGGAGAGTCCAGAAATGGGATCGACTTGAACGGGATCGGGTCTAAAGGTGGTAAGGTGAGGGGAGGGCTTATGCTGTTGATGGTTTCACGAATACTCGGGTGATCTATGTCCGCAGGGGATTCCTGTGACCCAGCAGCACATCGAGATTTAAAGCCTTTAACTATTTTCCAGGCGTTTTTAATAGGCATCGAACTGTTAATGGAAGATACAAAGTCTTGATATGCCTCTTTTTTGGATTTTTTTAGAACCCTGCAGGCTACCGCCGATACCCGTTGCAATTCGTTAAAATTATCTACTGATTTGGAGTTTTTGAAAATGTTGAGGGCATTAATTCGAGCGTTCACAGCCGCCGAGCAGGCATCGTTCCACCACGGGCATGATGGCGCTTTATGGGCATTGGTGTTGCTAGATATGACTCCTCCCGCCTCGATACAATTCGAAGTGACGCCCTCGATGAATCTGGTGTATTTACCTTGGACATCCAGTCCTTCACTTGATTCTATGTCGGTCACGGTGCGTGTCATTAAAATACGAAATGTATCCCAATCCACGGACTTAACTTTCAATTCGGCTTGAGTTTCTTCAGTTCGCGATATTATTGTTCCGAAATCAATCAAAATAGGTAGGTGGTCGCTGCCAAAACTATCCACTCCAACTTCCCAAGAACAGTCTAACGCGATTTCCCCGCTGCAGAGCGAAATATCTGGAGACGAGGGGTGTGAGCCCGGACGACCCACCAAAGTTGAGGTATTATCGTTAAGGAGGGTTAGGTTTGATTCCAGTAAACTGTTAAACAAGTGTGAGCCGTGCGAGTTTCTCAGGCCAGACCAACTACTGTGATGTGCGTTGAGATCGCCTCATATCATGACGTTGTTAAAGTTTTCAAAGTAGTCTATGAACTTTTCCCAAGAAGCCCTAGAGATATTTCGTCTCGGATCCTTGTATAAAGAAAAGACGTTTATAATTATATCTTTTGCGACACGGACCGCCACACCGACCACTTCGAAACCCAGTGTGCGCACAACCCTAGTGTCCAGAATTTTAAAGGAGAAAACATTTCTGATGAGGATGGCGACACCACCGCCATTGTGTCCTTGTTCCCGGTCTTTTCGAACTATTTTAAATCCTCTCACCAAAAAAGAGATCTCTTCCTTCAACCATGTTTCACTGAGGCATATTATGTCCGACGCCTCTGTAAGTTTCGGTAATTCTTGACGCTTATTTACTATGGTACGTGCATTCCACTGAATAATTTTGATTTTATTGTTTGGAGCCATGAGTTATGAGTGCCAAAAAGTGAAATCGAATATGTATGAGTTAAGTGCGTCAAATGATACTCCCTAGGAGGGAGGAACAGATCGTGAGTATTAGTCAATAAGAAAAAAACAGTGATGTGGAATTTAGGTGAGGCGTGTTTCACCCTCCTCCGGATCTTCAGGGTTTTTAATTAGTTGATTTGAGGTGGCACTCATTATGTTTTTTAGGGCGTCGACATCCAAGCCATCGACCTGTGACGCCGCCATCAGCAACTGGTCAGTGACCGCTTCAACCACAGAGTTCCAAACTGCAGTTTCTACTTCAACCTGGCAGCCTGCCTGGTTCTGGATGTTGTCAATACCGGATATTATTTCCTCAACACTTTTATCGAGATCCATTATTACTTCTGGATCTATCGATGTAGTGTGAGTTGTTTCGATCGTAGTTGTGGCACTTTCTGGTCTCGGCTGCTGCCCCTCCGGAGCACTCAGCACGGCCAGAGGTTTGTTACCTCTAGATTTCGGGTGGGACCTATCGCCGGAAGCGACAGGAGTCCCCCTTGTCGAGTTTTTCTTTTTCTGAGCCTGTACCGAAGGCAGTTGCAATAATGCATCGTACAATTTTTGCTTTGCATTGGGGTGACGTCCCGCCACTGCCTCTGCAAAGTTACCAAAAGTGACATCCGGTACCTGATTTACGACCTGCAAATCTTCTAAGACTGCGGGATTACGCATTATAATAGCTTTCGCTGACTTGTAATCTATCGTCTGGTACGCCATGACTTTTTTGATACCTGCCTGAAAAATGAACTCCGGGCATTCCCTGGATAGTGAGTCATGATCACCACCACAGTTCACGCACCGGAAGTCTTCAACCTGACATTCGGATCTGCTGTGTCTGCCACTGCATTTGCTGCACGTAGTATGCCCTTTGCACTGATTTCGAAAATGATTGAACCTCAGGCATTGAAAACACCGTTTTACTTTGTCGACGAAAGGGTCAGCGAAAAACCGCATCTTAAAGATTTTCACTGATTGCGGGATTTGTTGTCCCCGGCAGTATAAGATAACCGAGCTTGTTTGGGTGACACTTTGGTTGCTCCTATTGAATTTCGTAATTCGTTCGATTCGACTGATTGTAACGGGAGACTCAAGCCCCCCCTTTATGTCTTCAATGGAGAGATTCGTGTCCACCCCCCGAATAATTGTTTTACGTAGTAATTTGAACGACGGAATAAAAGCCGTCCAATCCTTTGACTCGGCAAATTTACTATCGAGGAATTAATTGGCGGAAGACGCGAGGCTGAAATCCACGGAAAGCTTATTGTACCCGATTTTCTGTACGTCTTGGATGTTTTTAAATTTACGACATAGCTTCATACCGGTAGTGAGAGGGGGGATGTTACCCACCTCTTTTCCCGATACAGAGCCCTGTATGTGAACCGTATACGGTCCCAAGTGAGTCGCGTTATACCGATTTGATTTCAATTCGGATAAGACCCGAGTCTCACGGGCAGACGCAATATGTATAGCTGGCCCCTTTGGAATATCCGTGTTAATTGTAGCTGAAAAACTATCTTTCTGTGAGGTATTAGCCGGTGCCTCTAAAGTCTTGTTATTGTGTTCCGAAACGTAAACACCTTGATTGCTTCCCCCCGGGATCGCGTTAAGAGGCGACTCAGACGAAGCATAACGATTTATTTCACTATGATCACCGGTTTTCGCACATTTTCGCGAGATATCTTTTGTTTCATTTTTTAGTCTGCGTTTACCATTTTTTATATTGCCCAAAAGTTATTTAGATCTAGGTCTATTGGGCAAATTAATGTCTTCAGTGCTAGATAGCAAATCAAGATCTGGCGCGGACTCAGAGCCCGATTCTTGATCCATCGTGCTTATCTCACTCGATAGCGCCGGTTAAAAAAAAAAAAAAAAAAAAAAAACAAAAACAAAACAAAAAAAAACAAAACAAAACAACAAAAAAAACAACCAAAAAAAGAAAAAACAAAAAAAAACACTAGCCCTGTCGTATCTCAGTGGAGAGTTTCAGGATATAGCAATTATACAAAGTCGGAAACAGGAGTTAATCTATGTACTTACGGAATCAATGATGTACAGCACAGGGTACAAAAAGAGGTAAAACAAAGGAAAATAAAGGAACCCAGACTGTTACGCCGCCGTTGTCGCAGATGTTTTCAAAAATGCGGGTCCAGCGCGGGAAATTGGTGGCACCGCACAAAACTACTGTACGCCGTCAAGGCTGAGAAATTTTCACTCCGGTATAAAGATGTGTACCGTTCGCGACCACGATCGCGAATCCCGTGCGAGTGAGATGGAGTCGCGACGATAACGACGACGACGACGATAACAACGACGACGATGACGACGACGACGAGTTTCGAACGACGATGCGTGTGCCAGGGGGAGGGGGAGGGGGAGGGGGGGCAACGCCGAGGCTACTACGCATACGATATTGATGAATGAATGGAACGCAACGTCGAGATCTCCGTTTACACACACCTGAGCTGTAGATATGACCGTAGTGGAATTTACGCTACGGAAAGATAGCATGACCCAGAGTAGATATTTATCGACTACTGACCTAAAGAGTAAACCGCTTTACTGGGACAATGACGAAGACATAATATCAATATTTTTTATATATTGTTTTTTATTTGGAAAAAAATATTCCAACGAACAATCGTAAATGTTATAATTAATATTTATGAGTTCAAGACTGAACCAAATTTCGTTGCTTATATTAATTTTTTCACTCCGCCGCTGATTGGTTTATATTCGACTATACGATCATGTAAAATCAAGCAATAGGCTGAAGTTTGAGCTGGGAAAGCGTTGGTTGACTCGAATTCCAAACGTATATCCACCGGTCCTGATTTCAAAAACTCATTTTGCTTCGAACCATCGATAACAACAAGTGGCGCATCTTTAATAAAATCAACTTTATTCAACAATGGTTCAGAGTCTTTGCCATAATACGACGCTTGGAAATTTACATACATATCATACAGCAAAGCGTATTGGTTGTTAATTATATCGAGATTTAAATTTCCGTATGGATAAGATTGAGAATTTAAGAATAGTCTGATATCGCGTATGCTACAGTGATCGAAAAGACTAGCATTTATGTTTGGGTTATTTTTCCGTGCAGTTTGAAATCCCACGATGACATATCGTGGTTTTTCCAGTTGCGTTGATGTTTTAACGACCCACACATGTTTTGTGGTTGTTGGCAGCAAAGGATACTCATATAATTCCCACGTACAAAAACTCATGGTAATCGATGGATCTTTGGCGATGAAATTGAGTAACTGAATTTTCTGATGATCCGAAACCTTGGTGTATGGAACCATCCACTCGATTTTCATCAGAGAAATCTTGAATTACTCCGCGTCCGCGTTATCAGCCGGTTGTGTTTGGATAATGGCATTCATATCAGTGTTTGTTCTAACGAGCACCAATTCATGTTTACCATTAATTATAACCCGATGATAATCCTCAGCAAAGCCCAATATTAAATTGAGTAGTATTGATACATTGAAGTATCCGGAATCATTGGTTAATTTTGACTCATCATTGAAGAGCCAACCAGCATTTTCCATGAGAGATTTTTGTCCCGGACTCTGTGATAAATAATTCCTCATGAGAGACGTAAGACCGAGATTTTTATTTCGGTCAATCTCCACAGCATTTAGTTCATAACGAATTTCTTCGAACAGGTAACAAATGGCATTGTTGATTAATTTTGTATTTTGTGTCGCAGCACCATTGGTCTTCATTAATTTGCCATATATATGTAGGGAACTTTTGCTGGGTAATAAACACAAATCCTGATGTTGAATGGCAATGCGAATTTCATCGTTATTGTTGACGGATGCTGATGCGAATGGTTGATGAGCATGAGACTCATAATGTGCGATAGACTCATCAAACACGATCGGCTTTTGTATATTTAGAATTTCTTCCATGGTACGAAACAGGCTATTACAATACAGCAGTTATGAATTGTTACTTTTTTCCTTTTCCTCCTTTTTTTGAGACTATTTTCAGGCCCAGGTTCTTCAAGAACTGAACGTTTTAAGTTGTTAGGTTCTTGAGGAGTGCTCGACGACGACTGATTGATTCTCGGTATGGCGATTCACTCTTACAGCTTCGTCCAACTTTTGTATTATAAACGATACCCATTACAAGGGTTTTATATGCAGTCTAATTGTTATAATTTCTCCACGAAAGTTTACTAATTCCCCGTCTTGATCAACGAGTTTTAATTGAAGATGATCAATAGACTGCACCGCGATCGGAAGATAAATGATATGCGATGGTACTTCGACGATCTTATATCCTGGTGGAACGATTGGAAAAAATTCATGAATGGTATGCACTCTTTGTTCATTTATGTAAGCACCTCTCGTGATGTTGCATTCAATACGCAATGAATTGACTTTGAGAATGGTCACCGGTAAATCGGATTTACGTATAATATTAGCTTCCAGAATGCGCGAAGTAAAACCGAGTAATCGACCAATCGAGTCGTTGGGAATAAAATTTATTGGTTGATCACATTGAATTTCACTACATAGTATATTGTTATTGGGTTTCAGAGTGATTGAAATATTTTTATTCAATAGTGCACTCCGCAAGTAGTTTTCAATATCCTCGATTTCATAACTTCCGGTGGGTATAGTGATTACTTCCTGTCCAACGTAGAACTTATTATTTCCTTCATCGATGTTTGGTATTGAGTTAAAGGTGAGTAATTCTATGAGTCCGAGAGTATAATTTATTGATGGCGATAATTCGATGGGTGGAAAATAGTTAGCCTCCAATATGGAATTCGTTCCCGATAGTGTCAGCGTGAAATAATCATCCATGATGGTTAATGCCGAACTGATGTTTTATATATAATGTCAACTATCTTTATAGATATCCACCGAGAAATTGGAGACATAAGTGTCCACATGTGACTGTATCATAGTTTTGATGTCGTTCATGATTGTATTTTATAATGCTACCAACACCGAAATATTTGATTAAATCTTTTGGCGGTCGAAGATTTCCAAAACTGTTAAAGTATAGAATATTATTATCAATTTGCCTGTAAGCGACCCAATGTGTTCCGGGACCATCTTTAGAGTCGAGATTTATAATGGCCGCTTCGATTTTGTGCGGACCACTTTTCGGTAATTCGTTTCTCATATAAACTCCACGAAAGTATGAAATCTTCATGGCTTTAGCATATTTGATAATATCGATGTCGGTGAGTGCTCGATGTGGTAGCCTTATGCGTTTTTTGATAATCCAAGATGTAATCCCATACCCTTTTTATCAGGTTTTAAATAAAGACCTCGACCCAATGTGATAGCTTCCATTGCTTTGTTGTGTCGTTTACTTTTAGCAAGCTGACGCTTGGCAGCACTTGCATCGTTCACAGCTTTCGCTATACCCGCAGCACCACCGGCTAGCGCTCCGGTAGCACTTAGACCAGCGAAAATTGGTATGAGAAACGGTAAGAAGCCGCCAATTTTTGGTGGTATTGGTAAAATGCGCGGTGATCTTACTTTCCTTTTTCCACCTGCTTTTTTCACCGCTTTCCGCGCACCTTTAAGAGCCGAAGTAATTACCTTGCGGACATTGTCGTTTGGTATCATGGATTTTCTTGCCGCACTCACGATATTTCGCAGTGCGACTGCTCGAGTTTTCCTTTTTTTTTTATTTTTCATTCCCATACCAAATTTTGTTTTAGCTTTCATGATATTGGTTACACCCCAGCCAGCAGCTTTTTCTCCAAAGTTAGCGTCTTTCGCATGAACTCGTTTCCAAGCTTCTTCAGCGAGCACTTTATCGGCAATTTTTCTAGCCTCCAAATATTCTCGATTTTTTGAATAAGCGATATCATGATTTTTGCAAGCTACGTCGAGCTGATTAATTCCCGAATCTCCGCGAGCTCGCCGTTTCGTTAATTTTGTACCCGGTCCACAGTATTGATATCCAGGGAGATGAAGCTCGATCGGAAGTTTATTAATGAGTGTATTGACTAAACCTTTACCTCGTTTCTTTCTGGTATTTTCCATATGTTTATATTAATAGTGATGGAAAGTTGTCGACCTTCTGATTATTTTCGAGAGCTGGGAGTCAACAGCAGGATGGGGGGGGGCGTAGGAGAGGCGATATGGCTTAGCGTTCCTTCGGAGGGCAGAACGTCCGTGGTTGCGCCGTTGATCCGACGGGTGCGGCGCGGTAGCGTCCCGGGCGTAGTCGGTGCGGGAGGCCTCCGTTGGTCTCGGTACTGTCCAGCGCGGTTCCTTGGCGGCTGGTGCTGGCGGTGGCGGGAGGCCCTTTTCCCCTTCCTTGGCGAGCCTGCGTACCCCTGGTGGAGGGAGTCGGCGAGCACGTCCCCGGCGGCGGGACATCCGTTGATGTAGGGGGAGAGGGGGGGGAGGCGCAGTCGGGAGCGTCGGAAGTGACTTACCGACGGAGGGTAGGTTTGGGTTCTGTCGGTAAGGGGTTGCCGACGGTCGGTAGGAGGGAGGGTCGTCGGTAGGGGTCTGCCGACGGTGGGTAGGAGGAAGGATCGTCGGTAGTGGTCTGCCGACGGTAGGGAGGAGCGAGGGTCGTCGATAGTGGTCTAGCCGACGGTAGGAGGGTGGGAGGCCTGTCGATAGTGGTCTAGCCGACAGGTGGGGCGAGGTGGTGACTTGTTGGCTGGTTCGCTGCTGGCGGGTTCGCTGAGCGAGCGGGCAAAAAGCGAAAATCGAGACCGCCTGGTTTTCAAACAGAGATGTTTATTTGTCTGCGGTGGTCTGCGGATGACCGGATAATTTTTCGGTGGCTTTGCCCGCTATTTATATATTTACAGGTACCGAGTGATTGCGACTTTCGGCAATCGTAATTCGCCATCTGTTGGTTGTTTGCTCGAATTTCTCGCTTTTTGCGGGACTAGCACGCACGGTCTTTCGGCTCGCTGGTCTGTGTGGGTGCCTGTGAAGGTGTATACGTGTTTTTGCAAACGTGCTCGCTGGTCGGACGGTGTATGTCGGATGTATGAGTGTCTTCGCATGATGGGTGTGTGGAGGATGTATCCGCGTAGTTGCATGTGTGTCTGCATGGGGGGGTGCTTCGGTGTATGAGTGTAATCGCATGACGTGTGTGTGTGGGGTGCATCCGCGCATAGACGTAGTTCCATGTGTGTCTGTGTGGGGATCGCATCTGCACATGAGTGTCCTTGCTTGTGTGGATCGGTCTATGTGTGCGTGTGCGTGTGTGTGTGTGCGTGTCGCGGTTGCCCGTTGCTTTCGGACACCCATACACCGGTCGTTTATTTGCAACGGCCTCCGACGTTACAGGTGTGTACTGTGTTGTGATATACCTATATCTAGGTTCCCGGCGATCGGCCCCGGCGCGGCGTGTAGCTACCTCGCGCTGTTTGTTCGCTATATCTCTCTCTCGGTCGCTGCGAACGATATATCCTCGGTTTGCCTTGCGGCGGGTAACAAAGTATTATTTTACTTCTTGATTCTATTCTGGCTACCTATAGCGCCGTATCATCCAGAATAAACTTTCCCGTAGTACGGCTCACTTCCTTTTATCTAATTGTTCGATGGATTATTATTCGAACGAGAAGCAGGAAGAAAACAACAGTGTTGTTCTTCAGCGAAATTCTTCAAGCTCTGTAATATAGGAAACTTTGAACCTTCTTGTCTTTTCATAATTTTTACTCATCCAGTATGCACAGGATAACAGCACACATCTAACTGAGAAGTGAGTCTTTATAAGGCCTGTATTTATCCTTATTCGTTTAGTCATATTCAATTCAAGATTCGGACCACACCGAATGATCATGAAATTCCGGGAACAGTCAATAAAGCTACCGGTAATGAATTTTGATGCGCTGGCGCAACAAAATACTGTGAAAAGAGTGAAACGTCATGGGGAATTATTACCAAATAGTGTGCGTGCAATTATTTGTGGTCCATGGAATTGTGGAAAAACTAATGCTCTCTTTACCCTAATAATACATCCACAAGGTGTAAGATTTGAAAATGTACATGTAGACTCAAAATCGCTTAAGGGGACTGAGTCACCTAAAAAAATTGAAAATTAATTTTTTTTTCTGTGACACGGCCGATCCAAATTAAAAATCGATTCTACCCTTACGAAGTACGTATACTCAGCTATCATTTCAAACTTTTACATAGCCGTATGAGTTATCTAAATGCTGTGAGATTTTTCACTAAATTTTTCACTTGTCGCAGCTTTCGGACCCTGCGACTCAATAGATTTTCAATTCTGACGTCTCATTTTTTTCGTAACAGACCTCATTTTCGGATGAGTGTGGGATTTTTTTTCATCTGCTTTCTGGAAATTATGGCGAACTAGAATGTGAAAAAAAAACAGATTTTTTTGTAACTTTTTGAAAAACCGGTTGCATAATAGGTTACCATAAATTCGTTTTACCTCGCATCCAAAATTCCTACACTCATCCGGAAATGACTGCGATTTGGAACAAAATGAGACGTCGGAATCCAAAATCCGTTCATCGGTGCGTTCCGAAAGTTACGACAAGCGAAAAAAATGGAATGTCGGGAAACGAATTTCAAAGATGAAGTTGAAAAAAATTCACTTCGCTGGCCTATTCATGGTACTTCTTTCCTGTTTTTTGTTCCACTTGCTCTTTGGGGACATTTCTCCTGTTTTTGAAGAAAAAATTACCCCAAAAAAACCTTGAAATTAAAAAAAAAAATAAAAATGAAAAAAAAAAACTGTCGAATATCCAGAGAATGGAAGTTCGTTATCAAATTCTTATTCCTAAAACTAGTAAAATAGCTTTTACTAGATGATGTCAAAAATTGAGGTTAGGTGTCCCAACATGAAATTTCCATATCCTCGTTGAAGTAGACCAGTGAATGATAATTTCCCAATATATATTTTCGATTTCGGTGGCACACATAGACTGTATTCACACAGAAACTGTAAGCACACGAAAAATATATATTTTACATTCAAAAAATAACAAACAGTTTACGGTGACCGGTGTTGTTGTGACGTTTCCGAGATATTCCATGCCGATGCGAATTCATACGTGCATTCGCAATCCGGCCGTGCTTACGCCATGGAACGTCGATCAGTAGCGGCGAAAATCTGCACTATATTTCTCGGAAAAATCGATTGCACAGTCGGTAAAGTCAATAAACCCCCTAAGCGCCGCAGCGTTGTATACACATCTCGGTCGCCAGCGCTGGCATCGCCATATCGTTTGATATTGCGAGATCGCGGTCAAACTAAAAAAAAAACAAAAGCAACACCGTTTTTTTTAAAAAGAGTATCGAGACCCAAGCGCGATGCTCTATGAATTTAGGCTGAGGATTAATACAAAAAAAAAGTATTAAAAAAAATTTTTCATTTTTTAAATTCTTTTTTTTTTCAATCGTTCACTGATTACTACTTAGGTAACAAATTTGAGGTCGAAATCTTTAAAACTAAAGCAGTTATGAGTACTCGAGTACAGATGTGAATATTGAATAATTTTTTGAAATTTACGACTCTATTCAAATGCTCACAACTTTTTTATTTTTGAAGATCGCGGTCTAAAATTTGGTACGTAGATAGAAAATCGTATGGAGATTCGAAAAAAAATTTGAAAAAAAATCGATTTTTAGGTGACTGAGTCCCCTTAATACAAATCAACGTAAATGGAGTAGAAATTATAACCGGATATAAATCTCCATCAGTGAATAAAAGTATGTTTACAGAGAAACCAGGTAATATTTTAAGCGGATCATTAGGAATTGACCGAATTATTATTGGTGATTTCAATTTAGATTCAGACAATAAAGGCGGATTTTTAGAAAAACATCTACAAGGATTGAATTTCAAACGTGCAATCTCTCCACAAATATCGACCACAAATTTCAATACACAAATAGATGTAATATTCGTTTCTAAAACAATGTCAAATTATTTTGCTGGAGTATATGAAACATATTTTTCGGATCATAAGCCTATATTCATTGGATTATATCAAGACAGTGACACATCGAAATCAAGTGGGATCGATTGCGCAATGTTAAATACACACGATAATGATTCGGAACAGAAATTTAAGTACAATGATAAAGACAATTTAGATCATGTGACAAATGAAGTTAGGACTAATGCGTGAGCACTTTATGCGAATTATTTCAGAAAATAGGTTCATAGCGTTTCCAGAACAATAGGTGAAAGAAAATAGGATAATAATAAGGATAATAAAAAGGGGACTCACATTAAAAAAGCACCCCAAGTTGTGAGAAGCAAGGGGACTCACATTTAAAAAGCACCCCAAGTTGTGAGAGGCGAGGGGACTGACATTAAAAAAGCACCCTAAGTTGTGAGAGGCGAGGGGACTCACATTAAAAAAGCACCCCAAGTTGTAAGAGGCGAGGGGACTCACATTAAAAAAGCACCCCAAGTTGTGAGAGGCGAGGGAACTCACATTAAAAAAGCACCGCAAGTTGTGCGAGACGAAGGGACTCACGGTAAAAAAGCACTCCGAATTCAACAGTACCCACTTTGGAAATAGGTGTATAAAGTGTTTAATAGCAAAGTCGTGATATATAAAAAACATAAGCGCTGACCGAAACAAAATAACATGTAGCTTCGAGGACTTTGACGTCAGTAAATTCTTACAGCGATATTGATCATATATTTGCAGATATCGCAGCAACATAAAGCAATCATGTTCGCAACGATACCTGTTGTTTACAGCATTAAAAAAAAAGTATCGGCATCTGCAGCCATTGCAGCAACGTAAAGCAATCATGTTCGCCATAATAAGGCTTTTTGCAGTATTTAATATCGGCATCTGCAACCATTGCAGCAACGTAAAGCAATCATCTTCGCCGCAATAACTGTTGTTTGCAGCATTAAAAAACAAGTATCGGCATCTGCAGCCATTGCAGCAACGTAAAGCAATCATGTTCGCCATAATAAGTCTTTTTGCAGTATTTAATATCGGCATCTGCAACTATTGCAGCAACGTAAAGCAATCATGTTCGCCATGTCAACTGCTTTTGGAGTATTAAAATCATTTTGGCATTATAATTATAAACTGAAAAATATATATTTTTTTAAAGTAATTTTCATTTTTAATTTTATCCTAGAAAGAAAACGAAATATAAAAAAAAGAAATTGCAATGTGACGGAACGAGTTTTTGGGTACAATTTCGAATGTAGCGCTCATCAATTCGCCGTACTAACCGAGGCGAAATTTTGACCACCCTCTCCCTTACGCGATCGTGCGACGGGCCCGTGGCCCGCGGAGATCGTCACTTCGAGTCCGACACTCATGAGGAGTGATCGTAATTTATTATGTAATCTATACTCTTGCGTCCGACACCAATAGAGGGTGATCGTATTATAATATTCATTTTTCCGTTGCGTAACGAATAATAGTCTTGTCGATCTAAATCTCAATAAAAAAAGTACCGAGATTGTAGATCGAATTGTCTCGTCTACTCGCTGAATTATCGTCAAACCCATCTCGTTAGAATTGACGATAAAATATTCATTGACAATCAATACCATCGAACGAAGGATAGATTCGAGGATTTTTGTCAATAATCGGAACCATAGGAAGGAACTTTGTCAGATTATACCAAGGAAAGAATTGTACAAGGAATCTGAGGAATTTATAATAAACTAAATCGACTTCAAAACTGTAAGTACCCGACTTTTATTATAATCCCGAGTGCTTGCCTCTTTGTCGTAAATTTCTGCTCGCTCTGTTTGCTTAAGGGTCATCCAATCGAGCCCCCCTGAATTTTCGTCATTTGCTCATTAATTAAATAGATCAAATTAGTTAAAGATTGCTAGTAATTATAAGCTAGCTGGCGCCCAATAAAATTACAAATATTTAAAGGAAACCTCTTGAGCCCTGGCAGCCACCGACCCGGGCAGCGCCAGGTGTATAACGTGTCTCGCGAGAATTTTGTAGATTTGTCAGAAACCGCGAGAGAAGAAAACGTTCTGTCTCAATTGGCTTCCAACGTGGGGCACGTTGGAAAAATAATTGTTCAAACTAATTGTTTAAATTGATTGTTTCAATTCATTGTCTAAATTAATTGTTAGTTCCGTCGGAAAATTGTAAATGGAAAGCGTAAAACTTATTTAGAAATTTGTTAAATCAAAATTTTCAAATTTTCAATTTTAATATTAACTATTGAAAATTGCTGAAATTATTTAAAATTATTGAAAATCACCGGAATTATTCAAAATTGTTGAAATTATCGAAATTATTGAAAATTGTTAAAATTATTGAAATTATTGTAATTATCGCAAATTGTTCAAAATCAATTATTCAAATTTCTGGAAAAATCATAGTGAAAATTATCGTTGGAAATTTTGTAAAAAAAAAAAACAAAATGTTTGACAACATTGTTTAGCAAAGTTTAGAATATAAGTCGTTGAAATTGTTGAAAATATTATTTGAAGATATTATTTCAAGTCGAGAATTTTCGAACATAGTTTTTGTCTTTGCGTGCGTATCGCTCGGCGACCGTGAGCGCGGACAAAGGGCCAGCGCGGGCCCAAACGTAAACAAACAGTGTATTGAAAGACCTTGTTCTTCTCTCTCGCTGTATCGCTTGCTTGTATAACGCTAATAATATTTCATCGCTTTGCCTGTACTAATAATATTTCGTATAATATGATTGGAATTTTGTAACCGTTTTTGTGTCGTCGATAATCCGTATATTGTCGCCGGTTGGACTGTCTGTTATTTCGATAAATTTTGGAACTTACCATAGATAGAGATCGAGCAATTTGAATCTCGTTTCGATTGTTCGACTGAAATCTGTTTTTTGGAAACTTGAAGGAAAATTTAAAATTGGTCACGTCGATGCGATTGAATCTCACTTCATCGTTGTCAGTGTATCAGTTACAAATAATATGATATTGAGATTGGGAATTGTTTGAATTGGAAATGATTGAATCTTGTTTAGGTCACGGTCAAGGCATTGTTAATTGTTATATCGAAACGATTGAATATTGCTTCGTCGTTGTCGATGGGTTTCGTCCAGGGTGACGAGTAATTGTGATGAATAACCATAATTGGGAAATTTCGTTAGACTCTAATCTTGCTTCGGTCGTAATAAAATAATTTGGATCATTATACCGAAACGATTGAATCTCGCTTCGTCGTTGTCGACGAGTTTCGTCAAAGGTGACGAATACTGTTAATGAATGTATAATAGTATATTATGAGACTAGTACGAAAACATTTTTTCTGACGAGTGTGAGTTTGCAGAACGAGCCGAAGGCAAGTATTGCAATCACACGAGTCCAGAAAACGTTTTTCGTACGAGTGTCGTACGATTTTTTATGTCACAAGGTCCGTAAATGCGGTTTGAAGCGAACGCAGTCAGCGTAAAACCGCACTTTTACGGACAGCGTAATACAAAAAAAATTTAAGGATTTCGTGTGACTCGAATCTTGCTTCGGTTACCATAGAGTAATTTGATTTTTAAATTGAAACGATCGAATCTTGCTTCGATCACAATAGAGTAATTTGATTTTTGGATGAAACGATTGAATCTTGCTTCGTCGTCGTCAATAAATTTCGTCAAAAGGTGACGGATATTGATATTGAATATAATGATGAAAATTATAGAACTTTGTCGTGATTTGAATCTCGCTTTGATCATGACGGAGTAAGTTGGAAGATTGTATTGTCGCGATTGAATTTTGCTTCGTCGCTGTCAAAGAGTCAGATGCGAAGAATAATGATATCGTTAAAATTGAACATAGATAGTTAATTCAGATTTTTGGTCGTGATTTGAATCTCGGTTCGGTCACGGCAGACCAAATTATATTATTGAATTATTCATCTACTTATTCATTTATTCAATCAATAAATTATTTATTCAATTATTTATCGAATTATTTAATTATTTATTCATTCATTTATTTATAGTTATTTATTTATTTATTCGTTTATTTATTTATTCGATTACTTGTCGAATTACTTATTTATTTATTGTTATTTATTCGATTATTTGTCGAATGACTTACTTATTCATTCATTGTTATTTATTTATTTATTTAATTATTCATTGATTTATTCATTGTTATTTATCTGATTATAAATTTATTCCCTCATTTAATTATTAATAAATTCAATTACTTGATAATTTAGCAGATACTCGTAATTATCTTTCCTTTATTCACGGAGCTGATTGGTTAAGTTACCCACCTATTCACACCGAATTTCGACAGGGGTGTTACAGTACGAGACCCGGTAACCGCGCTTTTCCGCCACCTGATTCATTTCTTTCGGTGCTTGTTAGGGTTTTGTTCATACATCGAGATAGACGAGTTGCGTTTTGACGGAACCTCGGTTGTTGTCCGTCGGCTTTCTATTTTGTCAACCGTCAAAATCTATAACGTTGACAATGCTTCGTTCACCACCGGACGATAGCACCGACCGACTCGATACCCGACGGACTAACACCGAACCGACAGACACTGACTATGACGGTCGGTTAGGGGGCACAAGTTTAGATCGTACGGCATCTCCTTTTGGCGTACAAGCCCCAAGAAGGGTCCCGGTGGGTCGAGGTAGGGGGTCCAGAACGCCAACCCCAACATCCCCTGGATTGTCAAACTATAACGCTCGAGCTTCAGCCGAAAACAATACTTGCGTTCCTCCCGATCGCTAACAGCAGATAGGAGCTATGTTATCCCAGTTAGCCGCGTGGGGGGTAGTAGTCGGTCCAACCACCGCGGTAGAAGTTCCGAACGGAGACCAGGCCGTACCAATTTTCGAACAGGACCTTATCGCACGAGAATCGCGTAACGTGCACTTCGGGAACACGCGCTTGCCAAACCCGTCTAATCATCTTAGTGCTCATAATATACATGCAGGTTTCGGCAATATTTACCCAGTAAATTGTCAAAGCGGTCAGCCTATCAATGACGCAATGCCCGAGGTTGCTCCAATATATCGGAAAATTTCCACGACACGTGTCCTGTCAAATGGACAAATCGTTAGCCTAGACAACTTCGTGACTGACGAGCAATTTCGACAAATGTTAGATCCCGGTAGCAACCAGGTACGCTATGAGCGCGGAAGCGACGTTGACTGACCAACGTATCTTCACCAAAATTCAACAAGATTACGCGGCAATTATAACCCGCCCATATCGAGTCGTCGTCCAAGCTACAATCGAACACCGACTGCTTCAAGGCGTGGTGGCCTCTCATGGCTCACTAGTGATTCGAGTGACGACGAGCCACCACAAGATTCCCATGGTAGATTTGGGAGTACGTCGCCTCGATCGAGATACAACGAGGTCTCGTCGGTCGGAATTGGGCAAATCGTTAGCTCATGGAAGATCTCCTTTCCGGGGACTAAGAAAGACCCGGAGGAATTCTTGATGATACTGAAGGATCTTTTGTCTGCGAGTGGGATTCGGAGAGATCTGTTCGTGCCCTATTTGTCAAAAGTTTTCGAAGGTACCCACCGCAAATGGTACCTGGTCAAGGAGAAGTCCTGGCACACGTTGAAAGATTTTGTCCGAGCCTTTCGTTTCGAGTGGGGAATCAACAGGGAAGACACAGACCTCCTGTACAAGGTTCGCGACTTAGAAGTTGACAGTAAGGAGACGCTTGCCGAATACGCAACCCGCGTGAGGTTCATCTTTGAGCGGATGGAACGACCTCCTGCTTTCAAGGAACAACTACGACAAATCCTCATGAAATTCCCGCCTCGTATCATGACCGAGGCTAAGTACGAATTCCTTCACTGGGCTAACCATAGGACGTATCTCCACCGACAATATAAAGCTCAGTCAGACCGTCATAAACCCTATATATCGTCTAAGCTAAGGCAGATGCGCAAACAATCGGATGTGGATAGCGATGATGACATACACCCAAAGTCATTAACGGGACAACCAAAGAAGAACTTGAAACGGTTCGACAAAACACGCGGGGACAGTCATGACAAACGCTACTCGAATACCAATCGACCAGAGAAACCCCCGCTCAATCGGAGCACATTTATTTGTCTAAACTGTGGTCAGTCCGGTCATAGTGCGCAGTTTTGCAACAATACTCGACAACTAGTTTGTTGTAGATGACGACAGATAGGTCACGAAACACGGGACTGCCTTACAGAGCAGGGAAAAGCCAGGAAACCCACACTAACTCAACCTAAGCTTGCTGAGTTGGAAGGCATAAGTGAGGCTATTACACGACCAACCAGTACAATGACAACCGCCAGACCCGTTCACCTCGGACAAATGAAACCCTTGCCGGAACAAACAATCAGACTGATCGGTTCAGAACCATGCCGAGAGCAAGCACTAAACTTCATATCCTAACCACCATGGCAAGTGACGATGAATTGTCAGACGATAAGCTCGATGAGGCTCTCCATTCCCGTGCTAATAGTTCGAACGGTATGATAAGTAACTTAGCCAACTTACAAGTAAATTTGCAGATAATATCCCATGAAAACAACGACATTCTCAAAACAGGCCACGTAGAAGAGGATAAAACATCTGACGGAATAAGACATGGATGCTATGTGTCTCCTATGTCGCGAGAGATCTAGCCAAACGTTGAAGATCGTGAGACCTGCACTAATGTCAAATTCAATCCTAACCCCATTGAAGAATTATTAACGTCATGCCCAGTGCAGCAACCGTGGGCGCAACTGTCAATTGACACCGTGGATCTACAAACATGAACCAAGAAGGGAAATACTTGTATCATTGTTGTTCAAGACCTTTACACAAAATACATCGAGCTATTTCTTGTCCGAACTCGGTCAGGCAGAACTATCGTCAAAGTATTGGACACTCTGTTCGATCGTTGGGGAGCACCAGTGTCGATTATTACCAACAACGGGCTCGAGTATGTCAATGAAGAAGTTAAAGCCTTCGTTCGAGCTTGAAACATTGAACATTTGACAGTTCCTGCAGTATATCCGCAAGTATGAAAAAATGTCTCAGATCCAGTTCGCCTACAATACGGCTCCACATACCGGAAGTAAGATCTCGCCATTTCATCGGAACCACGAGCGCGAGGCAATGACAAGACACATCCCCAGGTCTCCTACAACTATTCGGACCGACCACGACATGACAGTAGACGCAAGGGTTAGAAAACTACAACAAATCGACGAATCTCACAATAAGACAGGGGAAGAAGACGCTCTGTCCATCAACCTGCCGGTGAATCCGACAGCTGGAACAGGGTGGAAATTGTCTGGAAACGGGAGCGAGCGGTTCGCGCTTTATACGCCTCTCCCATTAAGAAGACACTCGACGAAACCATGGAGGAGCGTCCAGAAATCAAGGATAGCAAAGAAGACACCACCAACTCCCAGCCAAAGTCGCTGAGCCATAATGCCCCAAGCTTCTACTACAAGTCATGAGATGTACGCTAAAAGTTTCCATTATAAGCTGCGTGATGTCTATGGATACAGTGGAATACAACAGACTCTAACGTTATGAATATTCCGATGTTGCGTCAACCACATTATTCCTTGTCTGATATTGCCACAGTAAAATCTCTCGGTTCGAGTTGACAAGACTTCTTTCTTCGCTGAATTGATATTTACAGAAGACTTCCGACTACGACTTCCTTATAATCACGCGTGTGCGCCAAATCTCTATCATGCTTCACCTTAGCCACTGCATTCGAGGCGAGCAGAAATTTCATGACTAACCTGTTTTCTATCTAGGAGCAATGCACTCTGGGTTGCACTACCAGTTCACGGGTACCGGGTAAGAATGAAATTTGTCTAATCAATGTATCGCCTTGTCCACGGATTATATTCAATACCCGCCGAATAACTTCCGCTACATGTCATAATCCGGAAGGGGAGAGTGTGACAGGACGAGTTTTTGGGAACAATTTCGAATGTAGCGCTCGTCAATTCGCCTCACTAACCAAGGCAATAGTGGAGCCCCACGGGCGTGCGTGCCGAAATTTTGACCACCCTCTCCCTTACGCGATCGTGCGACGGGCCCGTGGCCCACGGAGATCGTCACTTCGAGTCCGACACTCATGAGGAGTGATTGTAATTAATTATGTAATCTATACCCTTGCGTCCAACACCAACAGTGGGTGATCGTATTATAATATTCATTTTTCCGTTGCGTGACGAATAATAGTCTTGTCGATCTAAATCTCAATAAAGAAAGTACCGAGATTGTAGATCGAATTGTCTCGTCAACTCGCTGAATTATCGTCAAACCCATCTCGTTGGAATTGGCGATAAAATATTCATTGACAATCAATACCATCGAACGAAGAATAGATTCGAGGATTTTTGTCAATAATCGGAACCATAGGAAGGAACTTTGTCAGATTATACCAAGGAAAGAATTGTACAAGGAATCTGAGGAATTTATAATAAACTAAATCGACTTCAAAATTGTAAGTACCCGACTTTTATTGTAATCCCGAGTGCTTGCTTCTTTGTCGTAAATTTCTGCTCGCTCTGTTGCTTAAGGGTCATCTAATCGAGCCCCCCTGAATTTTCGTCTTTTGCTCATTAATTAAATAGATCAAATTAGTTAAAGATTGCTAGTAATTGTAAGCTAGCTGGCGCCCAATAAAATTACAAATATTAAAAAAAAACCTCTTGAGCCCTGGCAGCCACCGACCCGGGCCGCGCCAGGTGTAGAACGTGTCTCGCGAGAATTTTGTAGATTTGTCGAAAACCGCGAGAGAAGAAAACGTTCTGTCGCCTCGGTTAGTACGGCGAATTGACGAGCGCTACATTCGAAATCGTACCCAAAAACTCGTCCTGTCACAATATATATATATATATTGAAACAGTAATTTCTTTCTCTCGTGTACCTACCTGATCTCCGAGCTCCGATTTACGCGGCCCTGGTGAAATTTTCTGCGCGCGGATGAAAAAGAGCGGGTTTGGGTTTCGTCGAACAAGCGATCGGGAAGCGGGTGTTTACACCGTTTTCCGTTTCTCTCGCAATGATTGGAACGCGGGAACGAATCCGTTGTCCGTCTCACTGGCCCTATTAATTTTAGTGCCTGGGAGTGGGGATCGGGGTTTTATACCGTCTCCCGGGTGGAGCGGAGAGCGGGCTTTCAACTGCCGTTTCTCGTTTCCTCCCTTCAGCTCTCCGGCTCCGTTTGCAGGGGTTTGGTGTGATAGTGGAAGAAGAGGAACTAAGCCGCTGGTATAGTCGATGGGGTTCAGTTTTATTTTATGTTTCTTCTTTTTTTTTGTTTTATTTAATTTCTCTTTTTTTACAATAGGCACGTGATATTTTTTCTTTTATTTTTCGGTCCGACCTGCTCCGAGTCTCCGTGTCGATTGACGTTTTGGAGCTCCGCTTCGAGGCCCCTCGACCTCGCTTGACTGGTGGTCAGTGGAGGCTTCCCGTGGTGGGAGGTGCTTGCGCGCGCCTCTCCAGGTAGCCCGAGCTTGCGCGTCGGAGAGGGGGTACCTCGCGACCCGTTGCAATATATATATATATATATATATATATATATACACTACGGAAACGGATTGTCATATGCCAGCCACACTTCAGCTGAGGCAAGTTGAAAGCAGGTATGCTCCCTCAGTGGTTACGAGTTGTACTACACAAGATAGTGTAAATATTATATATATACATATATGTAGATATATTCATTCTCAAGGCTAAAGGCACGTTCAAGTCGCTTCACTGCATCCCGTATCCATAGTATATATATCAGTGGTCGATGAGCTGTTAGTTATGAACATGAAGAGAGTTACGTCGTAAACAAAACACATAATTCATATATATATATATATATATACACTACCGCTCCGCAGTATCAGACCACTTACCGCGCGCCCGACCAAAAACTGGTCGCGACTTTGAAAGATCGTATCTCCGTCAAAAATGTAGATACAAATTTCTTATGCAGACCATTGCAAAGCTTACTCAATTGTGCGTCGAATGAACCCTAGCCGAGTGGATCCGGACTTCTGTATGTCGATAAATCATGTGAGGAAGACAAAAAAATAATTCCAATTTCGACCGAATTTTTTGCCCGAAATTCAACCCGACCCCGATTCCAGGAAAATTTTTTTAAAAATCTGGAAAAATTCCGGAAGCACCGTTAAGACTTCACCTCTCGATCCGTCGAAGAAAAATGAAAAAATCTCAACGGGTTCTTGAGATATGAGATTATATGTGTGAGCGCGCAGAATCACCATCACGACCGTCGATAGCCCGAGTCGAGGGTCTCCGCGAGCGCTTCGGCTGTCACGCCAGGGCCGAATATCAAGTAGGGGCTCGCGTGGGCTACTATTACTCCTCTCAAAGTTTTTATTTTCGATTAATTTCTAGAATATTCGCCAAATTATCTCGTGAGTATAATGAACGTCAGTAAACAAATATATTTATCAAGCGTATTGTATAATTGTCTGATAATTGAAAGAAAAACTTCGAATCATTATTCGTTAATTATTTATTAAATAGAAATCGAATTTTGATTTAAAAAATCTGAATTTTTAAATCGAACAAATTAACGAGCGGTATGTTATTTATTATATTATATATATTATATTATTATATTTGTTATATTATATATACATTTGTATATGGGGTGCTCCACTTGAAACGCGACCGATTTCGGCCGCGGGTCGTAGCATTTTTCGTCTATCAATATAGCGTCTTCTTATATCATACAGAAAAATTTTCATGTAGTTATGGACCCAAATTGAGTGTGGGTTTTTGTTGAGTTCTAATCGAAAAATAAAAAAATTAAATCTTTAATTGTGTGTCTCTTTGACCAGTGCTTTTTAACTGAAACAAGCTCTCTTTTCAATAAAGAGAGCTTTTTGGAATATTAATGCAATATGTTTATAAAAAAAAAAATTAAATTTAAAAAAAATTAAAAAAAAAAAAAAAAAAATTACAGCCAAAAACTGAGAAAAAAAACCTTTTTTTTTTCGGCCCTTAGGGCCTACTGAATTTTATCCAAAATTTTACTGAATATAGTTTAACACGTGAGAAACGTTCGGTAAAATTCTCAGTTTGCCTTTATTTTTTTTTGTTCTCTGGCAATAAAATTAATAAGTTTTGTCTCGAACAATTGATTGCATTAATATCGCATTAATATACAACGTGAATACCAATACTGTACCAGTTCAGCATTAGTAAAATGTTTGAAATATATTATTCCGACATGAAATCGTTCTCTCCGTTAGTATATGTTGGCCCTGAAAAGGGCCGTTTTTTGCGATGTTTTCGATGCTTCACGATAACGTGACAGGTGCGGTGGAAGAGAAATGCGTTGTGAAATTTATTTGATTTCTTGATTCGGAGAATTACTATATCTTCGATTCTTCAAAGTATCCTCCTCTGGCTGCTTTTACAGCCTTGCATATCCGTGGCATCCTATTCGTTAAATTGATTAACGTTTGCTCGCTGATGCTCTGCCACACGGTTTGAAGCTTCTCCCACAAATCGGTCGTATTTTTCGGTTGCAGCATCCTGACACCCCGGTCTAGTTCGTCCCAAAGTTTTTCGATGGGGTTGAGGTCAGAAGATTGTGGTGGGTGATCCATATACTCCAAAACTCCAGCTTCGACTTTCTTTTTTATGAAATTTTTACAAATTTTCGAAGTATGTTTCGGATCGTTATCCTGTTGAAAAAAAAATTTATTTCCAATGAGGCGTTTGCCGCTGGGCACAGCGTGCTTCGATAGAATTTGGTGGTATCCTTCTTTTTTGAGGATGCCATCCACTTTCTTCAGGGTCCCAGTTCGTCCATTCCCGAAACAACCCCACACCATCACTGACCCACCACCATGCTTCACAGTGGGCACGATACATTGAGCGTTCATACGTTCTCCCACCTTTCTTCGAACGAAAACTTTTCTCCTGCTTCCGAAAATTTCGAATTTCGATTCGTCCGAAAAAAGCACATTCCGCCACATTTCCGCGGTCCACGAGGCATATTTCCGAGCCCAGTTAAGACGTTTTTTTTTTATTGATCAGTCGCAAAAGCGGCTTTTTAGCGGCGATTCTCCCATGAATGCCATTTTCACAGAGTCTTTTTTTAATCAACGATACTGACACGGCGCGAGCGTTTGGGCGGCTTGCGTTAAATTCTGCTCGAATAACGGAAGCGGTTTTTCTGCGGTCACGCTTACTGATAAGAACAATTTGTTGATCCTCGTGCGCGGTCGTCGAACGTTTCGGCGTTCGACCATTCCGATTACATGTTTCGCCCGATTCTTTGAATCTATCAACCGTCCACTTCACACCAGTTTTCGAAACACCGACTTTCTTCGCTATTTCTCGCTGTGAATACCCTTCCTCACTCAAAGTAACTATTTTTATCCGCGTACTCTCACAAATTTCTTTTCGAGGAGCCATGGTTGCTCTGAGATCTTTGTGCACTGCCAAATAACAACAGAATGACTTGATTCGGTTTACATCAGCAACGTTTTCATTTGTTTATCCATTCTTTTGTTCTAAGAAATCTTCGGAATGAAACTTTCGAAAAACAAAAAAAATCGATAAACAAATGAAAACGTTGCTGATGTAAACTGAATCCAGTAATTCTATTGTTATTTCCATTGGCAACGTTTTCATTTGTTTGTCGATTTTTTTTGTTTTTCGAAAGTTTCATTCCGAAGATTTCTTAGAACAAAAGAATGGATAAACAAATGAAAACGTTGCTGATGTAAACCGAATCAAGTCATTCTGTTGTTATTTGGCAGTGCACAAAGATCTCAGAGCAACCATGGCTCCTCGAAAAGAAATTTGTGAGAGTACGCGGATAAAAATAGTTACTTTGAGTGAGGAAGGGTATTCACAGCGAGAAATAGCGAAGAAAGTCGGTGTTTCGAAAACTGGTGTGAAGTGGACGGTTGATAGATTCAAAGAATCGGGCGAAACATGTAATCGGAATGGTCGAACGCCGAAACGTTCGACGACCGCGCACGAGGATCAACAAATTGTTCTTATCAGTAAGCGTGACCGCAGAAAAACCGCTTCCGTTATTCGAGCAGAATTTAACGCAAGCCGCCCAAACGCTCGCGCCGTGTCAGTATCGTTGATTAAAAAAAGACTCTGTGAAAATGGCATTCATGGGAGAATCGCCGCTAAAAAGCCGCTTTTGCGACTGATCAATAAAAAAAAAACGTCTTAACTGGGCTCGGAAATATGCCTCGTGGACCGCGGAAATGTGGCGGAATGTGCTTTTTTCGGACGAATCGAAATTCGAAATTTTCGGAAGCAGGAGAAAAGTTTTCGTTCGAAGAAAGGTGGGAGAACGTATGAACGCTCAATGTATCGTGCCCACTGTGAAGCATGGTGGTGGGTCAGTGATGGTGTGGGGTTGTTTCGGGAATGGACGAACTGGGACCCTGAAGAAAGTGGATGGCATCCTCAAAAAAGAAGGATACCACCAAATTCTATCGAAGCACGCTGTGCCCAGCGGCAAACGCCTCATTGGAAATAAATTTTTTTTTCAACAGGATAACGATCCGAAACATACTTCGAAAATTTGTAAAAATTTCATAAAAAAGAAAGTCGAAGCTGGAGTTTTGGAGTATATGGATCACCCACCACAATCTCCTGACCTCAACCCCATCGAAAAACTTTGGGACGAACTAGACCGGGGTGTCAGGATGCTGCAACCGAAAAATACGACCGATTTGTGGGAGAAGCTTCAAACCGTGTGGCAGAGCATCAGCGAGCAAACGTTAATCAATTTAACGAATAGGATGCCACGGATATGCAAGGCTGTAAAAGCAGCCAGAGGAGGATACTTTGAAGAATCGAAGATATAGTAATTCTCCGAATCAAGAAATCAAATAAATTTCACAACGCATTTCTCTTCCACCGCACCTGTCACGTTATCGTGAAGCATCGAAAACATCGCAAAAAACGGCCCTTTTCAGGGCCAACATATACTAACGGAGAGAACGATTTCATGTCGGAATAATATATTTCAAACATTTTACTAATGCTGAACTGGTACAGTATTGGTATTCACGTTGTATATTAATGCGATATTAATGCAATCAATTGTTCGAGACAAAACTTATTAATTTTATTGCCAGAGAACAAAAAAAAATAAAGGCAAACTGAGAATTTTACCGAACGTTTCTCACGTGTTAAACTATATTCAGTAAAATTTTGGATAAAATTCAGTAGGCCCTAAGGGCCGAAAAAAAAAAGGTTTTTTTTCTCAGTTTTTGGCTGTAATTTTTTTTTTTTTTTTTTAATTTTTTTTAAATTTAATTTTTTTTTTTATAAACATATTGCATTAATATTCCAAAAAGCTCTCTTTATTGAAAAGAGAGCTTGTTTCAGTTAAAAAGCACTGGTCAAAGAGACACACAATTAAAGATTTAATTTTTTTATTTTTCGATTAGAACTCAACAAAAACCCACACTCAATTTGGGTCCATAACTACATGAAAATTTTTCTGTATGATATAAGAAGACGCTATATTGATAGACGAAAAATGCTACGACCCGCGGCCGAAATCGGTCGCGTTTCAAGTGGAGCACCCCATATACAAATGTATATATAATATAACAAATATAATAATATAATATATATAATATAATAAATAACATACCGCTCGTTAATTTGTTCGATTTAAAAATTCAGATTTTTTAAATCAAAATTCGATTTCTATTTAATAAATAATTAACGAATAATGATTCGAAGTTTTTCTTTCAATTATCAGACAATTATACAATACGCTTGATAAATATATTTGTTTACTGACGTTCATTATACTCACGAGATAATTTGGCGAATATTCTAGAAATTAATCGAAAATAAAAACTTTGAGAGGAGTAATAGTAGCCCACGCGAGCCCCTACTTGATATTCGGCCCTGGCGTGACAGCCGAAGCGCTCGCGGAGACCCTCGACTCGGGCTATCGACGGTCGTGATGGTGATTCTGCGCGCTCACACATATAATCTCATATCTCAAGAACCCGTTGAGATTTTTTCATTTTTCTTCGACGGATCGAGAGGTGAAGTCTTAACGGTGCTTCCGGAATTTTTCCAGATTTTTAAAAAAATTTTCCTGGAATCGGGGTCGGGTTGAATTTCGGGCAAAAAATTCGGTCGAAATTGGAATTATTTTTTTGTCTTCCTCACATGATTTATCGACATACAGAAGTCCGGATCCACTCGGCTAGGGTTCATTCGACGCACAATTGAGTAAGCTTTGCAATGGTCTGCATAAGAGATTTGTATCTACATTTTTGACGGAGATACGATCTTTCAAAGTCGCGACCAGTTTTTGGTCGGGCGCGCGGTAAGTGGTCTGATACTGCGGAGCGGTAGTGTACAAGTTTCTTTTATGAATGCACTAAACCCTTAAAAGAAAAAATCGTGAACATCTTTATTCGTTCAGTCTGAGGAAGTACCCACTCGAAAAAAATGGTGTACACTGATGATTACATTTGCCCAAAGATTACATGAGATTACACAAGATTACACAAGATTACTTTTTTTGCAGATTACTTGGGGTAGGTCTCGAAATTTCGAAGGCTCGTAACCCGAGTAGAAAATTAGACACGGCTCTGATCGGGCCATGATGAGGAAGGCCTGGTCACTAATAAGGCCCGGATCAAGGCAGCCCGATCATGGCCTTACAGTTTGTGTAACGCATATGTTGCATCATGGCCTTATGCTTTTGGCCCGATCGGGGAATGATCGGGCAACCTTATCAAAGCATGATCGGGTAGCCCGCCGGTTGCCCGATCATTCCCCGACCGGGTAATCCGCCGGTTGCCCGATCATTCCCCGATAACTATGATGTATCAATATATATATTTATGATATATAAACATATTTTTGCAACAATTCGTCATATAGTTATATTAGTTAAATTATTTTACCAATATTAATGAAAAAAAAAATTGTCCTCCCATTTAATCTTGCCCTTCGAGAAGATTGCACACTCCGGGGATTCGAACCTGCGACCTAACGAACCGACCTATCGACCTACCTAACTACCTAACACGCTAACCACTACACCAATCTAACTATTGACATTTGGACATTACTTTAAGTTTATATAACGCACATCTAGCAGGAACACAGAAAGTCTTATTTTTCTCACTCAGTTACTGGAATAGTCGAGTCCTCAGAGGTAATGTAGAACTAATAAAATGTGTTTGACCGTTGGTAAAATTCAATTTGTCATAGATGTCACCGAGGTTCTTACACTGGAAAAATCAGTAAACCTAAAATTTTGACATAATCTCAACAATAAAAAGTACTTTTTTCAAAAAAAATTTTCCCAAGTTAAAATCTTTGTACAATCACTAATTTTTTTTTCGTTACTTTTTGCCATAGGTTTTTACGATTTATATTTTTTCTAAATTTTTTTACTAACCTTACGAGATACCGATAAGGCACTGATCAGGGCACCCTACTTAGACGTGCCGCATGAAATACCCTCTGACCGGGCACCGAGAAGGCTGCATGATCAGGCAGGCATTACCGAACCCCGATCGGGCCCTGATGTAGGCAGCCTTACTCAGGCAGGCATTACCGAACCCCGATCGGGCCCTGATGTAGGCAGCCTTACTCAGGCAAACATTACCAAATCCCGATCGGGCCCTGAAGTGGGCGCCCTTGCTCAGGCAAACCTGATCGGGCCCTGATGTAGGCAGCCTTACTCAGGCAGGCATTACCGAACCCCGATCGGGCCCTGATGTGGGCGACCTTGCTCAGGCAAACCTGATCGGGCCCTGATGTAGGCAGCCTTACTCAGGCAGGCATTACCGAACCCCGATCGGGCCCTGATGTAGGCAGCCTTACTCAGGCAAGCATTACCAAATCATGATCGGGCCCTGATGTAGTTGACCTTGCCAGGCACGCCTTACAAAATCATGACCAGGCCCCGATGAGGCAGCCTTAGTCGGGCAGGCATTACTCAAACCTGATCCGGCCCTGATGTAGGTAAGGCTAGCCCGATCAATTTTCTACTCGGGAACTTCGGAATTTTCTTATTCGAATTTTAATGTTTTGACTTTGCACGGCTTAGAAAGTCCATTAATGAGATGCACAACAATAGTACCCCGGCCATGAGTGCGAGAGAGATAGCGCCTTGAACGCTCGCGGCGGAAAGACAGAGAATGAGCTCCCAACGTTGTGTATCCCGTTTACGGGTAACGCCAATTTAGGATTCTTAAAAATAGTATGTTACGATACTATGTCGGGAATTCAAGTAGACAGTCTGTTTTTTTTAATCATTTATTTATTCGTGGTCGAATTTTACAATGTATTTATAATTTATCCATGCACCAATAATAATAATACCGCAACAGATTTACAGAGTATGGTAACAAACAGTTCGAATAAAATCGTGCGTTGCCCGAATTTACGCGTTTGTAAATATGTTTAAAAAAAAATGCGTCATTAATTTGTATGTATTTATTTATTTCCCATTTTTTCCCATACGCCGTTTTTGGTTTTTGCGATCCCCTTCCAGCCTAACCAAACCTAACCTAAGTTCCGTCCGCAACCGTGTTAGCTGAAACTGTACCGCATTCGCCGTGGGTACGGGAAAACTGCGGAAAACCCGTACCGATACAGACGGCCTTTTTCGTTCTTCCGATTTTTTTCCCGCCGTATGCACGAAAAGTAATGTTAATTCCTTGGAGACGCGAAAAGGCCTCGAAAGAACCGCGGCCTCTCTTCCCCGTTCACCGATCGTTGGGGCAACCGATGCGCGGTCCAAGTAGCGGTCGCAACAAACCGCTTCTGCTACTGTCGGGGAGCGCCGAAACCGCGCGCACCAATCGCCACAACCATCGGTGCGTCGGTTCTCGTCAATTTGTAATTGTGTTATTCGAATGATTCGTGACACATCGCCGTCGTACCGGCTGTTATCGATTCAATTTGGTTCTCATTGATCTGAAACATGGAAACTGATGTTTTCAGCGATGCCGGAAACACACCAAACTCCAGTGACTCAATTGGATTCAACCAAAAATCGAATCTTGTCAATTCGTTCGAATTTCTCAAAAATTCCGGTCCAATTGTCGTGATATTGTTGGCCTTCAATGATAACTCATTAAGATGCGGTACATCAAATGCACCGGCTTCAATCGTCGTCAATTTATTACGATCAATATTGATGCGCCTCAAACTTTTGAGACCGGTAAAAATTCCAATCTCGATTGACGTCAATTGATTGGCAAACAACGAAATTTCGATCAGGCTCGTATTATCGAACGCACCCTTTTTGATGGTCGTAATTACGTTTCTTCCGACGTCGAGATATCGAAGTTTTGAAAATTTGGAAAAACAACCGGATTCCAATGCGCTAATTCGATTACGTTCCAAATTCAACTCGATCAACGACGATGGCAATTTTTCAATGAATTCGGTGCTGCGAAAATGATTCGAAGTCAAATATAACACCGAAACATTTTGAAATTCAACGAAGGCGTCGTCGTCTATCGAATGCCAACGTTTTCCGATTAAAAAAAGTTCGATACCGTGGGAATTAACCGCCGGATCGGTCCAATCGCATCCCCAGGTGAATTGGCTTCGGTTTTTCAAGTATCTAACTTCAGACAACACCCCGTCTCCATAACAATATTCTACATAATTGTTGTTTCGTGATAACGGTTCTTTGTCCAATCGTACGTATTTGCCGACGTGATTTTTCGTTTCATCGCCAAACACGTCACCTTTGATTTCGTCAACAGGACAATTTTTCGTCACGACGCAAGCCGAACTCGATAATCCATTCAATAAATTGCTCGCCAGTACTCCGCCCAGCGAATTGCCCGACAAATTGAGTAATCTCAATTTATCGAGTCCCACGAAAGCGTCTCGCGAGTATTTCAAACGATTGTAGCTTAGATCGAGAAATTCCAAATTTTTGAGTCACGCGAGAATGAATGGTCGAATTTTGAAAATTTGGTTGTGGCTAAGGTTCAGACTAACGATACGGATCATACCGTCGAAAGTTCCCTCAACGATATCCGTGTAACCTCGTCCGGAAAGATCTACCGATGTTGCAAGATCCGCCGATGTTAAAAATTTCGATGCGCCGACGATGGACAAACGTTTGACCATGGAGATCAGGAAAATTGCGACGAATTTCGTGAACAACGTCATCCTGGTCTGGATTTTTTATCCTTCTCGATCAACGAGTTGTTAAACTGAAAGCAATGGGGCTATGTTTTACAAAAGTGCGAGATTCGTATGCGATCAGTTGGTTAGTTTGGATGGTTCGATGACAAAATTTATTACGGCAATTGGCAAATTCAGTTGTCGATTTTTTCGGAATTTTTTTTTATTTTCTATTTTTTCCGAGTTTTTATTCGCAAAATTTTCAGAGCTATTGAGATTCGAACGAGCACGAGGCAATGTTATCGAGACCACACGAAACAATTTTGAACGGGTTTTTTTTTTCCATCGACACTGTCTTTTAGCAACTTATGGTCGAGATATCTCAGCAACGAATTATAACCGATCGACTTGAAATTTTCAAGAGCCTATTGAGACCACATCTCGCTTATCGTCTGAACTAGAACATCATTGCTAAGTTTGAAACTACGATATTTTAGACAAATAATGAGGCTCGAGAAAAAAAGGTGAAAAAATATTCCAAATAGTTTCATCATTTCATTTACAAAAATTAAATGAGAAACCGCGCGACTGTTAGACGTTCGAAATTCTGTACGTTCGAAACATCGGTCTTCGTTGCATGGGGGCGTTCTGAATGTTTGTCTTTCCTGAATTTTTACTCCCTATACCCGAAAAAAACGTAAGCTAAACTACGCCGTGATGGAAAACTTTATAAAACTGGATTACGAATTGAAATGAAGAAAGCAAAGATGATGAAAGCGAGAAATTGTTGAGAATAGAGACGAGTAAATTTTGATGTTAACAATTAACTCACGATTCGTGGTCTATGGCGACGGTGGCAAACGAGTGTTGGTTCCAAATAGCTGGCAGACAATTTTCGTCGGAGCGACTGATAATCGGCAACAATTTGAACCGATGTGTTGACCTGGTCGTAATCGCGAGACTTTTTATACCCTCTTCAAACTGCCTAAGTCCGGAGTGTTTTTTTCTTTTAATTTTTGTTTTTTTACGAAGAACAGGAATTGAAAGCACTGGTGCTGTCGTGGATCACGATATTGTCATTATCGGCTATCACGGTGTCAATCAAATAACAACCAGATCACAGACATATTTGGTCGAAGCACGTGAACGATATTCTAACAATTTTTTTGTCGGCTGTGTGTGTGCGTGTGTGTGTAGAATTTTGAGGAACGGTTTGATCGCAGCTTATCAATATTTATTTACACAGATTCGACAATAGCGGTACGAATCCTCAGTTGTTTTCTCTAAAAACGAACAAGGAAAGTGTATCACGACTGGTTCAACAAAACATTTGATCTTGACGCAACTACCATAGTACTATCGCGAGTTATACCATTTTTATTAGAATTCATCGTGATTATCGACATTGTCATGGCCGGCAATGGGTATAATGTATTGGAAAAAGTAAAGCCTTTTGAAAAAATCGAAAATTCTTTTTCTCTCGGTATTTATCAAAGATTTGAGTGGGTTACTTCGCCTTGACGCTCGGAAAAATGGGTCTGAATTTTTTTTTTCTTCGAAGTTATCAAATACATTAGAGCTTCTTGAATGATTGGAAGGAAAAAATGAGTACAAAAACATTTAAAAATGGGGAAGTTATGAACGCGATCGAGCAAGACTCTCATTTGAGAATCCTCGTCGATGGTGGAATTTTTTTCTCTGTCAAGCATTGCTTGAATTTTTTTCCAAATCGCTTATTTAGAAAGGTTATTTTCGCTGTGGCATAGGGGCATTCCTTTACAAAAGTTTTCTTCTAGAAATTACAGCTGTTCGACAGAAATAAAAACGAATTTTTACGAACATTATGAGTTTCAAAAAGTTTTATAGAATAAACGTGGCACACAATAAAAAACAAAGTAGAAACTTGCTCATAGCTTCCTTATCATTTTACACATTTGCCTGTGATTCTTCTGTGAGTAACTATGTCTCGATCAATTTTAGCTCCCGCATAGAGGAAGCTTTGGCAAATTTGTAAATTGACAAGAAAGCCATGAGCAAGGTTCTACTTTACAGCTCAATAATTTTAGAACGGTACGAAATTGTGAGGAGGCAATGTGCAAGGTTCTACTTTTCACCCTTTTTTTATCATTTATTTATTCGTGGTCAAATTTTACAATGTATTTATAATTTATCCATGCACCAATAATAATAATACCGTAACACATTTACAGAGTATGATAACAAACAGTTCGAATATTTAATTTCCATGTATTTATTTATTTCCCATTTTTTCCCATATGCCGTTTTGGGTTTTTGCGATCCCCTTCCAGCCTAACCTAACCTAACCTAAGTTCCGTCCGCAGCCGTGTTAGCTACAACTGTACCGCATTCGCCGTGGGTACGGGAAAACTGCGGAAAACCCGTACCGATACAGACGGCCTTTTTTCGTTCTTCCGATTTTTTTCCCGCCGTATGCACGAAAAGTAAAGTTAATTCCGTGAAGACGCGAAAAGGCCTCGAAAGAACCGCGACCGCTCTTCCCCGTTCACCGATCGTTGTGGCAACCGATGCGCGGTCAAGCGGTCACCCATCCAAGTAGCGGTCGCAACAAACCGCTTCTGCTACTGTCGGGGACCGCCGAAGTCGCGCGCACCAATCGCCACAACCAATCGGTGCGTCGGTTCTCGTCAATGTGTAATTGTGTTATTCAAATGATTCGTGACACATCGCCGTCGTACCGGCTGTTATCGATTCGATTTCGATATTATCGACCCAAATTTCCGAACCTGATGATTTAAGCGATGCCGGTAATACACCAAACTCCAGTGACTTTATTGGATTGGTCGAAATATCCAATTTATTCAATTCGTTCAAATTTTTCAAAGTATCCGGTCCAATTTTTGTGATATTGTTGTGTGCCAAGTCCAACAGATTTAGGTGTGGTAAATCGAACGCACCGGCTTCAATCGTCGTCAACTTATTAAGTCTAAGATTGATAAACCTCAAACTTTTGAGACCGGTAAAAACTCCTTTCTCGATTGTCCTTAAATTATTTCTTTGCAACTGTATTTCGATCAAGCTTGGATTATCGAACGCACCCGCTTCGATGGTCGTAATTGCGTTATTATCGAAATTGAAAATTCGGAGTTTTGAAAGTTTGGATAAACAACCGGATTCCATTGCGCTAATTGGATTACGATGCGCACTCAACTGGATCAACGTTGTTGGCAATTTTTCGATAAATTTCGTGTTGTTGAAAGACGTGTGCGAAATATATACCCTCGCAACATTTTGAACATTATCGAACGCGTTGTCGGCTATCGAATACAAATTATTCTCAAAAAAAAGAATTTCAATACCGTCGGATTTTATCTCCGAACCAAATGTAGTGCATCCCTCGGTTGGTTCGGATGACGTCAAGCGTTCAACTTTAAATATCACCCCGTTTTCGTGACAAAATTGCATCGTCTCGATATATCCCCCTATCATCCAATTTTCGGTAAATGGTTTGTATTTGCCGACTTGATTATTCGTTGCACTGCCAAACACGTCACCTTCGATTTTATGCACGGGACAATTTTTCATCTCGACGCAAGCCGAACTCGATAATCCGTTGAAGAAATTGCTTCCCAGTCCTTGACGCATCCAATTATTCGTCAAATTGAGCAATCTCAATTTTTCGAGTCCCAAAAAAGCGTTTGGCGTCCATTCCAAATGATTGTGGCTCAGATCGAGAATTTCTAAACTTTTGAGATCCGCGAAAACCGATGGTTGAAGTACGCCAAGTTTGTTGTGGCTAAAGTTCAGACTAACCAGACGGGAGTAATCGCGGGAACCTGTCCGTTCGATAGCCCCGAAACCTCCTCCGGAAAAATCTAACGATGTTGGACGATCTGGTGATGTTGAATTTTCCGATGCGTCAACGATGGACAAACGATTGACCATGGAGATCATGAAAATTGCGACCAATTTCGTGAACAACGTCATCCTGGTCCGGATTTTTTATCCTTGTCGATCAACGAGTTGTTAAACTGAAAGCAATGGGGCTATGTTTTACAAAAGTGCGAGATTCGTATGCGATCAGTTGGTTAGTTTGGATTGTTCGATGACAAAATTTATTACGGCAATTGGCAAATTCAGTTGTCGATTTTAATATTATCATTTATTTTAAAAAAATAAATAGTATCACTCTCACGATATAGTATGTTGAATAAAAAAAAATAAGAAATGGAACATTTCTTAAGAACAAAAGAACATTGGTCTTCGTTGCATGGGGGCGTTCTAAATTTTCGTCGTACCTGCATTTTTTCTCCCCATACCCGAAACAACGTAAACTAAACTACGCCGTGATGGAAAACTTTATAAAACTGGATTACGAAATAAAATGAACAAAGCAAAGATGATAAAAGCGAGAAATTGTTGAGAATAGAGACGAGTAAATTTCGATGTTAACAATTAACTCACGGTTCGTGGTCTATGGCGACGGTGGCAAACGATAGTTGGTTCCAAATAGCTGGCAGACAATTTTCGTAGGAGCGACTGATATCCGGCAACAAGTTGAACCGATGTGTTGCCTTGTCGTGATCGCGAGACTTTTTATACCCACTTCAAACTGCCTGAGTCCCGAGTGTTTTTGTTTTATATTCTCGTTTCTCCACGAGAAGCGGAAATTCAAAGCACTGGTGCTGTCGTGGATCACGATATTGTCATTCTCGGCTATCACAGTGTCGCACCGTTTCCATCCGTAGGAACGATAATTCTTTTTCTGAAAGAATATTTTCGAAAAAAAATGTGTCAATCAAATAACAACGAGAACACAGATATTTTTGGTCGAAGCACGTAAACGATATTCTAACAATTTTTTTGTCGGCTGTGTGTGTGCGTGTGTGTGTAGAATTTTGAGGAACGGTTTCATCGCGGCTCATCAATTTTTATTTACACAGAAGATAGCGTTAGGCAACCTCGGTCGTTTCTGATAGAAACGAACGAGAAAAGTGTAACACGACTGGTTCAACAAAATATTTGGCCTTGACGCAACGATCATTATATTATCGCGAGTTATACCATTTTTATTAGAATTTATCGTTGTCAAGTCAATTTATTGTTGACATTGTCATGGCCGGCAATGGGTATAATTTATTAGGAAAAGTGAAGCTTTTTGAAAAAATCGAGAATTCTTTTCCTCTCGGTATTTATCAACGATTTGAGGGGGTTACTTCGCCTTGACGCTCGGAAAAATGAGTCTGAATTTTTTTTTTATGAAGTTATCGAATACATTAGAGCTTCTTGAATAATTGGAAGGAAAAAATGAATAGAAAAACGTTTAAAAATGGCGAAGTTATGAGCGCGATCGAGCAAGACTCTCATTTCAGAATCCTCGTCGATAGTGGAATTTTTCCCCCTGTCAAGCATTGTTTGAATTTTTTTTTCAAATCGCTCACAGCTGTTCGACAGAAATAAAAACGAATTTTTACGAAAATTATGAGTTTCAAAAAGTTTTATAGAATAAACGTGGCATACAATAAAAAAAACAAAGTAGAACCTTGCTCATGGATTCCTTATCATTTTACACATTTGCCGAAGATTCTTCTGTGAGTAACTATGTCTCGATCAATTTTTGCTTCCTCATAGAGGAAGCTTTGGCAAATTTGTAAAATGACAAGAACGCCATGAGCAAGGTTCTACTTCACAGCTCAATAATTTCAAAACGGTACAAAATTGTGAGGGAGCAATGTGCAAGGTTCTACTTCGCATCTTTTTTATCATTCATTTATTCGTGGTCGAATTTTACAATGTATTTATAATTTATCCATGCACCAATAATAATAATACTAAAACACATTTACAGAGTATGATAACAAACAGTTCGAATATTTAATTTCCATGTATTTATTTATTTCCCATTTTTTCCCCGTATGCCGTTTTTGGTTTTTGCGGTCCCCCTACAGCCTAACCCAACCTAACCTAAGTTCCGTCCGCAGCCGTGTTAGCTACAACTGTACCGCATTCGCCGTGGGTACGGGAAAACTGCGGAAAACCCGTACCGATACAGACGGCCTTTTTTCGTTCTTCCGATTTTTTTCCCGCCGTATGCACGAAAAGTAATGTTAATTCCGTGAAGACGCGAAAAGGCTTCGAAAGAACCGCGACCTCTCTTGCCCGTTCACCGATCGTTGTGGCAACCGATGCGCGGTCAAGCGGTCACCCATCCAAGTAGCGGTCGCAACAAACCGCTTCTGCTACTGTCGGGGACCGCCGAAGCCGCGCGCACCAATCGCCACAACCAATCGGTGTGTCGGTTTTCGTCAATTCGTAATTGTGTTATTCAAATGATTCGTGACACATTGCCGTCGTACCGGCTGTTATCGATTCGATTTTGTTTCTACTGATCCAAATTAGAGAACCCGATGTTTTCAGCCATGCCGGAAATACACCAAACTCCAGTGACTTTATTCCATTACCTCGAATATTCAAATGATTCAATTCGTTCAAATTTCTCAAAGATTCTGGTCCAATTGTTGTGATATTGTTGTGTGCCAAGTCCAACCGATTCAGGTGAGGTAAATCAAATGCATCGGCTTCAATCGTCGTCAGCTTATTACGATCAAGCATGATGTGCCTCAAACTTTTGAGACCGGTAAAAACTCCAATCTCGATTGAACTCAATTGATTGGCAGCCAACCAAATTACGACCAAGCTCGTATTATCGAACGCACCTGCTTTGATGGTCGTAATTACGTTATTATCGAAATTGACAATTCGGAGTTTTGAAAATTTGGATAAACAACCGGATTCCAATACGCTAATTTTATTATCACGCAGATTCAACTCGATCAACGATGATGGCAATTTTTCAAAGAATTCGGTGCTGCCGAAATGATTTGAAGTCAAATATAACTTCGAAACATTTTGAACATTATCGAAGGCGTTGTCGGCTATCGAATAAAAATTTTTCTCTGACAAACCGAGTACAACACCTTCGCGACTTAACGCCGAGTGAAACTCATTGCATCCCCGAGTGGGTTGGGGGAATATCAAGCGTTCAACTTTAGACAACACCCCGTTTTGCTCACAATATTGCAAACGATCGCCATTTAGATTTAACTTTATGGGCCATAGCCCTGAGTATAGGCTGGTGTGATTTTTCTTTGCACCGCCAAACACGTCACCTTCGATTTCGTAAACGGGACAATTTTTCGTCACGACGCAAGCCGAAATCGATAATCCATTCAAGAAATTTCGAGCCAGTAACCCGCTTAGCGGATTGCCCGACAAATTGAGCAATCTCAATTTGTCAAGTCCCACAAAAGCGTCTTGCGTGTATTTCAAACCATTCTAGCTTAGATCGAGAAATTCCAAATTTTCTAGTCCCGCGAAAATCAATGGTCGAATTTCGATAATTTGGTTGTGGCTGAGGTTTAGACTAATCACCAGGGTCATATTGTCGAAAGTTCCCTCTTCGATTTCCGTGTAACCTCGTCCGGAAAGATCCACCGATGTTAGGTCCGCCGTCTTAAAATTTTCGATGCGTCGACGATGGTCAAACGATTGACCATGGAGATGATGAAAATTGCGACCAATTTCGTGAACAACGTCATCCTGGTCCGGATTTTTTATCCTTGTCAATCAACCAGTTGTGAAACTGAAAGCAATGGGGCTATGTTTTACAAAAGTGCGAGATTCGTATGCGATCAGTTGGTTACACTGAAAGAAATTTTATTGCAGTATTTGCTTTTTCGCATACCCAAAAGTACAATAAAATATGTGATTTTAGGGACAAACGCGGTACAATCATGAACATTCCTAGAATAATAGGACATTGTACTATTTCTATATATATTAATATTATCTTGACAAGGAATAATTACTATCTGACTTTCCCAAACATTGCTATTCTGCTCTTGGAAAATTGAAATTGTAAATAATGATAGTGATTCTTTAGAAGTTTCGCTATGATAATTCCGGGACTTGCTATTTGAAATAATATAAGTTACAATCAATATATAAAAATTTACTATTCTCAATAAGAATGACATTGAATTAAGAAGTACTTGTGGCTTCTGTAACTCGGACTTGAAAGAAATTGTAAAACACTATTGCAAAAGTTTCCGAATGTTCTCGAGTTGACCCGAGGTCGGCCGAGGAACAACGACCGACCAGATATAAAATCGGACCGATAAAGTTGGCCATGGTTACCGTTACTATGGGCAACCTATAACTAACTCGTTTCGTCTAGGCTCCATTCGGCTCCATGATTTCGACTCATTGTGAGTGTGACTCAGTGTTTGTGAAAAAGTGTCTTGGCCGAAAAACTGTGAATAAAAAAAAATACCGTGGGCTATTTATATAATATACAACTGATCGAGGAACGAAGAGTAAGTATGAACATAAAATTGAAACAAATAAAAAAATATTCAACCACGTGTGTTTTTTCAGCCACCGGGGTTTTCGAGTTTAGGATCATCGCATTAACTCGTTGCGGTCTGTCGGGGTCCACTGGACCCCGGGCCAACTTCACAGTATTTATGCAATAAAAATACCATCTTTCAACATGATTTTGTCCATTCAAACGTACCACTTCCATCTTTCGACATCGACCAAAAGTCTCGAGTTCAAACTTTTAAAAAAATATACTTTTTCAAAGTCCCATAAAAGCTCGATTTTTTTTCAAAAATGTAATATCTGAAGAGTAAATATTTTTTACCAGATAGCAAGATTTTTTACCATATGGGAAAAATTACAATTTTTCACGATTTTTTTTTGTAAAAAAAGTCAGATTTCGTGAATTTTTTTTTCATCGTGTTTTGACTACTTAAAAATCTTGAATTGAAGACAACGGCTATTGGATTATTTCGAAAACGTGTTAAATTGAAGTTTGGCGCAAGGTTTAAGTCGATACATTGAAAAGAACGCGGATGGGTTTGATTTTTGTGAGTGGGGTTGCCTGGACCCCATGTGACCGATGTGTTATTATTCGGAGGTGTAACCGCAACGGGTTAAATATCCGGCCTTTCGAATACAGAAAAATATTCGTTTACATTCCTATATAACGAGAAAAAACTGTTAAAAGTAGTATGAGTTTATTTAACGTTTAAGTATTATTTATGTAGAGCATGTTTGATGACCTGATGACGGAGGACGATGATGAGGCGGTCCAGGTAAGCATCGTCATACGGAGTTCAGTTTCGGCGTATATCGCAAAGTTGGTCTATTGGCATAAGTGAATTATGATAAGATTAGCCTTTCAGATAGGTATTAAGCGTATAAAATCCCGTGAATGATTTACTTTATTACGAGAAATATTACGTTACAGGATTATCTCCTTCACGACCTCAGCTCTGGGGAAATCGTCGATGTAGGTCGATATAAAAAAATTAAACTGTCCCAATCTGGCCAAGTAAGCAAAATTCTGAAATTTTTTTTTTCAATATTCTGAAAACCCTGAGAATCTCAGTCAAAATATTGTCAAAAACATTGGTCTATTAAAGAAAAAAGGGAATTGTTTTTCCAACTTTAATTGAAAAATAATATATTTATTGCTCAAGTTTATATAAGTGCACGTGTTCAGGAGTCTAGCGCCGAATCAAATCGAGATGGCGGAGAGGGTTGCAAGTCGTCGAACCAAGATGACGCAGCAACACAGGGTTTCGACTCAAACAAAGAAAATGTGAATCCGATAGCCGACAATAAAAATCAACGAAAGACAACTTTTTCCGAAGTAAGTTGTGTGAAATTACCATGAATACCAAATGAAGTTGAAGAGTAGGTACTATCTATGGATCTCAAGATCTTCAACCTTGAATTTTTCCGATAAGTCTAATTCACCCTACCGAGTAGTCGATTTTTATGGAAAAATGCTTGTATTTGAAATTTTGTCATGAAAACAATTCATAACTTCAAAACGATATATGACAACGAAAAATTCCTATAGTATTTTTGAATGAATTTTATGTTGCAGAATTTGATGACTTTTCTGAAAAGTGACGGTGACGGTAAATTGATACTGAAATATTACCATGATAACAAAGCTTTCTCGCCCGAAATAAGATCACTCTTAACGAGAACGATCATCAAAAAATTCAAAGATGATGCTTTGAAGTCTTTGGAAGTTGGCCAAAAGCTCCCAAGTTTTACGTAAGGAATATACTGTATATTCTTCCTGACTGGTTTCATTATCTTCTGCAAAAATGAAATCACGAATCATCTTTAGAATCGGGACGAAAGTTTTCATTGCGCTATCAGATGCAATAGAAAGTCTATTTCCTGGCGAATTGGCTTGTACTCACTACAGTCCTTTCAAATCCGAAAATGGCACTACAGTTCAAACGGGTGGCACTCTATGGTGTCATTATAATTACATTATAGAGAAGTTGCGGTCAAAAAATCTTCTCGACAGAGCACACTATTCAAAAAAGAAAGAAAAGCCTGTCCCGCAGCCTCCAAGTATGATATTTGAATTCAAATATGTATACGTAGAATTTTACTTATTTATTTTTTGAAGAAAGAGCAGCAATAATAGAAGTGTTCATCTTAAACCTTGAAAATACGAAAAACTGTAAATCCTCATGATATATATAAATTATTATCAATATATCCACTGATTTCAAAATTTAAAGTCAACTCACATGAATTTCTTTACAGCTGATGCGATAAAGGTCGCTCTAAACACTCTAGAAAATTCTCTAGATCCCTCGACATGCCTCGATACTTGGCGAATAACGCATCAAGCTAGACAAGTCTTGCTATTGACGGATAAGCTCTCAATTGCAGATTACGTGAACAAATTTCCATGTTTAAGGGTGCAACACGCGAAACAGCTGGTATGAAAAATAGAAAACTTTTTTGTGCTCTTGAATTGTTTAAGCGCCGTACATTCCCCACCACAGGGAGTGTCAGCGAAAATTCTGAATACTTTGCAATCAGATAAAAATCTAAAAAAATCAACCATATTGGAGATGCCAAGAATATTAATTTTTGATAATAATAATGTAAAAAAGCTGCAAGTTGAAACTTGCAAATCGCTTCCTCATAATTTAAGGCAAGCTGCAAGTTGAAACTTGCAATTTGCTTCCTCTGAATTGTAAGTAGTGAACGAAGATTCCTTTATGAAGAAGCAAGAATGAGAGAGCTATGACGGAGCACTTATCTTTTGGCTTCCTCATAAAGGAATCTTCGTTCACTACTTACAATTCAGAGGAAGCAAATTGCAAGTTTCAACTTGCAGCTTGCCTTAAATTATGAGGAAGCGATTTGCAAGTTTCAACTTGCAGCTTTTTCATTTCTAATCGATCATAGTATTCGATATTCGAATGTTATTCAAACTTAGGAACTGAAAAAGTGTTCAGATTTATAAAAACTGCGTCCACGTCGCGAGTTCCGGTTCAATTAGAGCAGCTCGTTCATTCTACTGTTTATTGACACTATACCGTATATGAAAAATTAAAGTTTTATAAAAATTGAATGCGTCGTTCAATGTCTACCAAATTTGCTTACGAATAGAGGTGAACGTTAGCTTATGAACGTCTATAAATTTCACCACGGTCCGTCAATTATTTTTGAATTTGCAAAGGTTAGAACTTCAAAATTTCCAATTGCTCTAAAATGCGATCCGATTGGCCGATCTTCGCCAAATTTGATATGTATCACAGCTTAATGATATTCCATAGTTGTAGAGAATTTGAATCCGATTGATTGAAGTTAATGACAAATAAAACGACAAAGTTCATTTTTTGAAAAATTCAAAATATCATAAAATCAGAATTTCTCGACGGATTCGGCTCAAATGCAATACCATACATCCTTAGGTATAACTCTATATTTAAAGAACTATTTGGATGAATATCTCAAAATTTGCGGACGCTACAGTGGTGACAGACATTTTTAGAAAATTTCAAAACGCTGTAAAATTCGAACGGATGCGTCGATTAATGCAAAAATTATACAGGACATAGAGATTGCATGGCACCACATGCGTGCAAAATCTGAGCGCTGTAGCTTGAGCCGTTCTCGAGTTATAGACATTTGAATTTTGGAGGGTCGATCCACACACACACACATACATACACACACACACACACACACACACACACACACACATATACATCCGGACATTTTCTACAAATGTAATTTCTGGATGTTTTAGGTCATTTTGAACCTATTGACATTAAGATCTCGAAAAAAAATTTTCGGACCATCACAAAGCTTCCTTTATGAGGAAGCAAAAGTTATACAAAAATTATTGAAAAAAAAATCCTTCAACAAATGTCCGGTAAACTTCTCTTTTTTATCCCTTTATTATCATGATATTATTCTTATGTATTTCTTTTACAGTTTGAGCTCGATTTTGACGCACTTCATCCAGGGAAAAGTCATATATTGCAAACGCGTTGGCGAATTGTCAGAACAGTTCTCATCAAACAGTTTCAAATACTGGCTGCGGATCAAAAGAAGAAAAAAAAACTGAGTATCGACGATTTAGCATATATCAAGTTGTTACCAACTTTGGAGTTTGGTGAGTAAAGGTCGTAAAATCTTTGTATCGGAGTATGCACGTTAATTTATGTCCAATGTTGAAATTTGTTCTCCTTGTACACTTTCATCAGAGCATCAGGATGCCGTGGTTTTGTATTTGCTCCAATTATTGATCGGAACGGGTCATTCTGGAAAAAAAAACAAGATGAACGTCGTGAAACTGGGAAGAAGTACCAGCCCGTTGACATTCGAGAGTCTTTCATTTATCGAGTCGAGGTGAGTTCAATTTATCATCGTTCTCAGAATACCTTCGAGGAGATAGCATAACTTTAAATTATGTGACTATTTATAACCTAATGAATAGTCCCTTGATCATTTTTCCTCTAATTATATTTTATGATTTTCTATTACGCAGAGAATAGAAGATATAGATGAGGAAATAAACAGGCTGAGGACCAAGCTATTTCAAAGGAAGGAGACATTACAGCCTCTCGTACTCATCGTGGGATCACTGATAAAAATCGAAAAAGCGTACATGGTCGTTGACGAACAAAAGTTTGAGGTGGCTTCATGTCTCGATGCGTTAGAATTAACGTTCAAGACCATCTTTGCACTAGATTCTGCGTACCCGGAACCATCTCTTCGACTCTGGCAGTTTATTCAACATGCGGTTTTCGATATGCAAATCCCTGGCGATTCGTTGATAAAATCAGTAAAAGAACTGTTGGGCTTAATGAGGCAGGCTTTTGTAAAAGCTGAAACTCCGAAAACTGCGTAAAACACTTTGTCACAAACATGATCGTTTGTCAGGCTTGCAAACTTTCATTTCCGGATACCACTAACTTCATTCGACATCTGAATTTGACTCATGCTCATCTCAAAGAATTTTTTTGTGCAGAAAAGAACTGTGAGAAATCTTTTGTTTTACTAGATAGCTTTATTAAACATTTAAGAAGAAAACACAAATCTACAACAGAAATCCCGGCGGTCTGTTTGGAGAATCCTTCAGTGTCACTGAGCTCAGATAAAGATTCATGGAATTTTGATGTTGGTAGTGAATCGGTTTTAGAGGACGAATTCATTCCTCAGGAAGTCTCTACTGAGTCAAGTGACTGTGATACCGATGATGGTTTGCTTTGGGATACTGATAGTTCAAAGCCATTCGTAAGCTTTTCGAATGCTTGTAATGAAGTCAATGTTGAGTCCATGAAATTTGCAGCAAAACTGTACCAATATCCAGATGTGCCAAGGAAAAGAGTTAATGATGTGATAGCTGAGGCCTCTGAATTGTTCGAATCTACCTTAGATTCGGTACAAAACGAAATATATAGACGCCTCGAAACCTTGGGTGCAAATGAAAAATACTTGCTAGAAATACAAGAAGTATTCGAAAAATTCGCAAAACCGTTTCAAAACCTGAAGTCTGAACAACAACGTTTTTCTGTTTTCACGAATCGAGATACGTTAATTCTACCACAAAGTTACCAAATCGGAGAAAGAACAGAATTCAAATCTAAATCTACAGGGACCTGTCGCCAAGAAGTTCCAGTTATGGCACAATTCATCCCGGTTCGCAGTGTATTGAAGCAGTTTTTCGAAATGCCTGGAATATTTGATAAAACTATGAAGTTCGTAAACGGATTGAAGTCTTGTAATGAAATCGTATCAAACATTGTCCAAAGTCCTTTTTGGGCGGAAAAATGTGTTCGTTTCGGAGATAAAATTGTTTATGACAAGCCGTGCGTAGAATGCGGTTTTACCCACGCTTCGCGTGGGCAAATCCCCATTCACACACGTTGTGACATAAAATTGTATACGATACTCGTGCGAAAAACGTTTTCTGGACTCGTGTGATTGCAACACTCGCCTTCGGCTCGTGCTACAAAGTCACAGTCGTCAGAAAAACTTTTTTCGCACTAGTATCGTAATATACTATTTTTCCACTTTTGATGTACTTCGACGATTACGAGACCAACAATGCCCTTGGGAGTCATAAAGGTGTATCAAAATGTGGAGCGGTTTACTTGAGCGTGCCATGTTTACCACCAGAATTTCAATAAAAAATTCAAAACATTTTTCTATTTATTCTCTTCAATACACTCGATCGGAAGACCTTTAAAAATTCAATAATTTTTGAAAAAACCACAGAGGAACTCAAATTTCTTCAAGATAAAGGAATAACTCTAAATCTTCCTACCGGTGAACAACAAATTTATTTCGATTTAGCGTTGCTCATTGGCGATAATCTTGGTCTTCATTCACTATTAGGATTCGTTGAAAGTTTTCGAGCAAATAAATTTTGCCGGTTCTGTTTGACTGACTACGTTAATATCAATAGAGTATTCAAGGAAAGCGACTGTATACTTCGTGACATTATAAATTACGATTCGTTGAAATTGAAAGATTCATCTTTGTCGGGTATTAAAGAAAATTGCGTATTTAATAAAATACCTGGTTTTCACGCAACGAACAACCCAGCAGTGGACGTAATGCACGATTTTTTAGAAGGTATATGTCGATATGACGTTGCACGTTTTTTACATTACTTTATTTACGTACGTAAATATTTCACTCTTGACCATCTGAACATAAAGCTACGCGCCTTCTACTACGGGTCAAGTAGCAGTGTAAACAAACCCCCGGAGATATTGGAGTTACATCTGAAAAAAAAACAAGTGCATCATATTGTCCTCTTCTGAGATGTTGAATTTGACAATGAATTTGAATCTAATCGTTGGACTCTTGGTTGAACAAAATGACAAATACTGGCAACTCTTACTCAGGCTACAAGAAATCTTGGAGATAGTTTGCAGTACCAAGGTTACTTCTGATACACCTACGATATTAGAATTAAAAATAACAGAATACTTAACTCTACTGAATGAAAAAATTCCTAAGTCTTAAGCCTAAGCATCATTTTTTGATTCATTACGCTTCTGTAATGCGAAAAATTGGACCATTGTGGAATGTATGTTGCATGCGATTCGAAAGTAAAAATCGTGAAGGAAAAACAATATCGCGTTCTGCTATTTGTCGAATTAATGTTTGTAGAACGATTGCCCTGAGACATCAACTGGTATTAAATTATAGGTTTCTTACCAAAAATTCATCGTATCCAACATTCATATCTGGCCGGGTCCAATCAGTTTCCTTCCAGAACATACCAGGCATTGCAGCTTTCATGGACTTATTACCAACTGATTTAAACGGCAAGAATGTTTCCGTGAGTAATTCCATTCAGTTTATGGGAAACACTATTAAGCAAGGTAGTGTAATAGTTACTTTTTCAGAATTAGGTTCGCATTTTTATATCGTACATTTGATCATTTTATATGCCGAGGACGATTTTTTTTTAGTTACGAAAGCATTGCACGATGTTTTGTTCGATGAGCATATTCGAGCCAATAAAATATATAATATAGAAAGCTTCGTTTGGGAATTGCTTCTAAAATCGGATTTACGGAACTCTTGTCTGTCCTACATCAACAAATTGAGTGACGGAAATCGATATATTAGAAAAGACTGGATGTGATTTGGTGGACGTGTTTCTTTGTAAATAAAAAAATGGATTGTTTATATGCATAATAAATGAGACTGTGATAATATACATAATCTGTTTTCATTTTTTTACCCGATCCTCCAGTTCCGAAGTATCAGCGGCCCCGAGTTCACGGAAGACCGTAAGCTGTTTGCCGGATCACTTGCAACTCTGTTCACTCACACGTACTACATACAGCCTTCCGACCTGTGGTAGGCTGTATGTAGTCCGTGGAGGCGAGCATGATACATTTTTAGAATACTGGTTTAGAGATAATCCAATGACCTAATACAAACCTCGCAAGAGCTCATTTTACTCGCTGCAACGGACTATTGTATTTTTCCCTATTCGAGCTCAGAACGATTACTATGAGTTGACCAGAACGTGAAACATTTTATTCCGCTATTTGCAAAGTACTATTGTAATTTTACCTATTCGAGGTCAGAACGATTAATATGAATTGATCGGAACGTGACATATTTTATTCCGCTGTTTGTAAAGTACTATTGTAATTTCACCTATTCAAGCTCATAACGATTACTATGAATTGATCGGAACGTAAAATATTTTGTTCCGCTATTTGTGAAGTACTATTGTAATTTTCGGTATTCGAGTCTATAGAAAATTTGAATATAAAGACTTTCAAATACTGATATTGTTTTTAGGTAGAAGTCCAACATTCTTGTGATTCATTGCAATAGAAGGTATCAACCCTGCATTTCGCTACTCACTATTGTATTTTTTGTAACTGTACCGCGATTGTCCCTAAAATGGTATATTTTATTGTACTTTTGGGTATGCGGAAAAGCAAATTTTGCAATAAAATTTCTTTCAGTGTAGTTTGGATTGTTCGATGACAACATTTATTACGCCAATTGGCAAATTCCGTTGTCGATTTTTTTCCGATTTTTTTTTTCCGAGTTTTTATTCACAACATTTTTCGAGTTATTGAGATTCGAATGAGCACGAGACAATGCTATCGAGACTACACGAAACAATTTTAAACGCGTTTTTTTTTCTTCATCGAAACTGTCTTTTAGCAACTTATGGTCGACATATCTTAGCAACGAATTATAACCGATTGACTTGAAATTTTCAAGAGCCTATTGAGACCACATCTCGCTTATCGTCTGAACTAGAATATCATTGCTAAGTTTGAAACAACGATTTTTTAGATAAATAATGAGGCTCAAAAAATAAAAGGTGAAGAACTCGAAAACATATTCCAAATAGTTTCATCATTTCGTAGAAAAAAAAAAATTATGACACGCTTGCGTAGAATTGTCGTTTCACACTCAATACGTTCGCTTCAAACCACATTTACAAACTTTGTCTCACGACTCCAAAAATATGCTATCATATATCGTAAATATTTATGTATCAATAATTTTTTTAATATTTTCCCTCGATGCCATCTTTTCTTCAAAGGAATAAAAAAAATTTATTTTCAAGTTTATCATTTAAGTTTGTTCAATACCTATAGGCAAAGTCATGTGGTCGGTTTTTATGTTTTTGTGAAAATTAATTTTATTTTCACAAAAATAACAGATATGGGATATTCAATAAAATAAGAATCATTCAAATTGGTCCACAATCGACTAAGATATCGCGTAACGTACAAAAAAATAGTACCCAAAAAAAACGTGAACTAAACTACGCCGTGTCGGAAAACTGTGTAAAACTGAATTATAAATTGTGTGAACAAAGGAAAGATGATAAAAGCGAGAAATTGTTGAGAATAGAGACGAGTAAATTTTGATGTTAACAATTAACTCACGGTTCGTGGTCTATGGCGACGGTGGCAAACGATAGTTGGCTCGAAATAGCTGGCAGACAATTTTCGTAGTAGCGACTGATATCCGGCAACAAGTTGAACCGATGTGTTGCCTGGTCGTGATCGCGAGACTTTTTATACCCACTTCAAACTGCCTAAGTCCCGAGTGTTTATTTTTTTTTTTAATATTTTCGTTTTTTCACGAGAAGCGGAAATTCAAAGCACTAGTGCTGTCGTGGATCACGATATTGTCATTATCGGCTATCACGGTGTCGCACCGTTTCCATCCGTAGGAACGATAATTCTTTTTCTGAAAGAATATTTTCGAAAAAAAATGTGTCAATCAAATAACAACGAGAACACAGACATTTTTGGTCGAAGCACGTAAACGATATTCTAACAATTTTTTTGTCGGCTGTGTGTGTGCGTGTGTGTGTAGAATTTTGAGGAACGGTTTCATCGCGGCTCATCAATTTTTATTTACACAGAAGATAGCGTTAGGCAACCTCGGTCGTTTCTGCCAGAAACGAACGAGAAAAGTGTAACACGACTGGTTCAACAAAATATTTGACCTTGACGCAACTACCATAATATTATCGCGAGTTATACCATTTTTATTAGAATTCATCGTGATTATCGACATTGTCATGGCCGGCAATTCGTATAATTTATTAGAAAAAGTAAAGCTTTTTGAAAAAATCGAGAATTCTTTTCCTCTCGGTATTTCTCAACGATTTGAGGGGACTGAGTCACCTAAAAAATTGGAAAAATAAATTTTTTTCTCGTGACACGGCCGATACAAATTGAAAATCGATTTTACCCTTATAAAGTACCTATACTTAGGTATGATTTCAAATTTTTCCATAGCCGTATGAGTTATCAAAATGCTGTGAGATTTTTCACAAAATGTTTCACTTGTCGTAGTTTTCGGACCATGCGACTGAATGGATTTTCAATTCTGACGTCTCACTTTCTTCGTAACAGTCCTGATTCTCACATGAGTGTGGGATTTTTTTTAACTGCTCTCTGGAAATTATGGCGACCTATATATTGTGAAAGAAAACATTTCCGTTCTAAAATTACGATTTTTGCTAAAAAACTAAAAAAACTACTTGACCGATCTGGACCAAAATCTAATCAGCTCTAAGTTCCGGCAAGACACATCGATTGCATCATCGATCATCCCGGTCGCGTCATTAGTTTTGGAGAAAACTTTTACGAAAAATTGATCACATACGTACGTACATACGGACACACACACACACACACAAACATTTTGCTCAAAATAGGCTCAAATGAACTCAATGACCTCGAAACGTGAAGATCTGCAATAAAAAAAAACGGTTTTCGATTTTCGGGGTCATCACATAGTGCGAAAAAAGTTTTTCTGACGATTGTGAGTTTGCAGCACGAGCCGAAGGCGAGTGTTGTAATCACACGAGTCCAGAAAACGTTTTTCGCACGAGTATCGTATACAATTTTATGTCACGACGTGTGTAAATGGGGATTTGCCCACGCGAAGCGTGGGTAAAACCACATTCTACGCACGGCGTGTCATAAATGACATTTTTTCACTTAAATTATGCTTGAGGGTCCTAGGAATGAGTTACACTTAGTTGTGTAGGAGGGGGGGGTGAGAGATTTTCCGTGATTACTCCGTGTACCATTGCCAACCTCCTTTTCAGCGTGCTTCGAGTTCAATTTATTGTTTTTCTGTGTCGCCACATCGATTCTTTTAGGAATTATTCAACGGGCTGGCTACCTGGTGGATTGTAAGATATACAAAAGAGAAGCAGAAGAATTTCAATGTTGAGCGTCAATTGGAAGGCGTAGGCATTGCAGACTAAAGGTAAATACGAAATTTTCATCAAATAATGCTAGGTACATAAAACTTCAAACGCGTTTATCTCGAGATTACATTTTTCAAACTGGCCGGACAAATAACTTTGATAAATATTTACCGATTCACTTGATATTTCCATTGTAGCTTCCAAGTTACATGATATAGAGAAGTACGTAAAATGTTTGCCATATATTATTAACTTTTTTTTTAAAACAATTTTCCACGTAA